>ML688418.1:354134-483193 GCA_007922175.1 Pelusios castaneus
AATCCCACTTCGTCTGACGAAGTGGGATTTTCTCCCACGAAAGCTCATGCGATAAATAGATCTGTTAGTCTTTAAAAGTGCCACAGGACTCTGTTGTCTTTCTACAATAGACTAACACGGCTACCCCTTTGGAATTTCTAATGTAGTTACACTTTCATTGGCAGAACTGGCATTAGAACTTCCTCTCAGTTGCTCACCTGGGCTATTAAACCACTTTGTCTTTTATGTTAGTGTGCTGTCCCAATTGATGTTCATAGGAGGCTTCTCAATTTCAGGTAATTTTAAGAATATAATTAATTTTAAAAATTTGTTTGTGTCATGAGGATCCTCAGTGTCCACTCTTCAGATAGTTTTGTAAAATTTAAATCAATGGTGGCTTTGCCTGAATAAGGATTCATTGATCAGGCTCAGTTTGACAGTGTTACCAACTCTCACAATTTTTTCACAACTCTTGCAATATTTGAGGCAAGGAGTGAGGTGAAAGGGAGTCCACACCAGCGAGTGGCAACCAGGACAGCATTATCCCATCTTCCAGCCATGAAAAGAGCTGGCATCCTCCTCCTAAAAATAAAAAAATCGAGGGACTGATGACATGGTTTCAGTGTTGCTAATTTTCAGAACTGTACTGCAGTTGTCTGGATAATTGGTATGTTTCTTAAAGCCCCAACTCCTGGAGTCATAGAATCCTACCAGAATCTCAGCTTTCATTTAAAAAGAAGTTTCCAGCCTTAATAGCTGCAGAGAAAAGCTTGAAAAGATAAACTGAACACACTCTGGAAGCTCCAGAACCAGCAGGCAAAGAAAAAGAACCCAGCCTGGATTATTGTTTTTTAAATCTCATGCTTTGTAAATTCACCTCAGGAGGAACGGGAGCCTGGCGCTTGGTCTGCATGCTTGTCCCGGGCTACCCTGTGGTTCAGGGCCAGCCCAAGGGTTTTTGGTGCCCTAGGCAAACTGACTTTGGCACCCTCTTAGATGGCAGTACTTTCATTTATGAGAGATAACATATTAATATATTTTTTAAATAGAGAAAAACACTTTCGTTGCCCCTTAAAGCCCAGCGCCCTATACGACCACCTGGTTCACCTATATCAGGGGTCTGCAACCTGTGGCTCCGGAGCCACATGCGGCTCTTTGGCTACCCCCTTGCGGCTCTGGATCCTTGTGGGCAGTCTGCTCCAGGCCCCCTGCCACCGGGGATCCTGTGGGCAGCTGCACCTGGCTCCGGACTCCCCACCTCTGGACTTCCGTTCTTGCTTCCAGACTCCCCCCTCCTTCACCAGAGGACCTTGCAGCAAGTGCCTTGGCTCAGCTCCCAACTCCCCCCACCAGGAGGCTACACCTATTTTGGCTCTCAAAGCATTTGGTTATAGAAGGAATTTTTAAAAACGGCTCTTCTTATATTTCGGGTTGCCGACCCCTGACCTATGTGGTTAGACCCGGCTGTGGTTCAGGGCCTGCCCAACCATATCGGTGAACTAGGCAGACGCCTAGGGTGCCAGGCTTTAAGGGGCACCAAATCAGTTGGAAGAGAATTTTACATATGTTATCTCTTATAACTTGTGTGGGAGGCGGTGCCAAAATCATAGTTCGCCTAGCGCACCAAAAACCCTTGGGCCGGCCTTGCTGTGGTTTTCTTCGCTCCCAAAAGCCAGTCCTGGGGGGTGGCTGCCAGGGCTGGGGTAGGTCTGAAGAATCCCAGTCAGAGTTTTTGTTTTGTTTTTTACATAAACAAAAAACCAATCCAAAAGTGCCCTGCTCTCAGTTCCTCTAGAGATCAGCTGGCTGCTTTAGGGAGGCTCTTCCCAAGGAAGAGAGCTGGAAAACTTCCTCTTCACCAGTGACAGCTGAGCTCTTGCTGTAGCATCAGGCTGGGTAGGGCCTGGGGAGCAGCCCTGCGTGCGTGCCTAGGGGAGGGCCTCATGTGTGGGACGCCCCACAGCCAGGTTGGCCACACACCCCGACAGCAGGCTTTGCCACTACCAACATGGCTCCTCTGCCTGCCTGCGCTCCCTTCCCTTCCCTTCCTGGGCTGGCTGCTGCCGCTGTCGCCCGGTGATGAGAGCATCAGCCCTCACTGCCACGTCTCTCCTGGGCAGCAGCAGCAGCAGCAGCCGCCGCCGAGGGGCCAGGGGAGCAGCGAGAGCGGTGCAGGGTGCAGCAGAGGCGCGCGGGGGCCTGGGCTCGCTTCCCCCACCCCAGTGCTCCCCGGGGAGCTGCCGAGCCCCCCGCAGGCTGGCTGGGCGGGAGGCTGCCCCGCCCGTTCGGCCCTGGTGGGTGCTGGCAGGGTGGGAGGCGCGAGGCGAGTCTCCCAGCGGGGCTGGGGCCGAAGCTTGGCTGCCCGCCCGTGGCCCCCGGGGAGCACCGTGCCTGGCTGCCAGGGCTGGGGAGGGACCCCGGGTTCTGCAGCAGCAGCTGGCGTGAGGGGAGGGGGCTGGAGGGTGGCTCTTTGTTGCTGCTGTGTGAAGGGGACCCTCCTCCTGGCTGATGTCTGAGCTGCACCGCTCCCTCCTCCATCTGCACGTCGATGTGTGAGTACCCGCTATTGCGCCCTTCTCTCCAGCCCCTGGGCCCCTCTCTTGTCCCCCAGTGAGCCCCATCTCGCTCCCCCTTCCCCCCCCCCAGGCCCTGACTCCCTTTCCTCTCCCCGTTTCCGACCATGTCTCTGTCTAGGCAACTTTGATTCCTTTAATGAATTGTGGGCCAGGGGTGGGGCGGTTAAGTGCATTAAGCAAAATGTTGTGGGGTGCAGGAGATTTGGTTTTAGGGCTTCTCTCTGGGGCCTTCCTCCGTGCCTTATGGGGTGCTTGTGGCCCAGGGTGGGTTTTCCCAAATGCAAACTGGGAATAGGGGAAGATCCTGCACAGTTATCCCAGGGAGTTACTCTTTAGATGCCTCTGGCTGCAAGATGTGTGGGTAGAATTACTGCCCCAGAGGAAAAGCTGCTGCTTCCTAGGGATGCCAGTGTTGCCTCTCTTCCCGGCCCAAGTGCTGGTGGTCTAAAAGAAGCCTGGAAGTGCACAGTTGCAGCAGGACCATTGATATTGGTTAAACTTTATTTCTGATGGCTTTTGGAGCTAGTCTTATGTTGCAAAATTGAGCTCCAGCTCTGGATTTCTGACACCCCAGAAATCGGGGTTAGGGGGTGTTGGGGAAAAATTTAGGCCTATTAAAGAGAGGGGGGCTCTTTGCAAAGTTAGGGTGTGGATTTCAAACACTGCAAAGTTAATTTGGGCTTGTGTAGGTTTGGTGCCTTTGGTTTTTTGGACAATAGCCCAGCATTTTAAATGATCAAGGAAAATATGGCAAATTGAGTAAGACATGAGATACATAGAACCGATCGCAGCCACGTAGCACAAATGTTGAAACTTAATTAGTCTGAGCGCATGTAACCTGTGTTAAGACCCTATTCTCCAGAAGGTGGGGTGCAATGCAGTGCATTTCCCTGTATGCCTAATAAAGTCACTTATTGATTATCCTCCATTACATGGAGTAGTATTTAAGATGATGACTCTGCTCATTATATGAGGCTGCATGTTAACCATTCTGGGGTCACTTTCACACATGAATGTTCAATTGAAACAGGCATAGCTTTGTTTCCAGTGTAGGATAGCCCTTGTGCATGTTTTTGGATGTGAACAGCAGGCCTCTCGTATCACTGCCATCTGTGATGACTATCCCTGAAAGAATGGAGAGGTCCATACTTCAGAGCGGTGGATTGTAAGGTTCTAGGAGAAAAAGCTCATCTTAGCTGCCGACCCAGAGGACTGTGTATCTGCTCCCACCAGGAATTTTTGGGTAGGGAAACTGATGTGCAGAAATGAGAAAGGTTGGGTCCAAGATCACACAGTTGCAGAACAGGAAGTAGAAGTCAAGCCTCTTGATCCACATCCTGGTCCTCTAATTATCTTGATGTTTATGTCCATTCAAGTTGCTTTCTTTGTGCCTCTTAGTCCCCACTATAGGAAGTTTCTTTGAGTGTCCTTCTAAACCACACCTTCACACAAAGCACCATAGTAGTCAGCCCTAACAGTACCCAATGGCTGAAATCCTGACCCTACCAATGACATTTTTACTGATGAGACCCTGCTGATAAGATTCAATGAGATTTTGGCATTGAATTTTTTGAAGCCAGGATTTCACCACCAGTACCTGGAGGCCTCAGTCATACTGGGATTCCCTAAGTGGACATTTCTGCTCTGTGTCTTGTTCTCAAGCAGCTGTCAGTTTTCATTTTGTACCGCAAACCATCCTGTGGGATGGGAGGGCTGCTTTCTGATGAAAGCTGGGGACTAGGATTGCAACACTGGGTGCCTAACTTGAGGCACTTTGGGAGGGATCCACAAAGTACTTCTGTGCCTAAGTTCTGGTTTTGTCTCCACTGTGATGTGCAAAACTGCTGATGAATCCTGCAATGCCTAAAGTTTTCAGGGGAAAAGTTCCCTAGCAGGAGCCTATGTTTCTGCTTCTGGCCACGTGCACTGGTGGCTCTCTCTGGGTGCTATCTCCTGCTTGAATGCCAAGCATTTTATAAGCTGGGTAACATAGACATTCAGCTGCCCAAGTTGCTGGTGGAGTCCAATCAGGAGACATTCTCTGGGGTAACCTGCCAGATTGGGTCCCATTAAAAAAAACTGTCTGGAGAAAGAGGTGGTACCACAGCTGTCCACCTTATAACTTTTAACTCAGTGTGTAGAACACTCTCCTGAGATGTGGGAGACTCAGGTTCAATTCCTACCTCTCTGCTGGAGGGGGAGAAAGAATCTGAACAGGGGTGAACCCCTCAGCAGAGTGTTCTCTTACTACTGAGCTATGGGATATGCTGGTTTGGGGCTCCCTCACGGTCTCCTTTTGAAGCTGTTCCACTGTGGATAAATAGCAAGATTGATAGGACCTGGGGTCCTCCACATCCTAGATGGGTGCCCTAACCACTAGACTACAGAGCTATTCTCTCTCTCTGGGCCAATGACTACAGAAATTTCTCACTGTCTGGCCAATGGGTGACTCTCTTGTCAGCCAGAGAGTAGAATGACTGTGCAGTCCAGTGAACATCCATCTGGAAGGAGGAAGACCCCAGGTCTCCAATCACTCTTTTGTTATCTGAAGAGGATCATCAACAGGTAACATTGCAGGGGTCCACATCAGAACATCCCATACTTCAGTGTTCAGAGCAGCCCTCCTGAGGTGAGGTTCACATCCTTTCTCTCCTTCTGACAGAAAGTGGGAAATGAAACCAGCATCTCCCACAGTCCAGGCAGGTGTTCTAAGCACTGGACTACAAGTTATAAGGTGGCAGAGCGGTACACTGCTTCCTTATCCTGCAGCTGTTGTGTGTGTAGTGAGGGAGGTGCTTAACAGACTCCTGCAAGAAACAGCTCAGCTAGCTTAGGCACCTGACTGCAGGCAGCAGGTTACTATTTGTGGATCACTAGCACAGAGAGGCACCTCCTTGCAGCTAGACCAAGGCACCTAAATCAGAGAGCGGCAGGCTTTGCTGATCCCTTATCATCAGTGTCTCCCATTAGCTAGTTAGGCAGCGCCACTCCTAACATCATGGCTTTTGTGGATCCCATTGTGTGGAACCCATCTTCCCACATTCACTGTACAGGAAGCCGTAGTTCTACTTTGTGGATCTGAATGTTGTTCCTTTGCTTCTTTTTATTTTAGTTTTTTTACTTTAAGGCACCATCACACTCAGGCGTGCAATGCCCCAGTCCCTTTGTGGATGCCAGGCGATCTTTTTCAGATGGGCTGGGCCACCACTGCTGACATTGATTTCAGCTGTAGTTGGGGATGCTCCATGATTTTTGAAAACAATGTTCAAATTGTCTCAAGTTGAGCACCCAAAATTGATAGTTTTGCAAATTCTGGCCTTACCATCTCTGTGCCTCAGTCTTTCCACCTGTAAAAAGAGGACAATATTTACCTTCCTATTTGAGCAGCAGTTTTGTGCGGGTAAATTAGTTCTTGTGAGGCATCTTGAATCCTTTACATGAATAGCGTGTGCAAGCTGTCATTTCCATAGTGATGCTGATGGGACCCTGCTGTAGCTAAGGATGCAAAGTGGTTTTAATATAGGTAGGACCAGGATTGGGCATTTGTCTGACCAAAAATAATTGGCCAGTTGACTGATCAAATATTGTCAGATAATGTCAGACTGCCATGAACAAATATTTTAATTTATTAAATTAGTAACAACAGTAACAAAAACAAGGAAGACTTTATGGTCTCAAATAGCCTTAGCCTTCGATAGGTGCCTGTACATAATTACAAAACGCAAGTTACTAAACTGAGTTTTAACTCAGAAAAATTGAAATAATAAAATTAAGTTATAAAAAATGAAGGTGTAACTATTTAGTACCTCCTTTAGATTAACATGTAAGTGTAAATGTTACTCAAGATGGAATAGTTACAAAAGAAAAAAAGGAAATTAAAAAAACCCTACAGCAACTATACAAGAAAAAAAAAGACATTTTAAAATCATTTTTCTAGGTAAGCTATAGGTTTTCAAGCAGCTTAATGGCTGTGCCTCTTTTCTTTTTGTGCTGGGGGAAGAGGTTTAATGGCCATGAATCCTCCTCTTTCTCCCTTCTGAGTTAATGTCTATATGTTCATCTAGTCCCTTGATTGTAGGCTCTTTGGGGCAGGGAACCTGTCTTAACTTGTTTCATGTGCTTTGTGAACTGCAACGTACATTGATGGCCTGATATACACATAAGGCTATAGATACAAACAATATTTGTTCTAGGATCTAGCCAATCAAGAGGTTCAACTCTCTCATTCTCAAAGGTGATAACGTTCTCACCTTTTCATCTGTTGTTCCACATGGTTTGAATCAAAACAGCTTGTTTGGTTTGCTGAAAAAGACTAAACTGACCTTGTGACTTACCCTTCTCTCTCTCTCTCTCTCTCCCTATCCCTCACTCTCCCTATCCCTGTATTCACCTACAGAACACAGTTTTCATTTCATTCATCTGATGAAATGGGATTAGATCCACGAAAGCTCATGTGATAAATACATTTTTTAAGTCTTTAAAAGTGCCACAGGACTCCTAAGTAATTTTGCTTTCCTTTTTCCCTCACCTCCCTCCTATATGCTGTTGTCCACTGTTTGAATCCAAACAACTGCATTGACTTGCTGTAACAGTCTGACTCAGTCCTATGATTTATACTTCCCTGCATTTATTTTCCTTCCATTCATCTGTACTTCTCCATCTTCAGGCACCTGACCAAGGTGGGATTTTCTCCCACAAAAGCTCATGTGATAAATACGTTGGTTAGTCTTTAAAAGTGCCACTAGACTCTTTGTTTGTTTTGCTGAACTAGACTAACACGGCTCCCCTTTGGAATACAACTCCTTGTTTGTTTTACTGAACTAAACTAACAGGGCTATCCCTCTGGAACTTTCAAGTACTTTGCCTTTTCCCCAACAGGTGGTATTAGCATGCAGTTAAGTAAGTGATCAAGGTTTTTAAGTAGGCCTGCTAACAGATAGCAATCAGAAAGGTAGCCATGGCCTACATCAGGGTATTTTTGCTAGAATATTTGATATTAGTGAAATAATAGATAAATTGACTGGTCAGTTGATCAACTTGCTAAGCCTAGACGGGGCATTAGGAAGGAAATACTTACACAGGTGTAACAACATTGATATACTGCTACAAATTACTCCAGTGCAGACAGGAGCTCTCCCATTGTTTTCTCACGCCTGTGTTTGTGGAATCTTTCACCTTTTGGGCTCACATTCTCTGAATAGTGTTTGTTTTATTAATAAAGTTTGAGCAAAATCCCAATTGGATTTAGGAGAAGTAAAAACAAAACACTTGTATGTGGGTGTATGAAACTTAAAACAACTGAACTTTGAAAGGTCAAACTTGCCATAAATACTGGGCTCAAGAGTCACTCTCATGCCTGTTATCTCTCTGAATAAATACTTAAATAGTCATTGGACCAGAGAGTGAGGGAAAATAGGGATGGGTCTGTAGCGCAGTGGTTAGGATACCAAGGTGAGAGACCATAGGTCTCTCTGCTGCACTCACTCTTTCATTATTTATCCAAATTGCAGCACCTTCAACAGGAGAGATTGAGACAGCCTGAGAATCTGAATATCTCAGATCCCAGGGGTTGAGATGCAGGGAAACCCAGCTTCAAATCCTTTTTCCCTTGCTGGCAGAAAAAGGAGAATTGTACCTAGGTCTTTGACTGCTACCTCCTCTGGATTTGCATCCCGTATGCACCTTAGATGACTGAATGCTTGTTTTCCCTGGTTTGTGAATCCTTCTGGGGCTTGAGGTTATGAATCCCTTGAAGGAGGCAGCAGTGTGCATGCCCAGAGGCAGGAATGTCGATGCTGTGAGAAATGTTTCTCTCTGAAAAACTTAGATGCCAAGTGAGTTTATGCAGCGTCTTTGGTGGTAGTTCTGTGGATCACAGTGTAGCCAAAGCTAGGATGTAGGCGCCCAAACCCCAGACATAAGTACCTCGAGGTACCATGCTGTATGCCCAGAAATCAGGAAATTCTGAAAACTAAGATTGTTCCGGCAATGCTAATCCAGCCGACATTACTCTCATGTATATTTATGGTCAAGGTTCAGTTTAGGCACCTAAATGCACACTGAAGGACCTAAGCAAATGTAGCCTGCTATTCAAAAGGATGGACCTTATGAGAAACTGGGGGAGCTCAGCTCTTCTCAGAACCAAGTCCTTAAATGTGGATAAAGATGTCTAACACAAACCCCAATTTTAATTTTTTTGCCAATTCTCACCCTGCTCCACTTTTCTCTTGTTAAATGTGAACCTTAATGTTATGGAATTAGTGCTGACTGTTAATATATTGGGGAGGGTTAATTAAGGTTGCAGGAACTACTCGACTGCTTGGATTCTGACTTTTTATTCCCTGATCTTGCAACTTTAATTCTGCAATAATAATGTTTTTCTTCATTGCATTTAAATATATTTCTCTTCATAGGCCCGTGTCCTGAGGCCCTGTTCTGGGTTCTGCGACAAAGGGGATGCATAGCCAGTTCAGTTGGCCTCAGAGAAATACCTCTGGACAGTAACATAGGGACTAGAGGGAGTGGGTTGATAGGTAGCTGGAGTGCTATGCTGCATTCTGGGTTGCTCATGGAGAGTTGCCCTGTATTAAAGCAGCCTCAGCATCTACCTATATGTTTGTAAAGTGTCTAGCTCCTTGGAGAGCCTAATGTAGTATCTATAAAAATTGAATAATAATATGTCTCATGGCCCCCAGCCAAGTAGAGGTTAGTATTTTTGAATGGGAAACCATTATAATTTTAAAAAGTGAATAGAAAACTCTTCCTAATACTTTAAAATTATTTTAGTTTTAGTTAGCTGAGTGGTGTTTACATCACACTATAATATAAACTGGTTAGTGCTTAACAGAGAAAACAAGATGAGGACCAAATTCAGCTCTCAGTTACAGCAAAAGTTTGAGCTTGTCAGGCCCAACCCATCTCCATAACTTTTGGGAACTCCCCTATGGTCCACGTGTAGCAGACCGGCCTGTGTTTCCACACCTCTCTGTGTGTTTCCACTTCCTTGTGGCTTGTCACAAAGCAGTGGTACCATAGCCTCCCGGGTTACTTTCCAGCTGGGCACAGGGCTTCCAGACATGATTGGGGAACTGGTACAATTTAATGCTGATCTTGTGGTTTTGACTTTCTCCGAGAGCTCCTGCAGGCTGAAGAGAGTGCTAATGCCACCTCGAGCAGCCTTCCTCCTGACTGGCCCATTCAGAGACCTTACTCAGCCACCAGTACTGCCCTTTTTTGAACACTTCTCCCTACTCTCATGCTCCTCTCTGGTGGTGAGGGGAGGAGGAGGAAGAGGGGGGGCATTTCTACTTCTTTCCCCAACCGTTTTATAGCATGATACATTTGAACGGATGCATTTTTATAATAGGAATGAAATCACCAAGTTCTGCTCTGTCATCAAACAGTAAAGGGGACAGCTTTCCCATCTGATTTATAATTATTCTTTATCATATTTAGAGCACATTATAAAATCGTAATGATTTCTACGTTGTAATTTGTGTCGTGGTGATCTAATTACATTTTATATTTAAAAATTCCAGTTGGTAAACCAGGCACAGACAGGAGACATGCTGCTTTGGTTTGTTTAAGAAAACCTTGTAAAAACAATTAGCAGTTACGTAGAGTTGTACAAACAACTACCACCCCCTGGCACGGCAAAAAATTATCCCTGTTTTACAGATGAGGAAATTGAGGCCCAGAGGCCTGCATTGACTTGATCAAGCTGTCACAGCAAGTCAGTGGAAGAGCTAGAACAGAGGAAATTCTTGACTCCCAGTCCTGTATGTGGCCTACGACTAAGCTATGTGTATCTTTTGTGTGAGATGTTCCCAAGGGGTAGCTGTGTTAGTCTAGTTCAGCAAAACAAACAAGGAGTCCTATGGCGCTTTTAAAGACTAACACATTTCTTTATCTCAATTTATACATTTATTAATAATCTATTTAATAAATGTATAAATTGTGATAAATGAATGTGTTGGTCTTTAAAAGTGCCACAAGACTCCTTGTTTTGTTTTGTGTGAGAAAAGATGATAATGGGGCTTCTCAGAATTTGTAGTAAATCCTGATTTCAAAATTAACTTGGCCATAAAACAATTGCCATAAGAACATAAGAACATAAGAAAGGCCGTACTGGGTCAGACCAGAGGTCCATCTAGCCCAGTATCTGTCTACCGACAGTGGCCAGTGCCCAGGTGCCCCAGAGGGAGTGAACCCAACAGGCAATGATCAAGTGATCACTCTCCTGCCATCCGTCTCCATCCTCTGATAAACAGAGGCTAGGGACACCATTCTTAACCCCTTTCTGGCTAATAGCCATTTATGGACTTAGCCACCATGAACTTATCCAGTTCCCTTTTAAATATTGTTATAGTCCCAGCCTTCACAACCTCCTCAGGTAAGGAGTTCCACAAGTTGACTGTGCGTTGTGTGAAGAAGAACTTCCTTTTATTTGTTTTGAACCTGCTACCTATCAGTTTCATTTGGTGACCCCTGGTTCTTGTATTATGGGAGTATTTAAACAACTTTTCCTTGTCCACTTTTTCCACATCAGTCATAATTTTATATACTTCTATCATGTCCCCCCTCAGTCTCCTCTTTTCCAAGCTGAAGAGGCCCAGCCACTGGCTGAAATTAGCACACAGGATCCTAGGAATCTTCTTTTGTCATACAAGTGGCTTTAAAAACAAAAATTTTTCTCCGTTCACATAGCTAACAATATTTTAAATCCGCAGTGCTTCTAGCTGAAATTCCCTATTGTTATGCAGTAGGCTATCAACCAGTGTGATGCATGTCTGTATTTCATTCAGAGACAGCTGTCTTTCACTGGTACTGTGCGCATGTACAGTTGCTTGCTAAATTCTGAGGAATGAAGACAGCTCAAGAATTGTGTGTTTATACACATACAGTGGAAATAAGTTGTCTAGCTCACTCTGCCTGCTAATCCGTGTTCCCTGTGATTTATTCTAACAGTCCAACTTCTGGGCTGCTTCAGCGATGCCATCTATAAAACTGTTTGGTTTTTGTTTTAATTTCCCCCCAAATTATTTTATCCTGCAGTCTAGGCTGGGCAATATTCAACCATGCACTAGTGGCACATTTGAGGTCTAAGATCTTATAACTCATCAGGTGTGCAAGCATTTGTTTTATACCAGTGAGAGGAACAGGGACTTACTCATTGCTATGAGTGTATAAGGCTTTTATTTCTAGCCGTGGTAGGCTGTGAGATATCAGACCTTATAACTGTCATTATTATGTATAGAAATGCTATTTTGGGTATCAAGCTTAAACTATTTTCAGTTCTTGGATGATAACACCAAGTGGCTTTTGGGTAACATCTTAGTTTAGTCATTCTTGCCAGCTTCTTTATTTTAAATCTAACATGCTGGATGAGACTTGAGCATTGCTGTCCCCTTCCCTTTGATTTAGAAACATGGAAAGCGTAAGACCAAAATAGACCAATGATCCAACTAGGTAGGACTCTGTCACCATCTTGTACTGGAACAGACCAACTTCTGCAATTTTTAATCCTTGTACTAGCAGAACAAACCAGTGGTATCTGTAGTTTAGTTCCTTGCCTTTCACATAGACTAATTTCATGCTACAAAGGAGGGTGAAGAACCTACAGTGCTGCTGGGAAACTGTATAACAATTGTGCTCTGGATGAGAATTTCTTGCTGGCTGGTGATCGGTTTACACCCTGAGGCATGAAGACCAATGGATCCAGTTATTTTTTCCATCCTTTTTAGCATAACTACAAATGTCCTCATTCATACAATTATTTAATCTTTCATTACAATTTTATTAAACTGTTTGCTTCAACAGCATCCTGCAGCAATGAGTGCCATAGGATAATTATATGCTGCTGAAGTATTTTTCCTTTTCACTTTTTAAAAAAGTTTTTCTATTAAAGGTAAGATTCGGTAAGAGTGTCTGCTTGCAATTTTTCCCCATAGCCTAAAGATGGCCAACTCCCATTTCTGCCTCCAAAAGTCTTCTCTTCACACCCTTCCATTAAGGTGGTCTGAGGGGTATGAAAATGAGGCTAGAAATTCCAAGACTTTCTAAAATGACAGGTTCAACCTGTCATTCCCTTTTCTGAGGTATCTATCCTAGATGTTTCCCATAGCTGTGATTTGTAAGTGCTGGTCAGTAACTAGAGATGTGTCCTGAACTTAGTGATCATACCTACAGAAATGTAGCTAAATTGAGCCCCATGCACTTTATTGCGGATTGATCTTTCAGGTGAGACTTTCACAGCCAACCTCCTGTCTCCTGCGTGAGCCTTCTGAGTGCCACGGAAGTCTTAAATAGCAGGTATTTCTCCCATTGTTTTTGTCCAACACTTGCCCCACCAGGGCCCTTCTTGCCTTCTGCCTTTCTCCCCAGAGATGGCTATATTTTGATGGTACTGTGTATGTACAGCATATGAGGCTTTGTCTGTCTTTCATTTATTTAATTTCTGTACTTCTCCCAGATTTGGGTCACCACACTGAGAATGGTTGACGGCTCCTTTCCATTTGCCAATATTGTGCATGATGGAACCCTGCATTAGTCTAAGCTTGTCACTTTTGAATTGAAATTCTGAAGGAGAGAGGACTTCTCAGTTACTGAGCAAAAATGAATCCAGTACTACTGATAATGAGTCCACTGCCCCTGGAACAGATTTTAAGTCTTAACTCTGAATTTACTGGATCAGTGGCTCTAGAATCAAGCCTTGGCTATATGTGATCACTTCTCTCTTTGGTGGTGTAATATTCTTTCTATCTGTTGCTTCTGAGTGTTCCACACAGCACCTGAACTGGAAAAGGCTCTTGACCTCAGGGGTTCTTGTCTCCCTGAATGGGGGAGGAGCACAGCGTTCTGCTTCCAGGTGGCAGGTGTGTTCTTTGTTACTCCTGGCAGTTGAAAGGTTGTGTTTACTGTATGCCGGGGGCTTGCAAGCCAAATGTTTAGTTTACAGCCTGACAAGCTGTCGGTTCTTTCTGCATGAAAATGGGTTTGAAAAAAATAAAAGTACGACCTCTGTTTTAGCTCTTGTGTGAAGCTAGCACAGTGCTGTAGTACAGGTTCCCTTTAGCTATAGTAGTGTGACATAGGGAGACGGGAGAGTCAGGACTCCTGGATTCTATTCCCTGCTCTTCGTTATGCTGGGTGTGTCGCCTTCTTTCTCTCTGTCTAAACTTCTCCATCTGTAAATGGGGACAAGGATTCTCTGGTTTCAGCAGGGATACAGTACAGAAGGTTTAAGGCAAGATAGAAATTGGCCCTAATAGGCAGGGCTCTCTGCAGAAGTTTGTTGAAGTAGGGTAAGTTTTTCTTTTTGTGAGGATGTATGTAATCTAACTTCATCACTCCTTTAAGCATGGGATTATGTTTGTTGGATGAATGGAAATCTGGGATTAGATTGATCAGGGTAAGGAGCTGATTGGGGCAGCTATGGCCAAGGTTCTTGGCATTGTTTGTTTCATTTTGGTGGCGGGGAGCGGGGGGATCTCTAAATGCGGAGGAAAAAGAAGAGAATGAGAAAGGAATAAGAAGGTTCTATATTTGCAAAATAGAGGTCAGACCTCAACTTTTATTTGTTATATTCCCAAAAGGCAGAAGTTTTTGCCTGCTCGCCTCTAACCATCTTGCCTGAAATGATGCTTCTGGGGGTTAGAAGCCACCTTTTGTGGCCCTGTCTGCCCTGTGGAAACAGGCATTCCAAACCAACCATTGGTTTGGATACACTGAGCTGCTCTCCCCTGTACAGCTACTCACGTCCACGTGCAGCAGCTGTCTCATGTGTTCTGGAGGTGATGGCCCTCCTATTCGGTTGTAGCACCTGGAGGAGTCTGTCATTCAGACTTGACCGAACTGATGTGCTCTTAAAGGGTCTCTTACCCTTACTGCCATGTTTACACTGCCAACATTCAGCCAACCTTCTGAACCCCAGCCCTGTGCATGCAGTGCCTCATGTTTGGAAATTACCCAAAAGCCCCTGCTCCCAGCGCCCAGGCAAGGCAATGCCAGGTAGGTAGTGAGGAGTTCCTAGAATGCACTGATACAGGTGTGGCTAGAAGATGTGCTGTGCCACAGGAATAAATGACGGGACCTGCCACATAATGTAGTTTTCTTTTTCCCCATGTGAGGGAACTGTTGGAGGCATATTAGAAGTCCCTCTGGTCTTTCACCTCTTCCTTCCCTAGTTGTTTCCATTGAGTCCCCTCTCCAGTCATTCCATTTCCTTGCTGGTCACCTCTCTTCCACCCTCTTCCCACACGTATGGATTTGTACTACGGCAGTGATTCTGGCGGTAACTAGCCCCCAGGAACTGGAAATGAGACTAGCGTTCTGTCAGCTGTGGCTGATAGCTCCCTTTTGTGCTTACTGCCAATAATGCTTTTAGTGATTCCAGTGAGACAGCCCTGCTGGGCTTTCTTGTGGGAGATGGGGGAAAGGACGTCAGGTCAGCAGTGCACAATTTCATTGGCACGGCAGCACCCTCGTCATCTCTGCTTAATCAGAAAGCGGTGGCATCCAAGTGGAAAAAAACCACTCACCTGTGAGTTGCGTTTGTATTGTTAACACAAACTTGCCTGTGGGGATGGAGATAGGGATATCTATTTTAGGAGCTTAGAGGAAGGTTACGTTTTCTGTGCATGTGATCGTGGTGCAGGAGGATAACAGGTGGCCTATGGGACAATATGATGTCAAATCAAGGTACCCAATAGTCTCAACAGAGAGGGCTGATATCTGCCATTTTTGTTCATTTCTTAGGACTGAGACTATACACATAAAACACCATTGACATGCAACCACCTCTGGGATGGAAGATAGCAGTTCAGGGTCCAGCCACAAAAAAACCAGGCAATCTTTCACATCTTTTCAGAACATTAAGTTCAAGTCTCACTTTTTTACTAACTAACATAAGCTAGGAGACAGTTCATCTACCTTGCAGATGAAGGACTGATTTGGACCCTACAGGTCTCTGATGTAACTGCAGGGGCAAATCTGGCCCTTTTGTGTTTCTTAAAAAGAGTGGTTGGTGTGCAAGTTTGGATCTTATTAATGGCAGCGGTTCCCAACCTTTTCCTTTATGTGGACCAGTACATCATAATCAAAAGCTTTTGTGGACCACCACGTAGGCAAGCCGTTTTAAACATTTTTAACATAGCCTTATAGCTGATGGGATTCAAACTTGTATATCAAGGGGTATTAAAAATGCAGCTATTACGCATGGATGTTTGTGAAGCAAATTTAATTGTTAATCAGTGCTTTTTTGTTTTTGTTTTTTTTTAAAAAGTGTCTGTACTCGGCCAGGAACCTAGCGCTGGGGGTGGTAGGAGCCGGGGCCGCATCACTGTGAAAAAAAGATGCTGGTGCTCAGTACCCCTGAGTACCATCACAAAAAAAGCCCTGTTGCTAATAATAATGTAACATTGAATATGATACATAAGAGGTACATGGGATTATATTATTACATCATCTTCCTCTCTCCCCCTCCCGGACCTCCTGCAGTAACTTCGCTGACCACAGGTTGGGAACCACTAATTTACACCCATGTAATTTAGGTGGACTCTACTGAAATCCATACAGTTCTATCAACATAAATCATAAATAAGATATCAGAGTTTAGCCCTGTGAGTGTGTATATGGAAGAGGTGATTTTTAAGAACCTAAAATAAGTAAAATATGTTCTTAATTTAATTGAAAAGCAGTTTTTATATACACTCTTCTTTAACAGTGGACACCCTGCAGCCACTGTGCTGAGGCCTAAAACCAGCAGGTGAAAGTGACCCCTCCACTTCCAGTGTGCAAGATGTAAGTGCCTAAAGTAAACAGACCCCATAATTGGCCATTCACAAATTTAATTTGCTAAATTCTTTGCATGAATTATCCAGTGTGCAAAGGATAACATAGGAAAGGAATTCTTGTAAGTGTTCTTTGAATACTTGTAGATAAATTACAGATGCCAGGGTATTATGCCCTCTACCATAAAGCATTTCTTTAGGGAGAATTAAATGACTAGTTTCCCAGTTTACTAAATAGTCTCATGTTGCTTAAAAATGTCCTTTAAAGTTATTCCTCTAAGCTTTTAATGTCTTCCATCCTTCCCTCTTTCATAATTCATGATGATCTCTGGAAGCTTCAATTGAGTTCTACAGTATATTTTACCCCTTCTGTGGAATACATGCTGGTTTATTATTGTACAGATGCTCGTGAGAGTCGTGACTGAAAGTGACAAAAGGGAAATCTCCTATATGGCCAATACATCAATTGCACAGAACTCCTTTATTAGCGAGTCACATTACTAACATGTCACAAGAACAATCCCTCCACTGAGGGCTTAGTTCATATCGAGTTTGAGGCCTAAAATCACTAGTGACTTAAAAGACAACACATTTTCTTTTTTAAGGTGACCTTCAAAAGACTATTTTTAACAATTTAGCTTGTATGCTCTTTTGCTTCATTACAGTAGAGTAAAAATAAAAATCTGATTTCTTTTCTGCTTGTATTTTACCTTAAAAGTACCAGGAACATCAAGTCTAGCCTTCCCTAGTTTTGCTGGAGTACTACTACTTCTGGAAAGTGTAAAGAAACTACTGCAAGTTTTCACACATGAATTGAAAAGGCAAAGACATTCTTCACAATGTTAATTGGTCATTAATGTTCAATTGATACTAACCAAAAAGTTTTAAACAGTCTGCCTAAATAAATAAATTATTAATAAAATCCTTTTTCTCACACTCAGGGTGCTCAACTTTCACTCTCTTGGCTTGAGCCAAGCCACCATTTTACTAGTTCTCCGGGTGCCATAGTTTCTCCCACTCTAGACGAAACTTGAAATTCTATGGTACAAACAGAAATAGTTAGGAAAAAAAGGGGTGGTGGTGGAATGGGGTAATCTTACTCCATTTCCTCCTCTTTGTATGTCACATTTACAGGGATCTGTGCAAAATAGTCATCAAAAAATCAGCTCAAGCAATCTCAGTGAAACTTTATGAAAACTGACCTTCAGCTGACGTGTTTCCATGAGAAATTTTAGTAATGGAATGGAAGTTCTTTGAGGTGATCCTTGGGATGGACTGGCTTTTTCCTAAACTATGTCCTCGAAGACAATGATGTGACTCATTCAACATACTTCCTGCCAGCTATGATTTCTTAGGATTTCAAGAGGTGATAATTGGCTTATAATTAGAGGCGGGGACCATCTGCAAATTTTAAAGCCAGATAGATCCAAACTGTCCCAGAAGTTTGGGGTGTTCAGATCCAGGGCTATGGTTCTGGCCAAGTTCTTGCCCAACCTACTGGGAGGTGCACTCTGTTGGAAACTTACAAACAGGTGAGTGTGCTGTTAGTCAGGGATTCACCTTCAAGACCACAGTTTTGGAAGTAGGACCCATGTGGAGCGACTGGAGGACTGAGGCTTCAATTTATAGCTGTCACTCACATTTGTCTCTCTGTTAACCATCAGATCCACTCAGCCATTAAAATCCTGTAAGGACAAGTCATAAATATATTTTTAAAAAACAACCATGGAACTGGTGACTGCTGTGCCAGAAGATCCAGCTGTGTATTATTCATTTTCTGAGTTGCACAGTCTCTGTGGATCAATTTTTTAAAAAGTAGTTTTAGTTTAAAGAAATTCATAAGTTTGTACACATTAAAAAAAAAAACTTGCTTTTATACAGGGCAGAGTGTGATTGTAAGACATTCTCATCTCTGTGGGGTTAATGACAGCGGGCTTCTGTTTCCTGCCACAGTGCACGTGAGGTACATACACATGTATATTTTATACTTTATGATTCTGTCTATTCTGGTAATCAAACCATATTAGTTAGAAACTTGTTTAAACGTGGCTCTTGTGATGGTTTGGGTTTTTTTTTCCCAGTGTAGACCAGTGGTTTTCAAACTTGTGGTCGGGACCCAGTACTGGGTCGCAGACCCTCAGGCCCTGGGTCACGGCACCCCCTCCTGCCACTATCAAAAGACTGGAATGCATTGCTCAAAGATGTAATTGTTGGGTCGCGGGCATAAATGATTTTTTTCAACTGAGTCCCGAGAAAAAAAGTTTGAAAACAACTGGTGTAGAGGGAGAGGCTCCATTGCTCAAACTAGCTATAGGCCAACCAATAGCTGGCATTGTTTGAACTCCAGTGTAGACTGAGCCTCATTATCTACCAACGTCAAAAATAGTTTTCCAGCTGCAAAATTGTGTTTTAGAACATTATGGAGCGCAGCACATCTCTTACAGTTTATGTTGAAGCAAAGAGAGGTTCATTTGATACTTGCTATTACAGTCGGGTACAACTGCTTTGTTTAGTAGTGACCAGAGATCACGTGGAGCTTCCCAGCCAACAGGAAGTCACACTATCCACTGACAGTTCATCTACACAATCACTTCTTAAAGTTACGGTGCTAATATGTCGTACTGTTTTCCTGTCAGCGCTGCAGCATCCTATTTATGCAGGTAGACGAGGAACCGGAGGTGGTTTGAAAGGAGCAGTGGGCTATTGGTAGGAGTTCCAGGTTTGCCACAAGATTCTGTGGAAATAAATGTGGCGTCTTTCTGGATGGGTTGAACTGGTCTCAGCTGTGTGTGGGGTCACTGGAAGTTTTCAGCTTAATAAATACCATTCTTCCTCTTCTTTCTCTGCTGCAGAGCTGGGAAGGCTTTGGGATTGTTGTCTGGGTCTCAGGGCAGAGCCTACTGGAGGCACTGGAAGTGGATTGGTTCCTGGTCATGCCCGGTGGAAGGAGGGGACCCAGTCGGCAGCAGCTAAGCCGTACAGCTTTGCCTTCTCTCCAGACTTTGGTTGGTGGGAGCTGTGGTAACGGCACTGGTCTGAGAAACAGGTGAGGACAAAACAGCATGGCCAGCAAGATGCGCAAAGATACAATGAGGGCGGTTTTATCCAGTGGTGAGAGCTGAGAGTAGGAAACAGAAATCCTGCATTCTGTTCTTAGCTCTGTGAAGTGTTACTTAATGGCTAAAGCCAGGAGTCGGTAGGCCAGACCTTGGAGATCTGTTCGATGCCCCGAGAGGGCGTATATCTAGTGATCACAGCACAAGCCGGGGCCCTGCATTCTCTTTTTGCCTCTCACACAGTGTGTGAGCTGGTAGTTAGGAGGGAATTCCTAGCTTGTCTCCCTGGCTCTGCCACTGACTGACTCATTTCCCCTGTATGCCTCCTCTCTGTTTTACATTTTAAAACCTTTCCCAGTGGGATAATTGTGGCCCTGTTTGCAAGCATAGCACACTCCCTTTGTCACGCACTGAAAAGACAGAGCGATAGAAAATAAGGTGCAGTTCTCATCTGTTTCCCCAGCACCAAGGCTGGGAGCCATGAATCCGAGAACTGTTCGCTCTGTTTTCTGCAGTGCTACTGGGGAATCACTGTTATGTGTTGGTGCATAGGCGTGATCCCCTCTGCTGCAGGGTGGGAAGAGTGCTAGAACAGAAGTGTTGGTAAGGTGAGATGCTGTGCCACTCAACCACTGGGTGTGAGAATTGAGGGTCAGTCCCTGTTTCCTGGAGATGTGGGTAATTGAAGGAGTGGCGCTCAGTGGCATTGGGAACAGGAATGGCACCCAGCCCTCTTAGGTGGCAATGAGGGCTGATACGATGCAGTCTTGGAGTGTAAAAGAAAATGGAGATATATTGCAAGGCTCCAGGGAAAAGCCTTTCTTGATCCTGTCTACACTGCTTTATAGCAATGAGCGTGCGGAGGAAACCATTCACTGCCTGGGGAGAAGCCTGGCATACCTGAAGCATTGAAACTTGCAATGTAGAGAGGTCTGAACCGTTTTAGTTGTGCTATAGCTTTGGCCTTTACAACCCTTTTTTTTTCCATTGGTGCAGCTAGCTAGGCACCTTCCCGGGCACCTCAGAGACAAACAACCCTACTGAGAGCATTGAATTGTTGGCTGCTCCTTAGAGCAGGCAGGGGCCATTGTTTGCTCTTCTTTCAGTCGCTTGCGTATGAGATTATATGCGTATATATTTGCCTACTAGCTTTCAGATGTCAGAAGCCTCCACTGCATAGTGAGGGCTGGGAAAGGAGCAAGTTGTAGCCATCAGTAAGAACAGGTCTGTCACTGGGAATGAACTGAACACCTAGTTTTCATCAATAAGTAGTCCTTCATCTGAGAGAGGGATTGCCCTCTTACTCAGGTTGTGGGATGGAAAGACCAAAGATGGAGTGAATGTCTGAAGCAGAGATTTTTGCTTCACCATGTGAAAAGCTGAATGCTAAGAGAATGGCCTAGTGGTCAATGCATAGGGCTGGGAACTCTGGGATCTAGTCTTTTCTTAGACATCAACTGCCCTGTGACCTTGGAGAAGTCACTTCTTCTCCCTGTGCCCTAGTTCTGCTCTGTAAAATGGGTACAATAATGCTGATCTCTTGGGGATGTTGAGAGGCACAAGCCTATGAGAGAGACCAAGAAAGGGTGGTGGGAGTGTTAAGAAGAGCAGAACGCTTCTACTTACCCTATGCTAGATGCATGAATGATGTAAACTCCTAGTCAATGTTGTCCTGCTTTCCTTGATCCCCCGCCATTCAGGAGTGAGCCTGAAACTTTAGAGAGGCAGCACAGGATGCTGACCCAACGACTAATGATATCTGTCTGTTTCAGGAATGGTAGTGCCATTAGTCTCTCAGCTCCTCCTATCACAGCCCTGATCACCCCAGAGCCTGTGCGTCATTGCCGGATCCCTGATCTGCCACTGGACGGGAGCCTTCTCTTCGAATTCCTCTTCTTCATCTACTTGCTAGTGGCCCTCTTTATTCAGTACATCAACATCTACAAGACTGTCTGGTGGTACCCCTACAATCACCCTGCCTCCTGCACTTCTCTGGTGAGTTCCCCTTCCTCATGGTGCCCGTGTCCCATCATTACACAGCTTCTGGCTCCTTCAATCCAGGGATCACCAAGCATTTGCATAAATAAGCCCCCAGGCAGCCAATCTGGTAGGGCTATTGCACACCCATTTTACAGATGAGGAAGTGGGATGTAACTGAGGTTAAGAGACTTGGTCCTTCAGTGGAAGTTCTAGATGAAAATGTGGATCTGATATTCACCAATTCTAGTTTGCACCTAGCTTTTGGAATGGAGCAAAGGGTCTGTTGAGACTCCTGGTTCCCGGGGCGGCAACTCCTATGGTGGAAACCAGCTAAGACCAACAGAAACCAATAGAAGAAGATAGCTGGAATTTCTGTGAGAGTCACACACCAAATCAGCTGCAGAGTTAGGAATAGAAACAGGAGACAGAGCCTCAGCTGGTGCGAATCAGTGCATCTCCACTGACTTCAGCTCTCCTGAGTTTAACATAGGCCTTAAGCACCAACATTGCCATGTTGTGTCAGTCCCAAAAGTTGACCATCCTGCCTCATGTATTGGTTTCTACCGGATGCTTCCAAAAAGGCAACTATCTCTAGAATATACCTCGCCAAGTATACAGTACTGCACGTGGGGTGGGTGGCAAGCTTTCTTTGAAGCATGAGGTTTTGATTTGACCTCTTAGTATTCATACCTACAAATGTTATTGCTGATGAAAATGTGTACCTCTTTGTTTGAAATTCAGCTATAGTACAGGCCTGATCGTTCTTCTCTGTGAAGAAAGAATGTGCTATCTGGACTCTCTCTGTGAAATATACCGTAGTTCTTGCCTCTCTGCCCCTATCAGAAGCCAAACGTTTTCATTAACTTGAGGAGCTTCCAGGTACCAGAGAGCAGTTTGGAATCCTTCTGCTCCATGGCACCCAGGCTCAACCCATTTGACAGCTATATTGGCAGCTTCCAAGGAGCCCAAGAGCTGTATCTAACTTGAAAATACTGCAGCTGTTCTTAACTTTAATACAGAGCTGAGGCCTGTGGAGATGACAGTTCTCAAGTCAAGCTGGAGCGTTGCCTACTGGGACCTGTAGTCTTCACAACCCATACTGTTGCCTAAAGAACAAGGCAAGCTGCCTTGCAGAACTCAGTAGATGGCATTTTGGAAACCCTTCTGTGGTTGGTAATTTTACCTTTCCAAGAGAATCTTTGTGCCGTGGTCAGCAAGATGTTGCTGGCTATAGATTTCCTCCCTAAGCCCTAGATTTTAAGGGAAGAGGGGCGTGTAGACGGTCAATTCCTCTCTCTCCAGTGTGACAAATTTGCTAGCTTCTCTTCCCTCACAACTAACAAACAGACTTGGTACTTGTTCATCAGAGGTCCTGGTTCTCCCCCTCCAGCTAGCTGAGCAGCCCCACTCCCTCTAGGGGTTTTGCCGGGACCCTTCTCCTGGAGAAAACTTTTTTCTTTTTCCTTCTTCAGAATTTTCACCTTATTGATTACCACCTGGCGGCGTTCATCACGGTGATGCTGGCGCGGAGGCTGGTGTGGGCCCTCATCTCCGAGGTAACGTTCCGCAGTTGTGTCCTCGGCCACATCTAGATGCTAGCTGTAGGGAGACCTTTAACGAGCTGCGTGAATTCATGTGTGGGCAGCACAAGCCAAACGTCCAGCACCTCAGTGTGCATGTGAGGGGCCGAGCATGCTGCTTTGATGACGCTGGTGGAACTTGCCCTTTATTCCCGTGTGCTGCTCCCTGACTCAGACCTCCCTGCAGCTCTCAGGAGCAACCTTGTCTTTTGGTGTTCTCTCTCTCAGAACTGGGAGGAGGTGAAAAGGTCTCACTTCCTCTGCGCGAGTCATCTGGCGGCTGCAGGGCATTTGGGAGGAGCAGCTAAGGGAATTGCCATAGCTGAGTCAGAAAGCTGGGAAGGAGAGAATAAGCTGTTAAGCCAAGGCTAAATTCTAATGACTTTCTAGAGGGGAAAATGGGAGATTTCCAGAGAAGGGAAATGTTGGAGGGTAGGGGGAGTTTGAGGTCATAGCTGACTCCAAGCTGGGTAAAAATCAAGGCGGAGAAGTTAGTGAAATGGGAAGTGTGGGTAGTTGGTAGAACTGCCGTTCTTCTGCTTGTGGTCCTTTATTAAGCCTCACCAGGGCTCTGTGACTCTGCCCTCAGAGCACAATGCTGCTTATTTTCATTGAGAATTGTGTATCTGAGGGCAGAAGTGGGTCCAAGCTGGGGCTGCGAAAGATCACTTGGGACACCGACAGTGACTTGCAGTGTTTTGCAAGTGAAAAGACAAGAGCGGGAGACTCTGTCCACTGGGATAGATACAACTAGATTAGACAAAGCACTCTAGAGCAGGGGTTTCAAACACGTGTCCTGCAAGGCTGCATGTGGCCTGTGGAGTTACTTCCTGCGGCCTGCAACAACACCCAGAATTTGTAAAATAATTATAATTAATAATGTAAAATTTTAAGTGTGTTTATTTGCTTACTCTTTTGTCTTTCTGTTGATACTGCCATCTTGACTTTTAATAGCATACTATATTATATTACTCTTCATTTTTTCTTTTTTCATCCTTTCATTTTTGACTAGACTTTTGTATTGTTGTATGACGCGGTCCTCAGGCCAATATCTTAGTCCTCATGTGGCCCTCGTGGTGATCTGAGTTTGAGGTCCCTGCTCTAGAGAATGCACAGTAGAGAATGGCCTTGCCCTGTTCAGCAGGTGACTGGACTAAGTGGGACCTCAAAAACTGTCCTTCCTTTGATTTTAACCATGTCCACTTACTGTGTCATCCTCAGTAATGCCTCACCAAGATGGTTCTTCTGTTTCTATGATGATGGGGACCTTGAAACACCTTGCTCAGGCATCCTGTATATGGCTTTCTCAGTTGCTGACTCCTAAGATTTTTTTCCTAATATAATCTGCCCTGACATCTTTGGAAACTGCAAATAATTTCCTTATTATATAAACCTTTTCCATCTTCTCCTTGCAAGGCTGCAACCTGTACGTTTGGTGGAGTAGGGGAGAGAATGTTCAAGAAGCAACATGTCTTATCCTCATGGAGCAAGAAAGGGCTAGCAAAATACTTGTTTCCTACTTTGTTCAATGTTAATAGAGCCTGTTCTAGCAAGAACTTACCACCGGTGACTTGCAGTGGGCTAAGTTTAGGCTCTAAATAGTCACTATTATTTTAGATTGTCCTGGCTAAAGAATGGGGTCTAAAAGACACCTCCCAACAGCCCTCACCCTTATTGGTGTAAAGGTATCTCTGTATCTGGAGAAGAGTGCAACAGTCGCTACATCTTCCACTGGAGCCTAGAAGATCCTCTCTCGCCCCCTCAAGTACCATGGCATTAGCATGGCAGAACTGGTAATTCTTCCTTCTGGGTTCTAATGTGCAGGCCTCTCAGATGGGTGCCTCGTCCATGATTCACTACGTGGCTCTGATCATGGCACGCCTGGTGCTGCTCACGCTGTGTGGATGGGTGCTCTGCTGGACTCTGGTCAATCTCTTCCGCAGCCACTCTGTGCTCAATCTCCTCTTCTTGGGCTATCCGTGAGTACTGCCCTTACCTTGGGCCACAGGGAAAGGACAGGGCTGTGAGTCCTGTGGGGGTGGGAGGTGTGTGCCTTAGCTATGTCGGGAATGTTGTTTGGAGAAGAGCTCCTAACCAGTGACACATGGTGCATGGATAGAAGCGCTCCTGGCTTCTGAGTCCCGGTGGGGGGGGGGGGGGGTGTGGGAGAGGGAGGTAGAGGAGAGGAGAGGAGGTAGGGGTGTCTGAAGGAGAGAGGAGCCATTAGCTCTAGGATCACAAAGAGAAGTGATGGATGTACTGTTAGTTGTGAGTGGGTTCACTGAACCTCTGAAGCCTGTGTCTCTTTTGGGTCTCTTAACCAAGAATTTTAGGGAGGCAACGCTGCTCCACTCAGAAGGCAGGAGGTCATGGACCTCTGTTCTGTGATTACCCAAAAGTGCTGGCTTCCAAGGGGTTTCTCCCTGGAGCCTGCTTGTGTCTGATCAGTGATTGAATTTGCTCTCACATGTGGCCAGCAGCTATCTCACCCTGCTTTCCCTCAGGTTTGGTGTCTACGTCCCCCTGTGCTGCTTCCACCAAGACAGCAGAGCACAGCCCCTGCCAGCAGACTGCAGCTACCTGGTGCAGGATCAGATGGTGGATGATGGGCCCTCAGGTGTTGGCAGCCTGGTCAAACCCAAAGACTTCCTCTCACTCCTGCGGGAGTCTCTGAAAGAACAGTTCAATAATCCTACGGCCATCCCCACCCACAGTTGCCCCCTCTCCCCGGACCTCATCCGCAATGAGGTGGAGTGCCTGAAAGCGGACTTCAACCGCAGGATCAAGGAAGTTCTCTTCAACTCCCTCTTCAGTGCCTACTACGTGGCCTTCCTGCCGCTGTGCTTTGTGAAGGTAGCTGTTGCCCAGCTCCTATGCTTCCCCCGTCGCCACTGCCTCCTTCTCAATTTTGCACCAATCGTTGACATGCCAGATGTCTGGTTAATCCCCTTTTCTCTGTCTCCCCTTTGGCAGCCTGGATGGTGGACTGTGGCTGCATCTGGAGTGCCCTAGTACCGCTCCTGGTTGGCGGATAGGTATTGCCATACACGTGATGCACCTGTGATGCCCCTCCCCCATTTACTAACCTCCGTCCTCCTCCCCAGGCGGACGGGAAACTGTGGTCGTCAGGCCACAAGTGGGCACCAGCTGCCGTGTTCACCTCCAAGTTTTGCCAAAGGTTGGGGTGTGTGTGTCTGGGTCTGGGGTTTGGTTCAGCCTGTTGTAGAACGGGACCAGCAGGGAAGTCTGGACCTGAACCGAAGCACTGGTGCCGGGGCTGCATCCACAGCCAGCCCCGTTTCTGTTGCCCGGTGTGTAACAGAGCATCCTTGAGCTTGTGAAGGAGTTGGATTGTCTGACCAATAATCTGCTGTAATGCAGGAGAAGGGCTGCACAATCCACGGAGCGGCCCTGCCTCTTGTATGCTCCTGGGACCGCTTCCTGGCTCACCTGCTGGGGGAGGAGATGCAGAAGTTTCACCACAAGCTGAACCCTCCCGGGCCCTTTCTTCTCTAGTCCTAGGAGAAGAAACTCCGAGGCCTCTTCTAGGCAGGAACTCACTGGCCTGGCAGGGGACGCCTCTGAAGGTTGGCGCTGGTCTAGTGGCTGCAGACGCAGCATCCTCCTGTGCTCCCTACCGTGATGCGCCGGCGGCACTAATTTCCCATCGGTCTCTTGCAGAGCACGCAGTACTACGACATGCGCTGGTCCTGCGAGCACCTCATCATGGTGTGGGTCAATGCCTTTGTTATGCTCACCACGCAGCTGCTGCCCCCCAAGTACTGCGACCTCCTGCACAGATCGGCCGCCCACCTGGGCAAGTGGCAGAAGCTAGAACATGGCTCGTACAGCAACGCCCCGCAGCACATGTAAGTACGGGCTGGAAGGGGTCACTGCGTTCTTCCCAGGGAGCAAGGCCATCCTAAGGTGCTGCTGCTCTTGTCTGCTGGGTTTACAGCGAGGACGCTTCCTCGTATTACCTGGCAAGGTCACATCTGTTCCGTCTGTCAGTCCTGCCAGGACCAGCACTGCCCACCATGAGCACTGTGAGATTCCTCATGGCAGTCCTCCCCTCCCAGCAGTGAGGATTCTTTCCCCCACAAGCAGCAGGGTGGTTAGTTCATGCTGGGCGGTGGGATGGTCCACATTTTCCTAACAGCCCCACTGAGACACACGCTAGAACTGCAGAGTTACAAACTGACCAGCCAACCCCACACCTCGTTTGGAGCCAGAAGTGAGAGATCGGGCAGCAGCGGAGACGAAAAAGAAAAAGCAAATACAGTACCGTGCTGTGTAAAACGTAAACTACTGAACAAATAAAGGGAAAGCAGCGTTTTTCTTCTGCATGGTAAAGTTTCAAAGCTGTTAGAAGTCCATGTTTGGTTGTAAACTTTTGAAAGAACAACCTGAACGTTTTGTTCAGAGTTACGAACAGCTGCCATTCCCAAGGTCTTTGTAACCCCTGCTGCACTAAGTGCACTTGGTTCTTGTCGTGCGAGCCATTTGGAGCTAGTTTTGTTAATGGGGCTCTGCTTGCTCTTACTCGTGACTGCCTCTTAGTCGCCCTCTGCGGCCTTTTCACCTCTCTGTGCCTCTTTCCCTGAAGGGAATAATGTTACTCACATGCTTTTGGCAGGTGCACTGAAATTCTCTCATGAGGCGGTGTGACAGGCTGCTCCCCAAATCCAGTCTGGTGTGCTGCTATGACCACTTGAACCCCGCTCCTGAACCCCAATTTACCCCGCTCTGCTGGGTGACCACTCACTCCTGAGTCAGTCCACACCAGCCACCAGCGTGTGATTGGTCCCAGGCAGTGGGTGTAATTTTAATAGCCACACAGGCGTTGGTCCCCAGGTGAGCACACCCAGCCCCAGACACTACAGCAGGAGCCACTGCCTTACAGGGATTGGGACCCGCTCCCAATCACCTTAGTTTTAAGTTTGTCCACTTAACAAAGAAGTGGATTGTGCCCAGCCTTTTACATTCACACACTTTAAAGACCACACAGCTTTAGATAGAACAACTACTAGTTTATTGATCAGAGTCCGATTTTAAGTGAGAACGTGGCCAATCAAGGTGGAATCATACTACAAATGAGTCAGGAGCAACCACTATCAAATAAAAGGTATAAACCGCCTGCTACTTTAACATCTCTACCTAAACTGACCTTAAAGCCCAAGATTATGTGCAAGGCGTTCGGCTGTTCAGTGTTTTACAGCCATTCTCTGCCTGTATTTAGGTAGGGCCCCGATTTTTCTTGAAGTTGGTTGCAAGATAGTGTTTTTTCAGGCCAAAGCCTGCAGCTTCTTCCTCTTCTTACAATTTTTGTGTTTTTGTTTTAACAAACGGCTGACAGCCCCTCCCCTCACTGTTGTGTTGTGAGATTTTCTTCACTTCTATCTGAGCCAGGGAGGACATTAGCATTTCCTTTGACACATAAATCTCCAGCCACTGGGCTAGAGATAGTCCTGAGAGTTTGAACCCTGTATTATAATTCACATTTGTACGTACATGTTGCTGTAGGAAACATGGCACCGTGGCAGCCACGTGGAACATGTTCTGAGCATTCACAAAGGAACCTGGTATAGCGTATTTGGCATCAAATCCCACAATTACACTGCAAAACTGAACAGAAAAGTTATACAGATCATGCCGGAGGGCTGCATAGATGTGCATTCACAGGCAGATCTTGAGTTGCCCTGGAAAGGTCTCCCCCCATCCCTCCAGTCACTTCCGTGAGGCTAATAGCACAATCTCTTTCTTTTTCTCCTCAGCTGGTCAGAAAGTACGATATGGCCACAGGGCGTCCTGGTGCGACACAGTCGGTGCCTGTATAAGGCAGTAGGGCCTTATAATGTAGCAGTGCCTTCAGATGTCTCCCACGCCCGCTTTTATGCAAGTATCTCCTCTCCTGATGTGTCATCCTGGGAGTGGGAGGTGGGCGCTGCGTTGAGCACAGCTGCAGCAGAGCAGGCTCTGATTAGATTGACCTGAAAGTCAGGCAGAAGGAATTAACTGGATTCTTTAATCCAGCAAAGCCAGAGCCTGTCCCCAGCCTCTTCTTAATTTCCTGCTCTGGCCCTCAGAGCCCTGTAATATTTTCTAGTGTGCATTTCAGCAACTGACATTAAATACAGGGCCCATGTGAGCCATAAACACACACTTCACAGATTTGTAGCCCTTCTGGTTCTAAAACTATTGACAACTGGAGGCTAGTGCAGATTAAGATTTAAGGTTGTCAGACTGCTTTGAGTTTGAGTCCCCCAACAAGGCCCTACTTTTTTCTTGCTAATTATAGGTCCCCTTTCTTTTTAAGCTCTGTCTTCAAGTAGTTTTGTTTTAAATATTTGGTCCCCTGTAGTTTTTGCAGATGTTTGATTCTAGACGTGGCCTGGGGCCAGCTGCCACCGTACTGAAAGCTGAAAATAGCAACCTAATTGAAATTCAAAAAGTTGCGCTGGTTCTTTGAGGGCGTTGCTGGTTCCGCAGTGTGGGACTGTGAGAGAAGGAGCCTCTGCTTCCTGTTGCAGTTTCTGAATGAAGCCTAGGTCTGTGTGCATCTGTTTGGGGGCCTGTGTCTTATACGCTGGCGACTCTCAGTTCAGCTCCTGGGGTGAAGTGGCTGTGTGACAAACAGGCACTTTTCTTGGCAGGCAGAACAGAAAGACCCAGGACTGGATGAGCCACAGAGAGCAAAGCAAAGCAGCAAATTCCGCTTGCCAGGGCATTTGTCTGTGGTGCTGCTCTGGAATGATCTAGACCAGTAGTTCCCAACCTTTGTGGCTCACGGGCTGCACATACCATTTTTACAACCCACCAGTCTGTCAACTCCTAAACACATTGGCGTATACACCATTATGGCCTACAAATCACTACATATTTAAAGTAAATATTTGGATGCTACTGTGCTCGCTTTACATTCACTCTTTACACTTACAAATTATTCCCAGTGTGTCATAGTCCCAGACACAGCAGTGTGTAGGTGAGTGACTGTCACTGCACATGGCCCGGCAGCTAAGTCATGGTAAGAGGCCTGCCAAGTGCAGACAAACCAGAAGGCAGGGATTTTGAGAGTCCTGCCCTTCCTGAAGCATGGGGTGGGTCCTGGCTGCTCTGCCAGCAGCCTCCCACTGCAACCAGACAGAAGGAGTTCAGCAAACAGGCTGCCCCCTTGCTAATTTCCCATCCCTCTGGCTGAAACAGGGAAACCCTGTGTGTCCTACAGTCCCTTGTGCTCCACCTGTGTCCCTAGGCAGCAACTCAACTCCCTTCTGCAGCCAGGGGGATGGAAGATCCGTGCTCCCCTCCGCCTGGCTCCAGCAGGGAGCTAGTGCCTATGGACCTAGGTGGAGCACTTTGCCGTGTCCCCTGCTATAGCCAGGGGGAGGGGAGTGCTGATCTATCTCCTTGGCTGCAGCAAGGAGCCTGCAGGGATCTTGTAGCCCCGGGGCAATGCATGCCACCTGGGTCTTTAGGCGGTGGCTCCCTTCTGTACCCAGCAGGAGGGGAGCCTCAGGCCACTTCGAAAGACCCGGAGGGCCACGGGTTGGGAACCACTGATCTAGACATCACAGGGCACCAAGCCCTACAACCTCTACTGCAATATTCCTTCAGCTTCTTTGCCCAAGCAAACCATAAATATGCCGATTCTTTTTTCCCTGTGCAGTTCCTCTTTCACCGTCCATTACGGCTGCTCAACTTGCTTATCCTCATCGAAGGCAGCGTGGTCTGCTACCAGCTGTACTCCCTGCTGCGCTCGGAGAAGTGGAACCACACCCTCTCCATGGCCCTTATCCTCTTCTGCAACTACTATGTCTTATTTAAGCTCCTCCGGGACCGGATAGTATTGGGCAGAGCCTACACCTACCCCCTCAACAGCTATGGACTCAAGGCACATTAACCTGCCCAACGCTCCGACGGGGGAGAGGGAAGGGACGGGAAGGGACCTCAGAAAAACTATTTTCGTACAGTTCTATTTTTTTCTTGCGCTGTTTATAAATATTTAAGATATTTTATATTTTGTATACTATTGTTTTGTGGGGCGGGAAGGGGCAAGTGGCAATTAAATGTCGCTTTACAAACAAGGTATTTTTTATATATATATATAACTATATATATAAAAAATATTAGTGTGTATATACCATATATCTGTACCCATACAAACAGCTATGTGAAGCAACAGGATTCTGTGTGTTCACTGCGTCTGCTTTGCTCACACAATCACAGCGTCACTGTCTCTTGCACACTGTCTTGAGGAGGAGGGGAACAGGGCAGGAGGAATCGGTTACCAGGTAGAGAACTTGTCTCCTGCCATGGAAGCGTGAACAAACCCAATCATGCAGATTAATCAACAAAGGGAACTAAAACCAGGGGACTTCCAGAGCTCTTGCTCTCCCTACTTCCTACCAGCAGCCCATGGTGCTCTGGGACATGGACGCCCTTCTGATGACAGCTTAGAGAGGAAAAACACTGCTCTGGCAGGTCAAGTTGTTGGTGTTACGTCTTAGCACAGAAACTAGCACTAAATCCACAAAGGGAACTTACGCTCAGCACTGCCTAATAAGTACGTACAGTCCACAGCCCTGCATTACGTGCCTAAGAGAGCCAGCAAGCTGAAATAGGAGCCATCACAGAGAGACTCAAGCACTTCATTCTAGTTCACAGGGAAAAATCTCTCGCTCAGGATTCATTGCCATGACCCTTCTTCTGTGGTTAGGTGCCCAACTCCTCACTGAAAAGCAATAATAGTGCTGTATCACTTTTAGCCCAGTGGTAGAGGGCTCAACAGGATGTGGAACCCAGGTTCAGTAGCCTCATCTGATGGGGAGCAGGGATTTGAACTCACACCTCTCACAAATGTGTTTTACTTCCTGAGCTCTAAGATATTCTGATGCAAGTCTCTCTCCACTTTCCCATCTGATGCTATTCCACTTTATGGGATAGCTATTAGGCCAGAGAGAGTGTGAGACTGACTCGTACCAAAGACTTGGCAGCATTCAATTTTTTTTTTTTTTTTTTAAATGATTTCAGTGGACAATAGCAATGTTTGTAAGTATTTTTATCTATTTACAGAGTTGTGCAAAATTGTGGGGGTATCAGACCATTAGGAGTTGCTGCTGAGTCAGAAAGGTAAAGCTTTAACTGTTAACACAAATTGTCAATACCACCTGTCGAAAGATAAATACCCTTCAGTCAAACGCATAAGTCCAAGTGATTTTTCTTACTTTTCCTGTCTAACGTCCAATCATCACCAGACCTATTTTTTTCATCAGTTTGTGTGTTTCGGTGAAGTTGATGTTTACCAATTAAAAATCGACTCCTCCCAAGCCTCTCACTGAGAGCCCTGACCTGGGAGGCCAAAATTCACTTCCCTGTTTCTGGCCCGCTACCCTACCAGTCCTGTTACCTATGATAGGTTGGGTAATGCTAAATGTGCGGCATCTCCTGGGGTTTAGGTGCCTAGATTGACTCAGCAGGGCATGCGCTGTTTTAGCTGTGGGAATTTGGGCACCACAGGGTGAGGAGACAGCTGAGCGGGGGTGGGCATCTTGAGGATCTACATTTTGGATTTTAAGTACGTAAAGTGGCAGTTAAGCATTTAAATCACTTTGTGGATCTCACTCAGTGACAACTTGCAGAGGCTCCCGTGCTTCATTTTCTTTGAGGCTATGCAGACAGGAGACCCTCCATGGAGAATTTTTTTTTTTTTTTTTTTTTTAAATAGTCTTCAGAGCAGAAGAGGCATTCCCCAGTTTTAGAGAATGGGCCAAACTCAGAACATCTTCAGAGACCAGAACGCCCCAGATGCTGGAATGGACATTAAACAGTTTTCTCCCCTACCCTCTCTCCAGCTTTCTGCTGGCAGTTTATAACACACGTTGAGAAAGCTCCAACCCTGGCATGCCAGGACATGAATGAGAATCTAAGCAACTCTTTCAGCACACACACATCTCCCTTCTTCATAGCAATATCGATGTCACATCCACTGGTAACACAGCAAATTAAGGACCTTCAGTCCCCTCCAAGGAGCAAACTTTGCAGAGAAAGAAAACTTGTTTATTTGAGTGAGAAATATCGTCCATGACCATCTCCACAGTCACCCTGTGGCTTCAGACAACTGCATATACATATAGCCCCCCACCAAAAATGTCCTGCACCAAACTGTTACAGCAGGGAAAGTTTAAAACAGATAAACATACAGGTTCCTCTTCAGAGGAAGATACCAGACCCTAGATCCTACGGCTTAATGATGTAATTGTAGTAAAGAACTGAAAACATTCAGGGACCTTAAACTGTTCATCTCTGTAACTGCAAACGATGTTACCCGTTAGCTGTTTCCCAGCAGGCATTCCAGGGGGAAGAGTGTGTGGTGTTTTTCCATTTGAATGCCCCACAAAAGCAGTACTTTTAACCCTCAGTGTAAGATCAGCTCTAGTTAGAAAACAAACATGGAGTAAGAGGTTAATTTTTTAACAAAAATTCCATTTGCTTCCTGCAGTGAAAGCTCCACCTTTCCTAGTCGGGTGAAGAGGAGCACGGCTCTTGTCCTATTCGGCACAGCTCTAGCTTCTGCAACAATTTAAAGCCTTGGTAGAGTGTGAGACTCCAGGAATTTTCCTTTGAGTGCTTAGGTCAGGTGTGTTACTGAACCAGGTACATATAGAGCCTAGTCACTTCAATAGTGCCTCAGCGGGACACTTTACCAGTTAATCGGGTTTAGGGCTGGCTGTGCCCTTTCTTGCTTTCATAAAGTGACTAACCCAATTGCACCAGCAGGAATGGGCAGGCAGAAACCTGAGGCTATCCCCCCTGAGGTAAAGGAGGTAAACAGCAAGGAGAACTGAAAGGCAAGTTTTCCGATAGCAGCCTGTCCTCTTTCCATAGAAGTGCTAGGCCTTAAGGCCAGGAGTAGTGACAATGTGATTTGCTTTGAATGTAGTTTAAGCATGAGAGGCTGAGGTGGAATAGCTTTCTGGAGGGAGAGGGTGGAAGAGTAAAAATCCCTCTCTGCTCTCTCCTTGGTCAAGAGTTGGGTTCCCCCTTCAGATCCGTAACCTCTCTTCTTCAGCAAATGTCTTAGCAGGAGGTGGTGGCTCTTATAGCAAAAGGGAACAGTAATTATAGTCCTTCTCTACCTACAGTTGTGCCATGATTAGATACACTTGTCAGCCTTCTGCAGTTCTGTGCATCCCACCCACAGGCTCTATAAAGGGCACAGGCCATAACATTTCACAGGAAAACCCACACTAATAATAAGTGCCAAGTAAAATGGCAAGCTGCTTGCTACAGAAGCATTAAAGGGTGAGCACAAGCCACTTATGGAAAAAGGTGCCTGAAAATTTTATACCTTCACTGCGTCTGCTGTCACAAACTGGTGCCCAAAAGATTGAGTTATCTACACAGTGAACCCCTTCCATCTGCCATTTCTACCACCTGAGCCAACACTGGGAAGCAAGACATTTCACTCTGATTCATGAACAGCTTAACTAGCTCACAGTAAGTGACAGCTCCTTTCAGTGCTAGTTCATGAAGCTAACAACCAGATCCTAGTGTAAAAGCCAGGCTGTTTACTTCTGTTGGGCCTCCAGCAATGGGAGTGGTAAAGGGGTTACACCGTAGGTTAGATTTCTGTCCTAGAGCCAAGCTGGGTGCAGAATTCTGTGTGACTGTCCCCTTCCTACCCAAGTTACACCCAAGCATAATGATACCCCACCAGCAGTGAGGGGAGAGGGAATTCAGAGATGTAGTTCAGTCTAAGGATAATTTGTGGAGAAAGAGTGGACAGGGGCCCGCCTGTTGTTCACTGCTGGCTCAGGCTGTTCTGCCTACATGAAAACTAAGTGGTCGTGCCTCAATGGCCCTGAGCCATGCGGAGAGGTTCGCAGTACTTGCACCTTGTGGAGGGGGGCTTCCCTATTCATGGCCTGGTTAAAAACACACATGTGCCCAGGTGGGGTTGCATACATAGTTCATATAGTACAGCTCCTCTCTGGGGCAATAGGTCTACCAACGCAGGGTGCTGGCAGCAGGGATGGGGAAGCAAACTCCACTTTCCTGTGCTTCTGCAGAGTTTCGTTTCTCTAGCGCATAGTCTCGCGCTGCAAGAGACTAGTTCTCCACCGTGGGTCAAGGCTGTGGTCCTATGCCAACACTTCTTATGCTTGCTCCAGAAGGAGCTGGGTCCTATGAAGTTATCCTGGGTGTAAAACCTTTCCTGCTGCAGAAGGGACACTGCTTCCTGCCCAGAGATCCCCCCCACACGGGGCGATGCAATGTTTCATTCCCCCCTGCTGTAGTGAGTAGGCCAAAGGGAGTCTCAAGGACCAGGGGCTGCTTTATGCCATGTATGTTCCTCCACTTCCCACGGAAGGTAAGGGGAGCTGCGCACACATAGCAGAAAGCAGAATCTGGCCCCAAATCTTTGAAAACTGATTTTTTTTACTAATGCAGACCAAGTGTAGAAGGCTCTCCTGAGAGGAGTACTGGCTGATCTTATCAATGTAACAGCTAGAACCCTACAAAAATCTGTCCCTGCACTGGTCTATTAACCCCACGTCCACATACAGACCAGTATCCTCTTACAGCCACTGCGGGCAGAACGGACTTTGGACAAGAATCAACATCTCCACAGAACAAAATATTACTCCACTGTGTAAACAGCACTGCTACGCCCCTTATTTGGATCAATGTTAAACGCAGTAACTCCTTTCCCCCAGTAACGCGCAGTAGGATCACACCAGAAAAGCACAGCAACTCCTTTCTGGGGCACCTGTCAGGCAAGGACATCGTAATAAATGGCTGGCTTCCTGGTCATTCCACGAAACTGCTCCAGCTTCAGGCCAACGCGGAAGAGAACCTCCTCATCCCACCACTTTGCCATGACCTGTGAGTGGAGGAGACAGCAGCAGTAGTTAGTGTAGCCAGCAGGGCACTGTGCTGTAAGGTCTAAGCTGTGACAGCTCAGACACCATGAATGATCCTAAAACCCTGTCAGCAATGGGGTCAGGACCTGGCAGAAGCCACCCTCTGGAATTTAGCTACCAGTCAGCTGGATGGCACACAGGGATCACAGACCCCAACACTGAAAGGCTACAACCACCAGGGACATGTGGGGGGAAAAATACAGACTTTGAAATCTTCTGAGGTGGGAGAAGTCTCTGGAGCACCAGGCTGGGACAGTAAAAATCCCTCCTAGATAGGGGCAGTTGCCCTTTCCTGGCAGCTAACCGGCTTTTTAAGAAACTGTATGGTCCCTGGGGAAAGTAGACTTGTGAATACTGGGAGCAGGGCTGGCCCTAGATATTGCAGATGTCTGTTGGAAATAACCATTACAGGGCTCCGTCCAGCTCCCTCTCAGACTGTCCCCACCCAGCCCCAGATTCTGTGTACCAATAATGTCGTCTTAGCTGTCCCATGCTTCTGACCTTTCTTGGGATGCAGCAATTCCCATACCCCCTTGTGTGAGGCTCGGCAGTCTCTCACGACCTTATACATGGATTTGCTGAGCAGAGGAGGGCAGTTCAGGAACTCAGACTGTGCCTGAGTCAGTTGGGACTGTGGCTGGAGAACTATGGATGATGCTCTGGATGGCAGGCCAGATATGCGCTTTTGGTGCGAGGTCCTGAAGAGTGAGATCCTGTAGGGTCACATAGGAATTCCCTGCAGCTAGTCTTGCCTGGGCCCTGCCAGCCCTATACCAAGAGCCACCCTCTCTCTAGGTTTGCCCTCCAGGTGTCCCGTCTGCCTATCCTCAGAACGGAAGCTGCACAAGGCAGGGAGAATAGACAGCAACAGGCGTAGATGGGCAAGGAAGTAAGGAACAATGGGGGATGGAAGCAAGTTAGAGGGTAACATCTTTGGGAGGAAGCACTAACTACAACACGAAAAGGCCACAACAGGGTAAAAGCGTGCTGCTAACATGGGGTGGGATTACACAAGAGTCCTGGCTGAGAACACCAGCTGGCGCTGCCAACTTCCTAAGCTAAAAAAAGCCGAATTCCGGCTTGTGTATGCTCTCTACGCTCCTCCCATCACGGCCTCTGAATGGCTTCCCACTTGATTCCAAATCCTAATTTCCTCCTCCCTACAAAAGCATTTTGATGGGCTGTATGTGTGTCTGTGTTCTTTGGGGTGAGGGAAGGAAGGAGCTGTCGTCACAGACATCCAGCCAGGAGGCTGAGCTGGGGGCTCTGGCTGTTTCTTGTCTGAGCAGCATGCGTTGGAAACATGCTGATTTGGGTGAAGACACCACACTAATACCAAGGACACCTGTTCAGAACAGTCAGCTCTGGGGCAGGGACCATCTTTCTGTTGGATGTGTGTACAGCGCCCAGGATAATTGCCATCCCAGTACAAATACTAACAGCATAATTGCAATTACTCTATCCCAAATTCCTAGTTACACGAACATGCAAGGCATCCCCCACGTAGGCCTGAGTTAGTTAGCAGCACTTTTGTTTCTCCCAACACCCATTTATTTGGAAGTTTCAGCTGTCCCCCACGCCGTTCAGAGGAACAGGCATGAGCTGCAGTCACACTCAGAGCTGCTTCCTGCTTTGCAGAGGCAGATCCCACTGCCCGGAATGGGGAGCCATACCCTATACTGTTGCATGCCTGGACTAAGGTTTCGTTCATCCACAACCATCTCACCTCCCTTGTATCATTCTCTTTCCCTCCGCTCACTCAACCCAAGAAGACAGGAATCGAACCCACACCAAGACACTTGCTTCAGGAGATGACCACAAATGCATCTGTCAAAGGCACTTACATGGCCCCGTAACTGTTGTATCACACTGTAATGAATTTATCCTCCTGACACCCCGTGAGCTAAGGAAATGCTATTAGCCCATTTCCACAGATAGGGAATTTAAGTACAGAGCAGCCGGGACTCGCTCAAAGTCACACAGGACGTCTGGCACAGCAAGGAATGAAACCCTGGACTCCCAAGTCCCAGGCTAGAATCTTAACCAGTGGGCCATCCTTCCTTGTTCAGTTTTAGAAGGGCACCCATACATCTCCTAGACACCTGGAACTCATGTCAATGGGGAAGAAGCTAGAGATAAATAAAGGGAGCAATAAAGGTGGGGAAAAAAGAGAACAAAGCTAGAAGAAGCAACAGGAATGAAAGAGGGAGAGGCCCCCCTGAGAACAATGGTGGCAGACGTGAAGGGTACTGAAATGGATCCAGTGTTTTCTGCGGCCCCGGGCCCATGTTCTCTTGGTGATCCAGAACAACAGTTCCACATCAAGTCTATTGACAAGGAAAAGCAGAAACGTACATGTTCTGGTACCGAATTCCACCCACTTCATGAGCTGACTATGGCGGAGCCAACACTTGGCACCCTTCCACCTGCAGAGCACTGTGGTCTGGGCATGTCTCATGCTAACATCAGCAAGGGTTCAGTGTGTACCTGAAAGCTGACGGGAAGCCCAGTGGAAGTGTACCCAACAGGCACCACGAGGCCTGGGATGCCTGTGAAGTTTCCAAGCTGCATGTACCTGCAAGAGAATGGGAAAAAAAAGTTACCTGCACTCACACTATAGGACTGTGCTGAAGACATTGCTATTAGGACAGGCACCTGTGATCTCTCTTGCTCTTCAGCCTGTGCTCCTGTACCACTGCCTATACTGCAAGTGGGAGAGGCAGGGTCTGGAACAGCTGAGAGTGTTCCCAGCTTTCCCCGTACAGACTGACCAGAAATACATTTTACTCCCCAGTGCAAACAGCACCCTTCTCACCGCATGCTCTGGATCATCGTTGGAATGTCATTGTTCCCGATCAGGAGATCAGAGTCATGGATTCTTGGAGCACTGCAAGCCGTGGCTGCATGGGAGAAACGGGCAATCAGCAATCACCATCTCCTGAAGGACAAGTCGGTCCCGTTAGGCCTCCTTTAAAGGCACACATTTGTTCTAACTCTCATCAGCGTTAAGCCCGTTTCTTTTTCATTTGTACATCATCATCCGGAATAACAACTTTCCAACTGGAAAAGGAGTTTCTTGATGATGCACAAAAGAGAACAGATTCCAACTCCCACCCTTTTAGCCTTGCAGAGCCAGCCTGGCTCAATTAACAAGAGTGTTACAGTTCCCATTTTAGTCAGCAAAATTCTGGCGGATACTTACAAGGAATAGGTCCAGGGAGCAGAGAAAAGCAATTCTAGAGTCCCATTTCCTTACAGCAAAGTAAGGAGGTTTGACTCATGGCAGTGACAAAGGTTCCAATTTTACAAGTTAAAATGAATTAAACATTAATCCCTTAAGCAGGTGCTTCACGCACTGGCACACATTCATGCTAATAGCTTCACTTCAGGCCACAGTAAATCCCCTGCTTGGCTCACAGTGCAGGTACCTGGGGTGAGGATACAGTTCACATTGGCAAAGATCTCTTGCAAAAAGCTCATGCTCCGAGTCCTCTGCCGATTTGCCTGCGAATAGAAAGAGATGGTATCAGGGCCCAAGATGGGACGTGCCAGGAGGGGACCATATTAAAGAACATCCAGAGTCCTCCATCAATGCCTATCCCCCAGTGACAGAGGAGGGCGTGGTTGTCTCAGCATCCTTCCTTGATAAACAGCAGCATCACCAGACTCACTGATCAGACTCAACGTAAGAGCACCAGACCAAATGCCTCCTCCTTATCTGTGCTCCTCTGAGTCTGGATAGGTTCTGTGGCAGAACTGCTGGGTAAAGTCTCTCCATGGCTCTCTACTCAGGGTGTAGGGAGCTTCCAAGATGGCCATCTCCACACAACCTTGTCAGCCTGCAAGAAGCCTTCTTCTCTGCCTGCCTCCTCCCACTCTCCACAGGATGTGCCTCACCTTAATGTAATCCAGAGCTGTGAACTGGGAAGCCAAAGCTAGTTTGAGCCGAGTCTCCAGATTCTGAAACACAAAGGAACTCCAGGTGAACACGGTGTACTCCAGCTGGTTTCCACTCCCGGGCAGGACAAAGGATAAGGAAAGAGCCCAGTCAAACTCTCCCCAGAGGCTGCTGCCCATAGCAAAGCCGCCTTCCCAGGAACCACAGATCAAGTGCAATTTGGTTGGTATGTTCCCTGTGACACATCGAGAGAAGTCTGAGAAACTCCCCCATGAGCCTGTCCACATGAGTGGCAGCAACGGACACAAACGGCCTGAGACAAGTAAGGCTGATGCTAATAATCCAAGCACCTTCCCCTTACCATGTGCTGGAAGTGGGTGTTGAAGTCGGGCTGCAGGAAATCTCTCATTTCGCTGAGAATGCAGATCACATGTGCCACCCGCACCTCCTCCATCTCTGGCAGGGACAGGTCAAGCACGGAGGCACCTAAAGCCTGCAGGTGCTCTACGGCTGAGCACGAAGCAGGAGGAGCAGAAGGAGCGCGCTATTGCCGGTGCTCAGAAGGCTACAGAGAATGACTGAGACAATCTCACAAGGGGCAGGGGTTCCCACAGCCACAGGACAACAGGCTTTTGGCTTGTATGATCACACAGTGTATGGACAGTAACACACCTGGCTGCATCTAGTTATAGAAAAAACTGCAGAGCTTTTGTCCGCTGGACCACAGCTATCCACATGCCAGGGCACAGGTCTGCTCTTGACTCTGCCAATGGCTCACTTTACCTTGGGTAAGACACTTCCAACACAGTTACCCAATCTGTAAAAAGGGCATGATGCTTCCCTGCCTTTGCAAAGTGCTTCCAGATCTGGTGGAATGAACAATGCTAGGCGACTGTGAGGTTGTTCTTAACGTCGCTAGTTTGAGGCTCTAATCCAGGAATATTAAGAACGGTTAATATGAAATGGAGGTCAAAGATGAAGTCAGCACCATGTTGCAAACTGAGGGGTATTAAGCAGTCACATTTGTTGGTTAAAGACATGGAATGCGGAGTTGGGACTCAGGGGCTCTATCCCTGACTGCCACAGACTCACTACGGGACCTTGGCAACCATTCAACTTGTTTGAAACCCAATGTTGCCCTCTGTAAAATGGGGATAAGATGACTTCTCTATCTCACTGCACATTCAAATATGAATCAGTGTTCATTCAACATTATACAAGAGCGGAATGTCATTAAAATTAAACATCTGACCTGCTTTCCAACCCGTAGCAATGTAGGTGGCGTTTGAGTCCCTCAAGCATTCAGAGTGTGCATTTTAATTAATATACAAACAATTTGCCCCCAGTGTATGATAGTGGAAGACATCCCAAGACTTAAGTCTGCTCCTTGCGTGTAATCTGCTGTGGAAAACATAGCTCTGAATTTCCTGATCTTTGGGTAGCTAAAAACTCAACTCTGCTGCTGCATTTAATTAAGCAAAAACTCTCTTTGGTATTTTTAAGGAGTCTGTCACCTTGGGATCCAAGTGCTGGATGCCAGTTATGGGGAAGATGGGGGCCTTGGGGACTGCATGGGGGATTTGGGATTCAAAATTAATAGAGACAGCGCAATAACATTTAGACTAATAGACTCTAAGGTCAGAAGGGACCAATATAATCATCTATTTATATATACACAATCAAAACATGAGTTGGGAATAGGAAGGATAAATGAACAAAGGACAACAAGAAAAATTCCAGAAGAGACGGGTCAGCAACTAAAATCTGATGCATGTATGATACATATTACATAGGCCTTTGTGCAGCCTCTCATCCAAGTACCGACAAGGTCCATCCCTGTTTATTTTATCAGATATGACAAGACCACCCTCCAAGAAAGCATCCACACAGCACAAGTGATTTGCCTGTAGTAAACAAAGCCCCAAGTGGTGGGTAATTGGAGCAGGACTCAAGGAACAGAGACAAGGCCAGCAGACAAGGCAAACCTCGAAAGGCTGTCAGGAGACACGTTGGTACAATCACATTGTAAATATGATGGAGTGCAGGCTGGGTCATCTGACAGCAAAGAACTACGCCAGGTCCAGTGGTGGTGGTGTGGGGGGTAGCGGGGGAGGGCTCCAGTTTGAACTGAACGGCCCAAAGCTGCTTAGCTTTAAAACTCCAGGAAGATCAGGTTATTCAGGGCACCGGGCCATAGCTGTCACGCAGCCAGCCAGTGGGAACCACATTAGACAAGGTTACGATTCCCGAACTCGGACATGAGCTCCAAGAACGAAGGCCCCCCGCAGGTGAGTCGCAAGAGAACACAGCAGAGTCTGAGTTACGGTCAGCTGCCCCGATGGACTCCTCCCACTCCTGCAACCAACTAGGCCACCACAGGTTGGAGACCCTTGGGCCTTTCCAGTCTTTAGCACAGCTTTGGATGGGGACACGGGGGAGCTGCTATCAGAAATGGAGTAACAGCAGGGTAAGAAACGCTCGCTCTACCTTTTTGGCAGACTGCCAGAATTTCCGCATCACAAGCCTGCAAGACAAGACAGCCAAAAAGCAAAGAATAATTAAAGGCCTTTATCCATTATCATCCCCTCTTCCCCCAGGCTGAACCCCACACCAAGACCTGCCTCCCCACTGGTGCTGAGCACCACATGAAGGACACATGCATCTCTCCTCCTTGCTGCACAGTCTGGGGCATGGGATCCAACATAGCCCCCCCTGCTATTTTTAGGGCCCAGCACCAGGACCACACAGCCCTGCAGTTGCAACTTTGCAGGGCTGGGAGGAAAACAGCCATGGGGCAGCTAACACAGCACAGAACCTTCCCTTGTGGCATCAAACCCAACAGCATAGAGCTCTTCTCCTTCTGACTCAGGAGGAAGTTGTGCAGAGCGAGCTCAGGTCTCAGCAGACAAGCCATGAGGGCTCTAGGTAGAGCCGACTGGAAAACAGAATTTCCATCCTGGGGAAATCCCGGACTTTCCAGACTTGTTTTTGTCCTAAATTGAGATGAAAGGTTGGAATTCGGCACTTTTTCGCAGAATGAAGCATTCTCAATGGAAAAATTTCCATTCACATGTCTCAGTGCCAGCTGGAATACTTCTTTTCCCAATGCTGACGTTTCAGTTTCTGCCACGAGATTTTATAGGTCAAAGATCTGCCATCAGGAAACGAAACGTTTCCTGTTTGAAAGGCTGCTTCAGAAAAGCAAAAATTTTCATCCTACTTAATGTTTTCTTGTGGAAAATTTCAGTTTCAACAGAACTCTGTTTTCCTTCAACAAAGATTTCCATTGGGAACTTCTTGAAAAGGACTAGTGCCAAGAGGAGTGAGGAGAAAGACCTCTGCAAGCAATTGTCAGCTGGCAGGCTAGGCGAGGGGAAGGCTGGACTAAAGGAACTCTGGCAGCTGACGCAGTATACCATAAAAAGAGACGAGACAAAAGGCACCTTAAAAAAAGTCCAGTCCACTCCTAATTTTAAGCCCTTGAGGTCAGGAGCGAGGATTTCGGAAAGGGCTAGTTTTGGCTGCTTTAGTCCTGAAAGGGACAAACAAAAAGATTCCCTGTCAGGCAGGGAGCTAACTAAAACGAGAGAACAAACATCATTTGCATTGGGTAGCCAGGGGAGGCAGGCAAGGTGGGGGGAGGATAACAGAGAGAATGATGTTCACTCACCATATGGGTATAGTGGATCTGGCCCAGCTAGGAAGCTGTATGCAATGGCTGCATCTGTCACTGATGTACAAAGGGGGCCTGTCCCAAATAAATGAAATGGTTACAAACACGCCTGGGGCTGAGCAGGACACACCTGCTCCCAACGCCACACTCATGCAGGTGCTTGGAACCGTGCAGTGTCCTCACATGTGTGAGCACAGTGAAGTCACGGCACTGGACGGGAGCCCTCTTACCAAGACTGACGGTGGAGTAGGAGAGCGGAAGGCTGCCGTGACAACTGACTCGCCCAAAGGTACCTTCAGACAAGACACAGACAGACACGGAGGTCAGATGGAGGCACAAAGGAACAAACCGTTTTAACCGGAGATAGTCCAGAGCCGTGCAACTCGGATCCCCTGGCACAGTCTTCCCAAAGTTCCTTGTTTGGGACCTGGGGTTTCGTTCAGGCTCATCTCTAAACTGACATTCCAGGGGATGAGGCCTGGGTGCACTCCCTGGAGTGACAGGGCATCAGTCCCACAGAGACAGGGGCTCTAGCAAACTGGATTTCTTCATCTAATTCTAGCCAATCAGGCTCACGAGATTCCAGAGAATACAAAGAGAGGGGAGGAGGGAAAAATAAGAGCATCACTGGCTGAGGACCTGGTTCAGCTAGAAGCCAGCACTGATTATGGCACAGACAGACATTCAAGAGATGGAGGAGAGACCTGCAGTATGAAGGTCCATCTTGCCAGCTCCAGAGGGCCCACAGCAGGGTTACTTCCCTGTCTCTCCTCTAGTCCAATTTCAAGTTAGGGACGAGTTAATTTTAGGGGAGACACCAGTAGCACATGTGGAGAGGAGAAAGAATACACAGCAGGACAAACATTTTGGAAACTCAGTTCTCGATCTTTGGGAAGCCTTTACAGAGCAGAAGTGATTGCCACCCACCTTTCAACCAGGAAGCAAGACCCTGCGCTCCTGAAAACATGCGCACGCGTAGCTCTGAGCACATACACAGTCCCACTGAGGTCAATAGGATTACTCAGGCAGGTGCTTAACTAAAAGAATGTGCATATGGGTCTGTGGGCTTGAGGCCAGTATAACATCACCTTCCTTCTTAGAAGCATTTTCTCCTCACTTCGAAGAAGGTCTGCCATATCATATTACAAACACCTCGTGAGAAAAGAGTGCAAATTCACTAGGGTTTACTAATCCTGTGGTAACTGGGCCCTTAACTTGAGATGTGAGGCTGGGGTGACCCCCTCCCCCTTATTCAAAATGACAGAATTCCTAGGTTGGGAAGACTATTTAAGGCTAAAAATCATTCCTTTGAATTTGCAGAAAATCTCCAACAGAGACAGAGGGATTTACAACTGGGTGATTCCCCCAGTTTCTCTGTCCGTTTAGTTCTCTCTTCTCTGGAGGGATACCATAAACTAGGGACAAAATCAATACTTGCTGGAGGGAGACAACTTTCCAATGGTGTGCAATCCAAAGCCTTAGCTGGATGGGGCTCAGCAGTACCACATTGGAGATTCCTCTGGACCCAGGATTAGTGTGGCTCATGCTGTGGCATCCTTCCCTTCCACTCCCCACAAAAAACCCAGTCCCCACTCTTCTGCTCAGAATGACATCTACTTATCCCGCAAGTCACTACGCCAGGCCTAGAAGACAAGAGGGGCTGGAGTACAGAATGCCCTTAGTGTCAGGTGGAGTCAGACATGTACCGACTATGCCCATCAACGTCGCCAGGTCTGGATGCAAAGGGTTATTTTCAGTTCAGTTAAAATCCAGAAGACGCAATGAGACACAAGCTCCAAGTTCCTTACCAACAATCTGAAGTCACATGTCTAAACACAGCCTATAACAAAGTCAAATCCTTGTCACAGCTAAAAACAAACAAGGAGTCCTGTGGCACTTTTAAAGACTAACAAATTTATTTATCGCATGAGCTCTCATGGAAGAAAATCCCACTTAGTCAGATGCTTTGAAGACAGGGAACTTACAGAATAGGAGGAAATTGTATGCAGGGAAATGTATGACACAGGATCAGGTCAGGCTGTAACAGCAAATCAGAATAGGTGTTGGGATTCAAACACTGGGGAACAGCATATAGAGGAAGGTGAGGTCAAATCAACTGTTGTAATGAGAATAAAATCCATAGTCCCTGTTTAACCCTGAGGCAACCGAGTCAAATTTACATATAAATTCCAATTCTGCAGTTTCTCTTTGAAGCTATGATTTGTTGTTCATTTGTTTCAGCACAGCTATTGACAAGTCGTCAATAGATTGAGCAGGGAGATTGAAGTGTTCCCCTATTGGTTTTTGAATGTTGTGATTTCTGATGTCAGACTTGTGTCCATTTATTCTTTTGCGTAGAGACTGTCCTGTTCGTCCAATATATAAGGCAGAGGGGCATTTCCGGCACATGATGGCATAAATCACATTGGTGGATGAGCAGGTGAATGAGCCCTTGATGAAGTAGGTGGCTTGATTAGGTCCTGTGATGGTGTCTTTTGTGTAGATATGTGGACAAAGTTGGCAACATGGTCTGTTGCAGGGATATGTTCCTGCTTTAGTGTTTCTGTTGTTTGGTCTGTAGTTGCTGGTGAGTATCTGTTTAAGGTTGTGGGGCTGTCTGTAAGCAAGGAGAGATCTGTCTCCCAAGGCTTGGGAGAGTGAGGATGGTCGTGTAGAATAGGTTGTAGGTCCTTGATGATGTGCTGTAGAGATCTGACTTGGGAGCTGTAGGTGATGACCACTGGCGTTCTGTTTTCTTTCTTGGGCTTCTCCTGTAGTAGTTGACTTCGCTGTTACAGTCTGACCTGATCCTGTGTCATACATTTCCCTGCATTTAATTTCCTCCCATTCTGTAAGTTCCCCATCTTCAAAGTGTCTGACGAAGTGGGATTTTTCCCCACAAAAGCTCATGCGATAAATAAATTTGTTAGTCTTTAAAAGTGCCACAGGACTCCTTGTTTGTTTTGCTGACCTAGACTAACACGGCTACCCCTTTGGAACTTGTTGCAGCTAGTTACGGCCACATGCTGAACTGGTACCATCCATCCAACCCCACAGAGGGCTGGGAACCAGCTTCATGCTCAGGTGAGTAGCTGGTATTTGTGTGAGGTCCCACCATCCCCAAAGAAATGCAAGATGCCCAGGCAGGTAAAGGGGCATTACCTTTCAGCCCCACCACGCCACAGAAAGATGCAGGAATTCTCACAGAGCCGCCTCCATCCGTGCCAAGAGCCAATGGGCAAAGACCTACAGAGAAAGTCATATTTGCACAGGATCACCGAGTCTGCTTACAGCCCTTCCCACACCATCTTCCTAGCATCTTTAACTGGAAAGAGAGGGCATATGGTACATCTGAAGCTCCCATCTCTACAAACAGCAATTCCTGTTGACTTCCAAATCTCCTCATAGAGGCCCAACCACAGTCAACAGCTTTTACATCAGTAAAAGCACTGCATGGGAAGTGTGTTTACTCCAAGTGGTCACTGGTCTCTCCCCTTGGATTCTGCCATCTTCCTAAAATACCCATTGTACATCTATTGCCCACCCACAAAATTTCTGCCATACCCCAGAAACTTTCCTAAAAGCTCCCGCAAATTCTTAAGTGGCCCTTTCCCACTGGGTTGTAATTGGTGCATCTCACCTGCAGCCACGGCAGCAGCCGATCCGCTGGAGCTACCGCCAGTGAAGTGCTGGGGGTTGTATGGGTTCCTAGGAGTGCCATGGAATCTAAAGTAGATAAAACAGACTTTCAAAAAGGTTACACACACCTCAGGGCATGGAAGGAACCAAAATCATATCTCAGAACAGCCTAGCTTTTTAGCCTAGGCATATACACTACTCTCTTGGCACCCTGCTGCCTTAATTCCCACATTCCCCCTGTACACAGCTCAGGTGTTCTTGGCACCGTGCAGGTTAGATGCAAGAACATTCAACAGCTGAGTTTCATGGAAGGGGTTTTAAATGCAACTGACTGACCAAAAAAAGGAGAGCAGGGGTTCTTGTTTACCTGTTGGGGTTACAGCCACTGGTTCCAATCCCTAGTTCATGCATATTTGAGATCCCAATAATGATCGCTCCAGCCTCCCGAAGCTTCCTGGTCACCGTGGCATCTTCAGTCTCTGGCTCTGTCCCAAGATACTCTGTTCCTGATCGGCAGTGATAAGGCACCTTAATAAGAAAGAGCAGAGTGCATTAGCTGTCCTGAATCGCTGAACACGTAAGACTCAGCAACTTCTTCTGCACAACAGGATTCTCCAAGGAACAAAATCAGTGCCCACCTGTTCAGGCATTATGGTGAAGTTAGAGCTGGGCAACTAGTACAACAGCTGCTTTTAGTCTCATAGATCCGGGGCAGGAAGTGTCCTACCTTCCTTGTGCTGGAGGGCTCTCTGGTGGGGTTCTACTTGCAATCAGAGAACCTAAAATCAATATTTCCCTAACTGCCCTGTACAGACCTAGACAGACACCAGGATGGGCAGAGCACTAACGCTACGTAGATATTCAAATAACAGTGACCAAACCTTGTCTAAGGCTTGGAGATCTTTGGATGGAAAATCCTATTAAAGTATCAATGATCATTCCAACCTGTTGGCCAGGTGGAAAATGATGGCATTTTTGTGCAGCTCCACTCTTTGCATTCAAGTATTAGAAGGGGTTGCAGGATTCAAACTTGGATGCTGAAATTAGGCGCCTAAATTGGTATGTAAGCCCCTGAATAAGTGGCCTCATTTTCAGAATGTTAAACACCAGGCCCTCAAATACTCTGATGAGGAGAGTGAGACAGAACACAACACCTGCCGCTCCCACAGATTTATCTATAATTCAACTCATTTAATTGCTGACATCACTGTCTGGAGTAACTAATGGTAACTATTGCTAAGACACAGGCAGAAAACTGAGTGGGATTTACAGAAGCACTCCTGGTAGTCTTAACTGAAACTCAGTTCACAAGACACAGCTTGCAAGTATGCTTTTGTTACGATTCAGAACAAAAGCCAATTTTACTGAAGTTTCTTGCAAGCCAAAAAACCTCTGAAAATTCCATTTCAGCATCAATCAATCAGAGTGTTTCTGTAAAGAAACCTGCAACACTGACATTCTTGTCAGTTTCATGACTGCTCCAGAATGTCAGTTTCACTCAGCTGCTGCCTGGTTCCTGCTGTGCAATCAAGAGCCTGCAAGTTTCCAGAGCCCTCGCTCCAGCTGGGATTGGCAGACTCCTTGCTAGATCTGTGGACCTTGGAACATGGGTAGGCTTCCAACAGAAACCTACTTGTGTTTCGGCAAAACATTTGGCTTCAGCAAACTGGCATTTTCCAACCAACTCTAAGTCTACCTCCACACCCCCTGACATCAAGGATGAGACTCCAACTGATCTGAGCAGGAGCAGAATTTGGCCAATGCTGAGAATTTTTGGAAATCCCTTCCTCCAGCTCTATGACTGAGGGCATGTCTATATTGATGGCAGCAAATTCACCACCATTAGTAAAAACTTCCTGGTTTGACTGACCGGTCTTTGAAGACCCACTCAATAGATCGGTTCCAAAGGGGTAGCCATGTTAGTCTAGTTCAGCAACACAAACAAGAAGTCTTGTGGCACTTTCATCTGACGAAGTGGGATTTTCTCCCACAAAAGCTGACGCGATAAATAAATTTGTTAGTTTTTAAAAAGTGCCACAGGACTCCTTGTTTGTTTCAAAAGATCAGGAAGTCAATCAAGTAACTCCAGCCCCTCAACTGGAGTAGCGCTGGGTTGAAGGGACAGCATTTCAACTTAGCGCTGTGGAGGCTAAGTGGACGTTAGGAAATCAAAGGGAGATACGCAAGTTGTTTTAAGTAACTTGCGTATCTCCCTTCAACTGCTGCCGAAAATGGAGGAAAGTGTAGACCAGGGCCAAGTTTATTGAATTTCTGCTTTGTCAGAATAAAAAGTACCCCTCCAACCACCTTTCCCTCTCTAACCCCTCCTACCTTCTGGGGTCTCTGGGTGAAATGCTATTATGCATTATGGATACCAGATATGGAATATGCTCTTTATATCCTCATATTCCAGGGTTGGTCTTATAGCTTGAGCCTAGCCTACTGTAACTGCACATTCTACTCTTACTCCTGTAAGTGCCTAGATCTTTTTTCAAGTATCTTATTGAGAGGTTTGCCTTGACAACACCCTGCAGCAGTGCGTACCACAGATCAACTGCATTTTTTTTTTTAATGTAACACATTTCCTTTTATGCATTTTAAAGTGAGCTGCTTTTAAGTGCCTTTGAGTGTTCCTCAGCTAGAGGGAGGATCCACAGCAAATGCTTATAACCTCACGCAGCCTGAATGGGCAGTCGCACAGCACTCCAACCATGTAGGAAACTCACCACTTTAATCTCTTCTTTTATGCAGACTGGGATTCCATCCAGAAGAGAAAGAGGGCATTTATTCCTGTAACGAGTAGTGGAGGCTTCAGCCATCTGGAGAGAAAATGGGATACATCTGAGAAGATGGACATGATCAATATTCCAAACTAAAAACAACCCAAAAAAGATTTCCTCCCGATGAGCTCAGAATCCCTCCACCATGGGCAAGAGGAGAGAAGCTACTGCTGTTGATCAGTTACTGTCCAGGGCTGGAGGTCATGGAGCAAAAGGAGCAACTGGGTAAGAGAATAATCAGAATAGTTTGGTACCAGGGAGAAAGACATCCTGGTTTAAACAACATTCTTGGTGGGCGCGCTCCCTCATCACTAAGACTGACAGACCGACCTTTTGTATCTGGGCCCGGTCCCATTCCACGATTGCTCGGAGAGGGGGGCTGGATTTCTCACAGTCTTCCAGGAAGGCAATAATATTCTTAGCAACCTGGGAGGGTGTCAACTCGCCAGTCCTACAAAATAGAGGAGAGTTTAGAGATTGGGATCCTGTTACAATTCCCACCTTCCCGCCTCCCACGTGGAGTGCTTTCAGCTGAGAACTAGACAGGAATCAATCAGGTGCTGGTTAGTAACACTCCCGAGACAGCTTGTGCTACTGTACTGAGTAATATGAAATGCTTCCTTCCCTACCAGAGATGGTCTCCACAGCACTCCTGGCCCTAGGCTGAGATTGAGGAGCTGGAAACCCAGTGAGAAGCCTGGGAACACCAAGATCAACTGAAGCATTGTAGATGACAGAGCGAAAGGCCGATCAATTACACTTCCTTGACAAAGTGCCCAAGGCCGCCCAACTTCCTTTGGTCAGAGAGCAGATTGAGGTCAGAGCACAACATGAAAGTCAACTTTTTGTGCAGGTCTCCCACTGACAACAGGGGCTGCAAACAGCCTCACATCACCACCTTCTTAATCAGCCCCAAAAAGTCAATATACCCAAGGAAGAAACATGATGCATTAACACTTTCCAGTCACTGTGGCTCCTAGATATCAGGCTGAGGCAACCCTTGAGATGCATAGAGAAGGTATGTGAGGTTAGAGCATGTACGTGCATACACCCAAACACACCACTAGCCAGGGGGGCTGGCCCCACCGTTCCATCTGTTCTTTGAGTAAATTTCTGTTAGCATCAGAGACGGGCCTGAGGCATACAGTTCTTAGAAGCTTGGGAGAGGATTTTTAGGCCAATTTCTGGTCACTGCTTCCAAGAATTGTTTTAACCTCTGATTCCAGCTCCATGCAGCAATAAAAGCAATTAGGTCTATGGAATACTCCAACTACCTCGGGTCTGTTCCCACTCACAGGGCGGAACAGTGTCAAACCAGGAGCGCAAGCAGCATGGAGACTCAGTGGAAGGTCTTAAGGATCCTTGAAGGCTTTGCAGTGTGGTGACCTTCCATCCACCTAGCCAACAAACGGAGGCAGCTCTCTATCAGTTGGGGGACAAGCAACACAAGGAATCTTCCCCTGCTTCCCTGAAAAGACTACAGATAAGAGAGTGCTAGGCACTCAGACCTAGATCCTGTGCCTCGCACCCTTCTGCTAGAGTCTGAAAATACTGGAAAAGTGCAAACACTGAGTAGGAAGAGGATTTATTCAGCAAATGAGACTGAAGAACTAGAAGTGATGGGATGAAGTTAAGGGGAGGTATATTTAGACTAAATTTGGGGGGGAGAAATTCCTAAGTGAGCCATTGGTACAGGGAATCATATCACCCCGTGAAGTGAAAAAGGGAACACAAGATATCCCAGTACTATAGATCTTTCCACCACATCATTTAATCTTGCCTACCGGTAGCAGTTCAGATAGTCCTGGATCCCTTTGAAACTGAACCCAGCGTTAGCAGGATGTGACCTACAAAGAGAGGAATAAAGAAGTGACCATCAGCAGCCAAAGAATCTTCCTTGAGACTCCCAATGCCAACATGAATATGATGAGGTGCTGAGCAAGACAGCTCTACCTAGTACTTCAGATTCCAGAACAACAACTAAATCCCTTTTCCACTCAGAAAACCTTCTTTACCAAAATCCAACTAGTTCCTTTGGTCCCCTTTGAAAATCCCAACTGAGGTCCTCAGCTGATAAGAAATTCATTTACGTACAATGGTACAATTTCCAAAAGTGTCTAAACGACTTAGGAGTCTGAGTCATGGAATTAAGGTTTTTAAGACATTTAAATGCATTTGAATATTTCCTTTAAGTCTTGTTAAACACACAACTTAAATACATGGATAAACAGAGGCACATTAGGATGACCAAAAACTGAAGTTCACAGTGTGTAGGAAGGTTTTGGGAGCAAGAAAAGAAAAAAAAAATTACTATTATTATTTGCAAAACATTAATGGCGTGCTAGGCACTTTAGTGACCATATTAAAACCATGTTCCTGCTCCAGAAAGCTTGCGCTCAAAACATCACAAAGAATAATTCAACGTGCCATAAGCCTAAAATGCATCTGATCTATAGTTTTCTGTATTTTCTGGTGTAGAACACGTTACAATATACAGACAGACACAAATCAGTTCAAACAGGCTAACTGGTAAGAGAGCCCAATCTGCTTTTGACCTGTGTCTGTTCTAAGCAAACAGAAAGCTTTCTTGATGCACATGGCTGATTAAGGGCTTGCCTTTAAACATCTTAGCTAGTAAGCTTGAATCACATGCTGTTTAAAAATCTATCAGAACCTATTGCTGACCAGTTTCAACACCTTTCAAAAACATGTTTCACTGGTTAGGGTCAACATGGGTAATATAGTTGGTGGGGGCGAAAGGGACAGCAGTTCAGGGTAGAGTCCAAAATTGACTACAAGCAACTAAGTTGCTCTAACTGATCTAAAAACGCTGAAGTACCTAGCACAAGCAGTACTTAATTCAAATGTGTCTTAATTCAAAACAGTTTTTCCCCCCAGTCTAGCCAAAGGTTAATGAAGTAAGGGGAGCTCTCGGCATCAGAGGGTGCAGAGATAGCTGGAGGGGATGCTGAGTAAGGACACAAACTGCAAAGGAAGAGAAGGGAAAGTATGCTGCACGTTAGAATTCAGAAAGTATCAGGGGAGGGGTTTCCTTATGACTTGGGCCACTGTTTAAGACATACAGAAAGTCACTTTGTTTTGGGGAACCTGATTTTGTCCAGCCTATAGACAATAACATTATACCCAACCCAGTACTGCATAAACACCCCCCACACACACTCCTTGCATGTCACGTTGACCTTGTCTCCATCAACTTCTTGAGAATCTCCGAGGTGCTTATAGTCTCAGACTTTTCCTTTCTTTCCTCAGCAGCAACCTCTGGAATAAACGTGGGGTCTTCATGGATATCGAGATAGTGCATGAGAGTGAAGTTATTCATCCTGCAAGAGAGACAGGGAAAGTCACCGCTCAAGCGTGTCAGCTCCACCCTAATGTTTTCATTCAAAAACACTTTGTTATAAGGAAAATGCTTCTGGAGAGTTCTCCTTCTGAACAAGGTGCTTCTCCCAGTACTATTGTACAGAACTAGAAGTTGGGATCCCAGCTACTCCAGTCTGCTTGCTTAGCAGTTCCTCCCACTTCCTAGCATCTGTCAAGTCCTTATCTGTCAACATGCAGACGCCCAAATGGTAACACAGGGGAAAATCCTGGCCCATTAAGGGCAATGGGAGTTGTGGTCACTCAAGCCAGGATTTCATCCCCAGGACAAAAATGAGGGTCCAAAACCAATAAAAGTATAAGCAGCTTTAAGTGAAGTGGAGTTTGGGCTTTTTTTTTTTTTTTTAAAAGGATAAGACTGTGTCACAGAGGTCAGGAAACTCACAGATTCTGTGACTTTCAGAGACTTCTGTGATAACTTCTGCTTCGGCCATGGGGCCGCAGGACCAGAGCGCTGAACTGCCACAGGCAGCAGGGAACCCCAGAGCGCTGAGTCAGCACAGGGACTCTGGAGCTTCGAACTGCCACCCTGTCTCCTGCACCAGGGCTTAGGTTCTCATCCCACATCCCTTTTTTATGATTTTAAAGAGGCTTTTTTCTCCCACCAGCCAGCCAGTGCTTGACTGCATGTCCCCAGGTGGCCACCTCAGGTCCTTCTGTGATGTGAATGCAGATCAGCATTAAATCTGTAGGGGACCCTGAAATTGGAAGGGAAGCAAAACATACAAGGAGAGCAGAACCAAACTGCAGAGTGACCTAGAGATAAGAACATGGAGGCCTGCCAGCAGAGAGAGGAGATTTGGTCCCAGAAAGCCCTAAACTTCCAGAGAGAAAATAAGCAGCAGAGATACAAACCGAGAGCGTGTATTCATATTCAAGCAGCTGCGCTCATCTTATAAAAGGAAGCTTAATTTCATCGTCTCTGTAACATTGTCCTAATGTGACTCATGTATTCATGTACTGAAGGTGCCAAAGGGAAGGTCTAAGGGCTGGCAATCAGGAGGCAAAGTAAGGAAATAACCGTGAGGGTCTTGGTTTTAAGTGACTCACTATATAAAAGTGTGAGACAATTGAAGTCCTTGTTAATTTGCATTCTTTTGGGAGATATTCAAGTCACTACAGAGCACACTGTCTATTCTACCTAAAAACACATTTTTTTTAAAAAGTGTTCTTAGCACTACAGAGAAGAATATTAAAACATATGGGGCCTGCAAAATATTGCCCACCACATTGGAAGCAATAAAGAACATTTAGCACCTCTTCAGATCAAAAGGCACAGTTAAGGGCATGGTCATAACCGCATGCACTAAAAAGGCAGCTGGGAGGTCTGGAATAAACGAAACCAAAATCTTCAATCTGAACAATACAAAGAGAATTATGGCTCTGGTTCTGAATCTCTTGTGACTTCTTAGTTATCTCCTGCCTCTACTACAGGGGAATAAAAACATTGGATCAGTATATTCCAGAACCTGAAGAAAGATGAGATTGCTCTCTCATATCATCATCTGAGATGGCACAGATGCAACTCAAAGGAAGTTGCCAAGCACAAGACTGGTTGTGAAAAAGAAGGATTAAACCTTCTCTGACTGAAAATCTAAATGTCATCAACTTAGAGAAAAGGCCAGCAAACACCAGGGCCTTTGCACAGTAACTCAGCCCACTCTCTGCCCGGCCCTAGCAAAATCCCAAATTGCGCAGCCTCTCCCTTTAAAGAGGTCATTAGATACTCCAGATTTCTTTACAATGCAAAACCTTAGAGTGCCGATATGGAATGTACTCTTACCTCAATAAAAGCGGCACTACACAAAACTGCCCAAAAGCCTAGAAGAGAACAGAAAAAAGGATGAAAAACAGCTAGAATTCATTGACAACTAATTTTACCTTTGTACCCCTTTCCTTAAAGGGAAACTGTCAAAGCATTTCAAGTTATAGATTTGGGGCATGTTTACGGAGTTGTGAAAATTCTTGATATATGTTCCTTCCTTTCCCTAGGCAAAATACATCAATACCCATCCCCCAGAGAGAGAGAGACAATCCCAAAAGTCATGCACCCAGACAGGAACAAAACAGTTAAGTTAGCCACAAGAAATCATGTTCTTTATTGCTTTCCACAAAACATATGAATTCTGAATAAAAGAGTTATAAAGTTTCTAGCTTATTGAATCCATTGCAAGGATCTCTCACAATTAGTACTCTGTTGCCCTGATACACCAGTGAACCTGCTCCCCTACCTCAACCTAGTCATCTCAGTAAAGTCTCAGAAATATAAATGTTCCACATAAGGAACCAAGCCATTCAAATTCTATCTTTATACCTTTGGGAATGCAGCAATATTAAAGGATTCCAGAGATTGGTCACATTCTATTCTGATTCAATAGCGCAAAGTCGTGCTTTAAAAAGTAATTATGAGCAGAATTCAGGGTAGTGAAAAGTGTGCTGAAGTTTTCTGCAGGTGTCTCCTATTTCTGCACTTAGATAAAGAAGTAGAAAAGATCAACAGACTAAACACTTAATTTGTATTTATAATAGCTCCTTCCTTCTGAGATCTTAGCATGTTTTGCAAAAGTAAATAAAGAATAAATCCCTACGACATCCCTGTGAGGTTTGGACGTATTTTCATTGCCATCATACATATGGGGAAACTGAAGCCCAGAGAGGCAATGTGGCTAACCCAACGTCACACAGCAAGTCCGTAGCACGGCTAGGAATACAATCCTGGCTCCCAGTCCCGTGCTGTAGCCACAGAGACAGCTCCATTAACAAAAACTGAAAAATCCCAATAGCTAGTATTCCCCCTCCTGCAGTTGTCAAGCTCAAGAACAAGCCATCTAATTAACTGGGGGAAGTGAGACATAATTTATGTAGCCCTGCCAATATCTCTTTGTACACTGTTTGTGCCTTAAGACAGGGCTCAACAAACCCTGGGCGCCAGATCACCATGGTGCCCAAGGTTTTGTCTCTGGCGTCTAGCAGCCAGGGAAGCAAATGCCCCCTGGCACCTAAAAAGGAGCCGGTGGCGCTGATATTTTCAGTGCCGTCATCTCTTTCTCTGCCTCCCCCCGCTCCACCCAACGCACAGCCAGCAGCATCTTTTTTGGCAATGGGGGATGTTCGTGTGCTGCGCTCGCTGCCAAAAGTACCCACAGCAGCAGCGGTTTTTTGACAGTGGGGGTTCTGATGCTCTCTGCACCACAACCAGAAGAAAAGGTGGTCTTTCGGCAGGAGAGGGCCCCCATCTCTGCTGCATACATAGGGATGCCTCAGTTTTGGGGCTGGTCCCTAGATGTCCGGCAGATTTGTCAAGGTGTGCTTCAAGAAGAAAGCTGCTACATCAATACGTTCTAAAGGCAAAACATTTTACTAAAACTTATTTTGGGGCTGAAGGAACTACAAATATATGTTCTGTCTGGTCATGTACCCAGATCACCTCAAAATGGAGGTCAATCACTTATCTCTATCGGCACTCTGCTGTGCGTGAGTGACAGTGGTGCCAAGATCGGAGGAGAAGAGATCAGGAGTAGCCTGGAAGGCAACAATAAGCCAAGGGACCAAGAAGAGCTTAAAAATGCTCAGGAAATTGGTGAGGCAAGATTTCACTGTTTGTATAGTAAATTCTCAGGTTCACTTGCTGACGGCAGTCACAAGCAGCTGAGGTATCCTGATTCTTTTCCACGTGGAAAGGGTTTTTATACTTGGCCTCAGTTGCTGGTTTTCCCTACTGAACTCAGAATGTATTGTAAACAAAGATTTCCCAGCCATGGAGCCCTGGAGAATGCCAGTCCACTCTGGGCTGTCTTTAAAGTGTTCCACCATTGTACTAGCATAGAACAGCCAGTGGTGTTTTTAAATAACTGTGTCCTCTACACCTGCTCAGAACATGGAAATGGCCATTCCAAAGGGGTGAGATTCACTTTATTTTAAATTCCAAAAGACTAGCTGTGTTAGTCTAGTTCAGCAAAGAAACAAGGAGTCCGGTGGCACTTTTAAAGACTAACGAATTTATTTATCGCATAAGTTTTCACAGGAGAAAATCTCACTTTGTCAGATGCTTTGAAGATGGGGAGAGGAAAATAAATGCAGGAGTGTAAGACATAGGATCAGGTCAGGCTGTAACAGCAAATCAAAGCAAAAACATCAGCCCAACCTGATCCTATGACTTACACTTCCCTGCATTTATGTTCTTCCCATTCTGTAAGTTCTCCACCTTCAAAGTGTCTGACAAAGTGGGATTTTCTCCTGCGAAAACTCTTGCGATAAATAAATTTGTTAGTCTTTAAAAGTGCCACAGGACTTCTTGTTTATTTTATTTTAAAATGTCCTTGATAAGTCTTAGGTAACTGTACTATTGAACCTCCCTGCGCAAATTGATACTATTCACTCTTATGTTTACCTAGTGGCATCTGTGCCAGTAAAGCTAGATCACAGTAATTCCCAGGCAGTCAACTAGTTAGATTATCCAGCCTTGGAACATAGGTCTGTGCTATCTCAGACTCTCACAGAATCACAGTGCATGAACTGCAGAAATGGACAAATCCCAATCACTTTATGGATGGGAAAAGTCCCCCTGACTTCAGCATGACTTCTTGTGTGGGTGAAACTAGCTGGATTTGGAATTTTTTTTAATTGTAATACATGTCTCATCAGTCTCCTCCCACTGAGTAGCTTTAGGATTAAGAGGTAGATGTCATTTTAAAAAGAAGGGACATACAGGAGTTTACACAAATTTAAGAAATGGCTTTTTCATAAGTTAACTTTTATGTTTTATTCCAATGAAAACTAGCAAAACAACTAAGCAAATAAAACTTGCCCTGTGGTGCTGGAAACCCAAATATGACGACATTTTGCTAGGCATTTTACAGACAACTGAAGCTATATAAACAATCAACAATAAACAATCAAAAATAGTTTATGAGAATTAGAAAGTGCAACTGTCAAAGGCAGAAAGTAAATTATTAAATACTGTGGGAGCACTATCTTTTAATTGTGTATGTGTGGGGCACCTAAGTCAACAGGGGAGGGATCATAGACTAGGACTTCTAGATGCTGCTGCAATGAAAATCAACACTCCTGTATCAGTAAAGTTTTATCCACATTGTTGATAACTTAAAGAAAAGATTTAGGTAAATTGGATGCAGTCAGGTCAGCGAGGCCTGATTAAATTCATCCTAGGGTACTTAGAGAACTAGATGAAGCCATCTTGAAACTGTTAGTAATTATCTTTGAGAACTGACAGAGAAGGGCAAATACAGTGACTATCTTTAAGAAAAGGGAACAAAGACAACACAGGAAATCACAGACCAGCCAGGCTAACTTCAGTAGTTTAGAGGAGAGCAACAAAAGTGATCATAGGTTTAGAAAACCTAACCTATGAGGAAAAGATTAAAAAAACCTAGGCATGTTTAGTCTTGAGAAAATACTGAAGGGACCTGATAACTGTCTTCAAATATGTTAAGAGCTGTTATAAAGAAAATGAAGTTCAATTATGTCCACTGAAAATAGGACAAGTAGTAAAGGGCTTAATCTACAGCACAGAAATTTAGGTCAGATATTAGAAAAGCTTTCTAAGTGTAAGGATAGTGAAGCACTGGAAGAGGCTTCCAAGGGAGGTTGTGGAATCCCCAGCACTGGAGGTTTTTAAGAACAGGTTGGACAAACACCGGTCAGTAACAGTCTAGGTTTAATTAACCCTGTCTTCAGGGCAAGGGCTGGACTTGATGACCTCTTGAGGTCTCTGCCAGCCCTACATGTCTATGAATTTATTTTTTAATTTGAAGGAGTTTCATGATGACAGCATCCCTTATCCCATTTAGCTGGGTCATTATACAAATGTTGTTTAGTAGTCTGAGCACAGAATGGGAAATTAAGAATATTTTATTTCCAATCTGAGTCTGTCACTAAGGCCAAAACAGCTATGCTGCATTCACACTAGGCAAAGGAGGTGTATTTTTAACACAGCTGAACTAAGGTCTAGTCCAGTGGTTTTCAAACCATGGGTTGGGACCCAGTACTGGGTTACAGACCATCAGGTACCCCCTGCTGCTGCTGCCAAAAGACTGGAATGCTTTGCTCAGATATAATTGTTGGGTTGCAGGCATAAATGAATTTTTTTTTCCAACTGTGTCCTGAGAAAAAAAGTTTGAAAACCACTGCTAGCCTAAACTACAGACCTATGTTGGTATAAAAAAAAAAACCACAGCAGTGAGGTAGGCCCCAATGTGCAGTGAGCACTTTGTCAAGGAGAGAGCTTCTCCCAGGCTATGTACACACGAGAACACTTGTCCCGCAATAAGTTATTGCAGGACAAGTAAAGTGCTATAAATATAGCGCTTTCTTGGGTACACACGTGCTGTTTCTTTCGCAAAGGAAAGAAGAGCAGTGCATGGTGGGCACCTGTCCCACCATGCACTGCCCACAGCCAGCCCCCTAGCCCAGCTGCAGGGCTTCCGGTGGCAGCGGGGGCTGTGTTGCCAGCCCCCGCTGTCATCCGAAGCCCCGAGGCTGAGCTGGAGGCTGGCCCGAACCGGCAAGGGTTCGAGCCGGCCCCCCAGCTCAGCTCCCAGGCTTCGGGTGTCAGCAGGTGCTGGCGCTTAAGCGCCACAGCGCCTGCTGACACCCAAACCAGCTCGGGGTTCGGGTGGCGGCAGAAGCTCCAGTGGAGCTTCCGCCACCACCCGAACCCCGGGACTGAGCTGGGGGGCTGGCTCGAACCGGCGTGGGCAGCTGGTTCAGGCCAGCCCCCTAGCTCAGTCCAGGGGAGCTGCCAAACCCGGCAGCTCCCAAAAATACTCAAGTTCACTGCTCTGCTAGAGCAGTGAAATTGACATATATGTCAATATCACTGCTCAGCTAAAGCAGTGAAATTAACATACTTGACAGCTCCAATATCCCGGGGTGGCCTCCATTGGCACTCTGGGAAATTTCTGGAGGCTGTCTATTGCGCAAAATGAGTACACACGAGCATTACCGCGGAACAGCTGTTCCGCGATAATGCTACCGTTCTCGTTTTGAGTGGTTCAACTGTTGCGCGGCAAGAGGGTGTTGCTGCGCAACAGAGAAATTGATGGTGTGTACGCTATTGGCTTTATTGCGTGGTAAGGAGCCTTACCGCGCAATAAAGTGATCGTGCGTACATAGCCCCAGTGACATACCAGCCACCTCTGGCAGAGGCAGATAACTCTTGTTGACAGGCCAGCTCTCTCCTGTCATGCTAAGGGCATCTTCACTTGAGCCCTACAGCGACACAGCCGCATCCATGCACCTGCTCCGCTTGCAGCGTTTTCAGCGTAGACCTGCCCCCAAACTGCAGTGCTACAGCTGCCTTACCCTAGGATTTTGAGAGATTAGCGAAGCAATGTTAAAAACACACCTCTTGACCCTGCTGAAGACAACCCTGGCAGCCGCCTTGCTTGGGCTCCTCCCCACCCTGTACCAAATGGGTTTTGTTTTCATTCCGCTCTACCATATACGCAAACCAGGCGGTCGCCTAGGGCACCAGGCTTTAAGGGCCATCAAGTGAATTTTTTCCCTCTATTTAAAAATACGTTATCATTTTTCTCTGTATTGAATATGGGGCGCTTAAGTCACAGTTCGCCTAGGGCGCCAAAAAACCCCTTGGGCCAGCGTGGTTGCTGGCGGGCACTCACCGTGTTAGCCACATGGGCAAAGAGGCGCAGCGGGAAGCCGGACAGCCGGGGACCCCACTGGGGAGAGACAGAGAGAGACAAGTGCTGCGGTGAGTGGCTGGAGCCTCGCCCCCACGGCATCGCCAACCAGATGGGGGGAGACCCCCTTTGCCCCACCCCTGCACTCACTGCGTCCCGCGGGGGCTGGGCACCGCTGTCCCCGGCGCGCCCCGGCTCTCGGCGGTGGAAGGCGGCGCGGGGAGTCCCGGTGCGGCGCCGCACGAAGCCCAGATAGAAGAGCAGGAGCGCAGCCGCCAGCGAAAGCAGCAGCGGCGCCATGATCCCACTCCGAAGCGGCCCTTAGAGGAGAGTGGCTCCGCTTACCAGCGCCCAGGGGCGGGATGAGGCTGGGCTGGGGGAGGAGCCGCGAAGTGGGCTTTGCACGGGCGGGGTTGGAGAAGCAATGCAATGCAATGCAATCCAGTGCAGTGCAATGCAATGCAATGCAGCATTGCACAGGAGGAGTAGCCAGGGAAGGGATGGGTGAAGGATGCTCGGGAACGCAGCCAGAGGTGTTACACGATAGGGCGGGCTGCATAGGCAGGGCTCGCAGCAGCAGAGTTGCACACAGGGCAGTTACTCACAGGAGGTTGAAGGGAATGGTGGGTTGCACTGGAGTGGCAGGTTGCAGGGCCGGGGAGTGAGAGCATTTGGGGGCTGTAGGGGGTACATGAGTCCCTCAGCCCAATTCCTTTCTTTTCTGCAGTAGACACTATCTAGTGCACAGGCAGTTTTAGTCTCACAGAAACTACAAAATCGCCTGGTCAGCATCCTGTGCAGCAAACAGAACAAAATTAACAATGACCTCTCAACACTGGACACTCTCATACAAAACCAAATTACAGTACTTTCTTCCACCTGACTGGACTTCCCAAAAAAGAGAAATAAACTAACTTGGCTACCCCTTTGGAACTAGTCACTTTTAGTGTTTTCTTTCTATAATCTGTTATGCCCCAGGCTCTTTAAGGTACAGGTACCTGGGCAGGGCCGGATTAAGCCATCCTGAGGCCCTGAACTATGTCATGATTCAGAGGCCCCATACTATAAAAAATACAGAGAAAAAAGTATTACATTATAACAGAAATGTTAATAAAAATGATAAAACATTATATTTGCATATGTACATAGGCAAAGATGCAATGAAAAACAATTACATAAAACATATATCTTGCAAAAAGGCCTATTTGCCTTATCAATTTCAATTATAATAAATCTTCTTAATTATCTCCTACATTTTTAGAGGCCTTTCATAATGTGAGGCCCTTAACCAGGGGTTCTCAACCCCTGGCTCATGGGTCACTGGGGCATTTTGAAATGGCCCACCCTCCCCTGCATGCTAGCTGGCTATAGTCGCCTGGTCCTAGCTTGCAGCTGGGAGCCAGGCCGGGATGTGACTACCTACCTCTCTCCCTACCTCCCTCCCCTGGTGCTGGGCTCTCCGGTGGCAGCAGTGCCAGGGACCCTAGGAGAGGAGGGACGGAGGGAGGGAGGTGCTTGCCAGCTGGCCGGGAGGAGCCGGGATGGAGCCCACTGGAGAGAGCAGGGCTAGGGCCATGGCTGAGCAGATTGCTGCCCAGGTGAGGGCCTGGCAGGAGTTGCCCTGTCCTGGTCCCTGAGTGGGTCAAGACACCTTGGGGGGAGGGAACCAGACCGGAGCCAGCCTGTGGGGAGCGCTGCATTGGGGTTGTTTTGGGCTGAGTGGGGTCCAGCACTGCCCCCCGATACACCCAGAGGAGCGGAGCGATGGGGGATCACATCCACCTGGGGCTGGGCTTGTTTCGGTGCTGGGGGAGAGAGCTTGACTCTGTTCCTTGGGGTCCGTCTGGGCCCGGACCAGAGGCGGGGGAGGTTCTGGGTGTTCATGGGCACCCTAGCTTTAAAAAAAAAATCTTCTAAATTAAAAAAACCCCAACAATCTTTTTGGCTTGAGTACCAAAAATATAATTTTTACAAACCCAATGAGCCACCAGTCTATTTAATTAAAATGTAATATATATTGATTCAATTACATTTGAATTAATTACTTAATTGATTAATTATACATTAAACTTAATCTACACTTAATTAAATTTTAATTAAATAGACTGGTGGCCCTTCGGGGTTGTAAAAATTGTATTTGTGGCCCTCGAGTCAAAAAGATTGGGAACCACTGCCCTAAACCTGATTTACTTGGCTTGTGCCTAAATCTGGCACTGTATCTGTGTAAATGATCTTTACATAGGTCCTCATCCTTCAATTGCCACCTAATTTCATACACAAGTGTTAGTAGGATCAAGACCCAATCATTTTTTCCCCTAGTCTGTTTTTCTCACTCCCAGGAGAGAAAAAGCTATACTAACAGGGGGAAAAACCCATGGTATAAATACAATTGTCATGAAGATGAATGTTTTAAACTATTTGCCTTTTGACTTTTTTTTAAATGATGTGGTTTCTAGTCTGTCTCTTTAATATTTAAGTGCTTGAGGATGCTCTAAAGTGGCAGAGAAATGCAGTCTGTAAGGAATCTAGTTTTAATCTCTTTCACTGCAAACCTCAAACAAGACTCCAGGAGTGGGGAAAGACGCAGAACAATAGTGTGGCTTTGCAAATCCACCTCCTAAACTGCTGCTCTGGCCTTTGGGGCTGGGAGTCGAAGCACTGGCAGTAAAAACGACGCTGCAAAGCTAGGTTGGATGGGGAGAAGACAGCTACGGCTAGGAGCATGCCAAAAAAAAAAAAAACCCCCAGCAGGGCAGCCCAGCTACTCATTCAACCAATCCAGAGCTGTGAGCTGTGTCTATCCAATGAGGGAAGTCCTCTTGTGACACCAGCCAATCCAAGCCCGCAGAGCGGATTTGGCTAAAGGCTGTGCTTCAATTAGCCAATGAGATAACTGCCGTGCCAGCCTTCCTGGGTCAATGCTGTGAGGTCACACGGGAGGCGGGTTCTGTATCTGCTGCTCCTGGCCTATGCAGTGGATGCTAGATAGTGGAGTTGAGCTGTGTCGTGGGGCTGAAGGAAGTGTGTCTGCAGCTCGCGATGTCTCGCTTCTCTCAGGCCTTGTGCAATAAGCCTAAAGCGAAGACGGGAGGGCCAGGCATTAAGGAGAAGGACTTGCAGCAATGGGGCCTGACAGGTTAGTGGGGATGGGAAGAAGTTCCTTTTGTGCCTGTAAAGTTGCTGGTTAAGGATCTCTGTGCCCATGGTATGTGAACTGGAATGAGGCTACAGACAGTTCGGCCCGTCTGCTGTCAATGACCATTGTAGGAAATCCAAAAGAATAAATTCCATTATAGTTAATTCGGTTCCTAGCCCATCTAGTCAATCAGCCAGCCAGTGTTGTGATAAAGAGCAGAATTTTGGTACTTCGGAGTTACTAGGGAATTGCAGTTTGTAAACTAGATTAGAAATGGTTTTACTCTGCCCATTTTTGTGGTTAAAGATGTCTTAAAATGAGCTAAATTACTCTCTGGTCTTTTTTTTTTTTTTCCTCATGGAAACTGTCAGGCCTCCTTCAGGTATAAGAAGTTAGATGCAGGCAAACAAAAGTTGAAATTTACATGGTAAAATCCTTTCTCTTACATGGTGGTATATATTAAAAAAGAAAACACTCATTTTGGCAGGGTGATTGGCTCTGAAAAGAGCCACATAGTTTTGTCTTTTAAAACAATATCATAGAAAGCAACTTTCTTCCACCATTAGCATTTCCCAAAAGAAGATTCTTGTCATGTTAGGAAAGTGATGAAATTAAATAAATTTACATTTAACATTCCAGTTCTCTTAATGTTGCTAAGTCATTCTTTCTGGGGGGGGTTGAACCACCATCCCTAACATCATGCTATTTTTAATTGTTCTTGTTCTCTATTCACTGCAATCAGTTAACATATATACTGTAATAAAGTTTTAAAATAATATACTTTCTGGAGAGAGCCCAGCTTAGATAGGAGATTTTACGTTTGATCTTATCTACGGTTTTGCACTAGAGAATAGTTTCCTCAGCCTGCTTACTACAGCTCTCTAACTCTCCAATGTTGTAGTTCGTTAGCCTGCTTCTTGACTTCCTAGTTTAGAGTACAGGAGCTGTAATTCCTGGGTTCCATTCCCTAGTCTTCCATAGTGCTTCCTGGGGACAAGTCACTTCATTTGCTGGTACCTAGGTTTCCTTATCTGTGAAATGAGGATAATTCTCACCTACCTCAAAGTGGGCTGGGAAGTTTGTTCAGCATATGCAAGGTGCTTTCTGTGCCTTTGATAGCAGCTGCTACTGAGGGGAAACTATAATCTTCATTTCATGCATCTGATGAAGTGGGATTCTAACCACAAAAGCTCATGTGATAAATATATTGGTTAGCCTTTAAAAGTGCCAGGATTCTTGGTTTATTATTTATTATAATCTATTGCAGAGCAATTCTCCAGTCTGCTTGTTTGCACTCTCTACATCAGTGGTTTTCAAACCGTGGGTCGGGACCCAGTACTGGGTCGCGGCTCCCCCTGGTGCTGCCACCGAAAGACTGGAATGCATTCCAGAAAAATAAACAAGGATCCTTGTGCCACTTTTAAAGACTAATTCTTGGTCACAGGCATAATTGTTTTTTGTTTTCAACTGGGTCCCAAGGAAAAAAGTTTGAAAACCACTGCTCTCCATCACAGCTGAGAGTTGTTTCAATCTGCTCTCTGAGTCTTTCACACAGACCAATGGAGAGGTTTCACACTTTACAAAAGATTCAGTTGTGGGTTACAGTATCCAAGTTAAGGTATTGAAGAAAATAATACAAGAGTCCTTAAATAATTTGGGGGTTTATGTTGTGACTATAAATATAAATTGCCTTGCTGTGGCTGTTACCATACAGTACTTGACATTCCTGGGCCCTTCCCTGTTTACAGTATAGAAAACCCAGAAAATAGTTTGTTTAGAAAGGATTAGCACACCACAGTGAATTCTGAGGCTAAGACTTTCAAGGGTGGGTGCCTGATGTTAGACTTTTAAATCTGTATTTGAGCACTTAAGTAGAGGTCCTGAGTGGAGAATGAGGCTGCATTTTAAGGAGTCTGCATATAGATTTGATTTCTACCTGAGATTCCAAAATCCACATTTAGGCACTTAAATACATTGCCTGATTAGTCAAATTCCAAAGGGGTAGCCGTGTTAGTCTATTGTAGAAAGACAACAGAGTCCTGTGGCACTTTTAAAGACTCTCAAGGTTTTTTGCTGGGACCTCCTCTGAAAATATTTCTGGCTGTGATGTTCCCTGCAAATAGGGATGCTCCCCCGACCCTTACCAGCATGCACTACAGCTGACAGCTTGTGACTCCTCCATAAAAATGTCACATCCTCCTGCAGGGTCATCATGACCTCCAGTTTGAGAACCCTGAGCCAAGATGTCTCAATCTGGGTAACAACAAATCAGTTGATGTTACTGAGAATTGTATTCTTCAGTCAGTGGTTGTCAACCAGGGACACACACCCCTGCTCACTTATATATTTGCCTAGTTTTACAACAGGATATATTAAAAAAACAAACTAGTGAAGTCGGTCCACATGAAAATTTCATACAGGCAATGGCTTGTTTATACTGCTGTATATATTGTACACTGAAATGCAAGTACAATATTTATATTCCAATTGATTTAGTTTATAATTGCATGGCAAAAAGGAGAAATGAAGAAACATTTTAGTAATACTGTGCTGTGACACTTTTGTATTTTTATGTCTGATTTTTGTAAACAAGCAATTTTTAAGTGAGCTGAGACTTGAGGTATGCAAAATAAATCAGATTCCTAAAAAGAGTACAGTATGGAAAGGCTGAGAGCCACTGCTCTAATATGGGAATTTTCTGGCAAAGTTTAGAACAGACCCCAGCTCTTCTGCCATGCAGTCTTGTGCTTTAACCACAAAATCATCCTTCAACCCCTGTAGGCAGGCAGAAAGGCAGTTTAATAAAATCATCCTATCTACAGTCTGTTATTAATGTCTTCAGTAAATATGAACAGAGCTTTATGTAGCAGAATTGATGATTACAGAGGAGGGTGCTAAAGAAATCTGGGTGTGTGTGGATTTATTTATTTCTGTTTTGGTTAAAAATCATATAGCACAAAGTATCAATACAGAAAGCTCTGGGTGCTTTTTAGAATACATAAAACTCACAATATTAAAGCATCAGTAACAGTAAACTAGACTACATTACTCCTCAGTTTGTTGCCAATAATCATAGTAACATAAAATACACCACCTTTCATATTTCCTACCTAGAACCAACAGAAAACTTCAATGTGTTCCATCCCCAAATGTCAGAGAGAAAAGATGAGCTTCGTAGCATGTCTTGTAGCAAAGCCACATGCTGGCAGACCAAGGGGGGGAGTGAGGGGATGAGTTCCAGAGCTGAAGACTCATCATGGAAAATGCCACTTAAGATTTTCCCTTCTGTTTAATTTGAAGAGATGCTAGCTCAGACATCTCCACTGATCTCAACTGCAACAGTCTGACATTTTTAGAGAGGTGATCTGCCTACTAGGCAGGTCCCAAATTGTTTAGGGGTTTATTTATTTATTTTGCATTGGCCAGACCTCATCAGGAATATTGTTTGCAATTCTGGTCATCCACATTTAAGAAAGATGAATTCAAACTGGAACAGGCGCAGAGAAGGGCTATTAGGATGATCTGTGGACTGGAAGACCTGCCTTATGAGAGGACACTCAAAAAGCTCAGCTTGTTTAGCCTAACCAAAGGAAAGCTGAGGGGAGATATGATTGCGCTCTACAAATGCATCAGAGAGTTAAACACTAGGGAGGGAGAGGAGTTATTAAATTCAGCACCATTGTGCACACAAGAAGAAATGGATATAAACTGGCCATCAGGAAGTTTAGATGAAGGTTTCTAACCATCAGGGGAATGAAGTTCTGGAATAGCCTTCCAAGGGGAGCAGTGGGGGGCAAGAAACCTAGGTGGCTTCAAGACTGAAGTTTACGGAGGGCATGGTATGATGAGACAGCCTGATTTGGCAATTGACCAGTCTTTGACTACTAGTGGTAAATTTGCCCAATTTATCTGTGATAGGATGTTGGATAAGGTGGATTTTAAGTTACTACAGAGAATTCTTTCTGGGTGTCTGGCTGGTGAGTCTTGCACACATGCTCAGGGCTTAACTGATTGCCATATTTGGGGCCGGGAAGTAATTTCCCCCCAGGGCTGATTGGCATAGGCCCTGGGGTTTTTTTTGCCTTTCTCTGTAGCATGGGGGATGGGTCACTTGCTGGCAGGGCCATCCCTGGGGGGACTGGAGGGAGCGGCGAGCGGGGTGACTGTCCCGGGCCCCGTGGTTCTGTGGGCCCCGCACTGTCCCACTCCCAGCAAGTGGAGGGGTGGAAGGGCAGATGCTGGTCTCTGGGCTGGTCTGTCCTGCCCCCGAGGCGGAGCACTGGCCCCAGGAGCGGGATGGAAGAGCGAATCCTGGTTCTGGGCTGGGCTGGGCTGGCCTGCCCTGCCCTGCCCTGGGGCGCAGAGCCTGGACTCTGGGCTGGCCCTGCCCGCCCTGCCGCCCATCACAAGGCGGGATGGGGAGGGGGCAGGCTGATTGGCCCTGGCCCCACCCCTCTCTTGGGGCAGCCCTATTTGCTGGTGGATTCTCTGTACCTTGAAGTCTTTAAAGGACTTTCATGTGAGGACTTTAATATCTCAGTCATAGGTTAGAAGTTTATTGCATGAGGGGGTATGTTAGGTTCTGTGGCTTGCGTTGTGCAGGAGGTCAGACTAGATGATCGTAATGATCCATTCTGACCTTAGAGTCTATAAGTCTAAGGATACGTCTTCACTGATGGTGGCAAATTGGCCACCGTCCGATCAATTTATTCAATTTTATTGATAGATAAATAAATACTGATATCGATTTTAAAGACACATTCAGTCAATCTGGAAATTGATCTAATAAAACTACCTCCTCAGATGGTGTAGTGCTGCGTCGATGGGAACACGTTTCCCATTGGCCCAGTGCAGTGGAAATGGAATGTAGAAAGGAAGTTACTAAGTTGATGGGAGTTGCATGAGGTATTCTTCTAGCTTGCATAACTCCCATTGACTACCACCGAATTTTGCTGCCGGTATAGACCTGGCCTAAGTAAAAACCCATGCCTTAAACTCCACCAGAAAACTGATTGGTAGTCAGTGCAGATTGTGAAGTACCGATGCTCCGTGTTTTGAGTCAGCAGGCAGGCATGTTCTGCACCAGTTTTAGCTTCTGGGTGGTCTCAGGATGTAGAGCCACATGGAGAGCATTGCAGTAGGATGTAGCTTTACACCATTTGCTTTTATTTCCAGGTATCCAGCTACGGTCCTACCAAATGGAAGGAGTAAAGTGGCTAGTACAGTGCTATGAAACTCAGCGCGGCTGTATCCTGGGTGATGAAATGGGTCTTGGAAAGACTTGTCAGGTGCATTGTCTCATTACTAAGTAGAAAAACAGCTTGGCCCAATTTCAGTTTTCCCAGTCCTTCCTACAAGAGGCAGAAAAACACCGATAATCAAATTCTGAACTGCTTAATGAAAAGATTAAGGCAGGCCTTGACAAATCAATGTTTCTGGTCACCATGGCAACCAGTTTTAGTAGCCTGGCACCTAGCTCCACTGCAGAAATGTAATGGAGGAGTGCCATCTGACGACCAAAAGTAAAATAGCTGGTGCCTAGCTGTGAGCCAATTTTGTCCACCTTTGGATTAAGGCCTAAATCTTGATTCCTTTAGTGTTTGCTTAGTCAACACCTTTACTGAGGTCAAAGACTTTAACTTTAAGTAAGAACTTTATTTATTTGTTTTATTTTTATTTCAAGGCAAAATGTTCTTCTGTCAAAACATTGCATTGATTGTTGTGGCCAAGCGTGAGACTCTCCTGTTAAGTTGTAAAAACAGCATACTGTCCGTGTAATGGTGATGTCAGTCTGATGCAAGTCTGAGTCGATAGCTTTATGAAGTTTCGTTTTATGGTCAGTGCTGGATAAAAAAAATTTAGATATTCTTTTTTGAGAGTTTTTCAAAATAAGTCTCTTAGATTTTGTTAAGACTTTTGGAGAATGAGCCTGGCGTGCATAGTCCGCTGACAATGTTCCACGAATCTTAAATAACGAGTGAATGAATTCTTTTAAACATTGTCGTAGAGTAGATGCTCTTCTGTTGTTGCGGGAGAGAAGATTCTTGGGGCGGTGTGGGAGGGAGGATTATTTGGACCTGAGGTGCAATGTTCAGATCTAAACTTTTCCATTGTTTGGGGTGGTTCTAGTTTGGGATTTTTCTGTAGAGAACCTGCATAGGCCAGCTGTGAAATTGGGAGGTTGTGTCTATTTCTAATTATTTGAAAAAAAAAAAAAAAAATCTTCTTTTTCTCTGTCCATGTGTGTTCTAGACCATTGCTCTGCTTGTTTATTTGACTGGAAAGTTAAACAAAAGACCATTTCTGATTCTTTGTCCCCTGTCTGTGTTGAGCAACTGGAAGGAGGAGCTGGAGAGGTAAGCCTCAGCAATTATATCATCATCTCCTATCTGTTAGTTGCAAAGGTCCTCTTAAAATAAGCTCACTCTCCCCCACGTGTGTTCTGTTTATTGGAAGTGCAGCCATTGTCACTTTAAAGGTGGATGACTGGATTTTAATTTTTTTTTTTTTTTTTCAAGAAAGGCAAATTAAAACTGGTTTTAATCATGACTTAAATCAGTAAGTGGGGAACCTTAATTTAAATAAACTTGTTTTAATCTTGTTTTGCGTTTGTACTTTTTACTTATTTCCCTAAAGAAATCTTCATTCCAATTGACTGGTAAGCATAAAACATACTGAGTTTCACTTAAACAGTTTCTGTACTGTATTCCTTTTTGCTAACCAGGAGAATATGTTATCTCAATAAATATTTATTTAAGAAATTATATGACTTTCTCTACAATTATTCAGATTTTTAATATATATATTTTTTATGTTAGAAAATGGTGAATGGTACAATTCTTAGAGGATAGTTAATTTCTTTCCTGTGATTTGTGTCAAGCAATATATGGATGGAAATTGGAAGTCCATTAAAAATCTACAAAACCGGCATTTTAAATGTGTTTTTATTAGCTAGCTAAAACTACCTTAAATGTGCTGAATACTTAAGGGGAAAGAAGAATAAATTTATCAAAACATGTTTTTCAATTAAAACTAATTATTAAAAAAAGAAAATATTATACCATGGCTGTGACTAAGTGCTACAGTAATATAAATAATAATCTATAGTTAATGAGTTCTAGTAATTGTTTCTGGTCTACATGTCCTTCAAGATTTTTAAACTAGCAGGTACCATCCTCTCATTTTTAGTCATAGATTGGAATATGAAAACCAACTTTCCTGCTCTTTCACTTCCCAGTCAGTTTTTTTTACCTTTTGAATGAACTAGTAATAGAACTAAACTAGTTGAATAAATGGAAATGAGGAAAATATTCTCGCTGTATTTAACAGAAGAGATTACAGTTCTCAAAAGCACCTCAGCAAATTCTGGTTCTAGCTGCTTAGCCAGTGACTTCTACCATTTTACTGGTTTGATTTTGCTTTAAAATTCCAGCAGCGAATATGTGCTACTAAATATTTTTATGAAATTTTAATAGATCATAGTAAGTTTAGACCTTATCATATATTGCCATAATTTCAAATAGGTTTACTTTTAAAAAAGAAAAATGTATTTCATTTAAATTAAATTAAAAAAAATCCATTTTTACTTTTTTCCCCCCTCCAAATCATTGATTTTTGTCCACCTTTTCTCTTTCTCAAAGATGTGCTCCAGTTGAAACAGGAATTATTTCAGGACAGTCCTATCGCCTGTGTTATGCAAGGCAGTTGAGATGATTGTAGTAGTCCCTTCTGGATTTAGAGTCTATCAGTCTATGAAAGCTCTGGCACAAAACAGCACCGTTCCCAATAAATATTATTCCTTACAACACTCCAGTTCATTGAGATGTCAGATGTCCCTTACATAAATGCTATCGATGATGATATTTGGTGATCTGTGACTAACTCCACCATGCATTTTCCTGCTTTTATTGTCTTGGATGATAAAACCTCTATGCTCAACATCTCATAGGGAGAATCCCATTGGATATCATCAGATCTTTTCTTTAGTAATGGATACTGCCCAAACTATTAAGTCTGCACACAAAAGTGTACACTTCTCTGCATACTCACATTGGGCATGACAAACATTGCCTGTGTGCATTGGATGTACTGAATGTGCAGCTACCTTACATAAATTTTTAAAAATTTGGGCCCAAAGGTCTGATCCTAAGAAGAGGGGCAGAGGAATCAGGAGAAGACATCAGTGGGCTTGTAGGAGGTTACAGTCTCTCGGGTTCAGGGTCTTGCAGTTTAGACAGAATTTCTTTACATTGGAGATGGCTGGGAAAATATGGATCAATATGCTTAGGTTAACAATAGGGACTATCTGCAAGCAGGGAGCTAAGCAAATGTTTTTGGTGGGAAGTGGGAGAGAATTCCATTATCATGGCTCCTCTAACGCTGCTGTCATAGTAGTTCTTACCTTCTCCATCTTATAAAGACTCTGGGGATATTTGTGTATTGTGCAGAGCTGGAGAGGGCTGGACATTACTGGATTTTATGGATAGGGGATTTGGGGGCCTATATCTGAACTGCCGGCTGAGGGAAGAATTCTCTTTGACTTCAGTTAAAGTAAAGAGCTATGGATTGGGCAGTATGAACTTGACTTTAGTGGAAGATGAGGGTGCTTAGTCCATTGCAGGATTGTTCCCTTCAGGTGATGGGGGATAGAGCTGGCTTCCCACTGACACCCATGGGAACCTCTCATTTTGTTATAGGAGCTCTACTTTACAAATGGCCCTTTTGCATTTTAGGTCTAGGTTTGATCTCTCTGGGCTGAGGCTCAGGTTTGGTGACACCAAAATCTTGCTGCCTTTTAATGAGATTTTTAGGCTCAAAATGATAGAAGTCCCATGAGATGCGTTGCTATCACAAGATTTCCCATCTTGAACATCAGGAGCCATATTCCAAAGGGGTAGCTGTGTTAGTCTATTGTAGAAAGACAACAGAGTCCTGTGGCACTTTTAAAGACTAACAGATTTATTTATCGCATGAGCTTTCGTGGGAGAAAATCCCACTTCGTCAGACGCTTTGAAGATAGGAAAGTTACAGAGTGGGAGGAAATTAAATGCAGGGGAGTGTATGACATAGCATCAGGTCAGGCTGTAACAGCAAATCAAAATAGGTGTTAGGATTCAAAACACTGGGGAACAGCACAGCCCTGCAGCAGACCACGCTGCCAACTTTGCCCTCATATCTACACTGATGACACCATCACAGGGCCTAATCATGCCACCTACTCCATCAAGGGTTCGTTCACCTGCTCATCCACCAATGTGATTTATGCCATCATGTGCCGGAAATGCCCCTCTGCCTTATATATTGGACAGACAGGACAGTCTCTGCGCCAAAGAATCAATGGACACAAATCTGACATCAGAAATTGCAACACTGCAAAACCTGTAGGGGAACACTTCAATCTCCCTGCTCACTCCCTTAACGATTTGTTAATAGCTGTGTTGAAACAGATGAATAACATCACAGCTTCAAAGAGAGACTGCAGAACTCGAACTTATATGCAAATTTGACTCAGTTGTCTTGGGGTTAAACAGGGACTATGGATTTTTCTCGCATTACAACAAGTGATTTGACCTCCCCCTCCTCTATGTGCTGTTCCCCAGTGTTTTGAATCCTAACACTTATTTTGATTTGCTGTTACAGCCTGACCTGATGCTATGTCATACACTCCCCTGCATTTAATTTCCTCCCACTTTGTAACTTTCCTATCTTCAAAGCGTCTGATGAAGTGGGATTTTCTCCCACGAAAGCTCATGCGATAAATAAATCTGTTAGTCTTTAAAAGTGCCACAGGACTCTGTTATCAGGAGCCATGGGAGAGTAGCCTGAGATTTTGGACTCCTCCAAGCCAGAACCATAAAATAGGATCCCACCTGGCTCCAAACCCATCTGGGTAGGTTTAGAGTCTGAGACTCAAATCCAAACCCCCTCCTCTAAAATGTGAAAGCACTTGGATTTGAGTTTGCGGTTTGGGCTTTTCTCTGGCATATCCACTAGGTTTGATAGACTGGGACAAAGTAGACTATGTTCTTTGCTTACATAAAGACTAGCCTAGCTCACTACTTTGGTGTTTTGTTTTGTTTTGTTTTTTTAAATAATGAAAACAGATTTGCTCCAGGTCTTTCCTATGTGGCATACGCAGGCAACAAGGAGGAAAGGGCCAACCTGCAGAGGGACCTGAAAGCGCATTCTTATTTCCATGTGCTGTTAACTACATATGAGGTACTTGTCAGCAGGCAGAAACATCACCTGCATTCATACACAGCTTCATTTTTAGCCGGACCCCCTTAACAATTGCATTTAGTGGTCTTTTCTGCTTGAACTTATCCACTCCTTCATCTTATTCAAGTGGTGCTGTAGGACCTGATTCCACACTTCTTACTCAGCCAGAACCGCCATTCTCAGATTTTTCTCCAGTGAAACTCCCACTGAAGGAATAAGGAGTGCTAAACAGAGGGATCCAGTCCTTTCTTTTACCAATGGGAACAGGATTGGAGCCAGCTGGAACAGGATTGGGCCATTAGTCACTGCTTTGTGTGCCTTTCCTGCACTTATTAAACCAGTGGTTTATTACATCATTATCCTTGAGAGAAAAATAAAAATCTTCTCCGTTGTAAGTCGCTCCTCATTGGAGTGATTTAGCACCATGAACTCAGTTGGCTTTTAAAAGTAGACAAACATCTTCTTGAACCTAGTAGTGGTGAAAAGTAGCTCCCCATTAGCTTCTGCCATCTGGTTTCTCTGACTTCCCTTCATTGCTTCAGCCTCTTTGCTTTCCCTGTTTTGGGGGTGTCACTTTCTTTTCCCCTTCAGATAATGTCTGTCTGTCCTCTGCTGCTCCTTCTGACCCTGCCTATCTTTCCACTCTTCCTTCTCCTTGGTCCTATCAGTGCTATGAGAATACTTGGCGTGAGGGCATAAAGGGAGACTTCCACATCGAAGCAAGCTTGAGACATCCTCACCTAGCCATAAAGAAATTCACTTGACTAGTATTTCTCTTTTCCCTTTGCTTTTACCAGTGACGAGGTCTGTGCTTTTAACAAAGGCTTTTCTTTTGACACAGCCCAGCTTCTCCTCCTTTTTTTGAAGGAGGATAGTTTATGTGTTTCTGACATTAGCAAGTAATTTTGATGCTGTGCGTTCATCATCATCATCACTTATTTTAATGCAGAAAAACAACAGAGTCCTGTGGCACTTTTAAAGACTAACAGATTTATTTATCGCATGAGCTTCCCTGGGAGAAAATCCCACTTCGTCAGACGCTTTGATGAGTTTGAGTTTCCCATCTTCAAAGCGAAGTGGGATTTTTCTCCCACGAAAGCTCATGCGATAAATAAATCTGTTAGCCTTTAAAAGTGCCACAGGACTCCGTTGTTTTTCTGCAATAGACTAACCCGGCTACCCCTTTGGAACTATTTTAATGCAGGGTCAAAGAGGAGAGAAAATGGGGCATGGAGGAAACAGATAATTTTACTAGTTCTCAAATATGGGAAGAAGCCTGACGGGAAAACATGAGCAAGGTGAAAAGACTTGGCTGAGAGATCTGAACATTTTCCCCAGCTTGAGACTCTCTATTAATATTTCTTGGCTGAGCTTTCCTGCTTGTGTTTTGTATTACATTTAGGTCTCAGATGAGTTCTAAAACCAAGTTCCTGACAACCTGTGGTCATTATAGATCCCAGGGCATTTTCAGTTTAAAAAAAAAAAAAAAAGTTAGGGTGCATAGGCCAAATTGCTATTCCACTAATTACATTCCTTCCTATAATTTCTCCCTACAGTTTCAGTTCTCTCACGGTCTCTCCTGTTCTGTTGTGTTGTGTTATCGTAGGCTGTTAAGTAGCTGCCCTATTCCACCCAAGGAGCAGCTGCAGCTTAGGAGCTGGTGAAGTGATCCTTGTCTGTGAACTGTTTATGTATCAGTTTATGTTAGTAAATAGCTTTCAGGTGTCTCAGGTTGAGAGGTGCTATATACATGTATTGCATTGTGGATAACATTGATTTTGTTTGTGTACAGATTTGCCTGAAAGATGGATCATTTCTAAAATGGTGAGTTTATTTTTATTTTTTTAGGAGTCTTCTGGTAGATGTGTCAGCAGTTTCTCCAGACACACGGATATGAGATCACATCTCTGTTGTTTCACATAAGCCATTGACACTCTTCTTTGATGGTTAGAATTTTGCTTCTCAAAACTTTCAGTGAAGGATCTTTTCACTTCCAGCCACATTGTACATGGGCAATTCCCCTTCAGCCTCTACAAGTACAATTTTCAAGCAGGTGACATAGGAAATGTTGTGCATTGGTCACACATAACTAGTGTGAAATCACCGAGTGGGTGTTTTGCTCCCAGGTTTGCTCTCAGGGAGTAAGCAATAGTGGTTGCATCAGTTTAGGTTACAGGTACAATCTTTAACAGAAGTGAATTGCATTATCATATGATGGACACGTGACAAGATCGTAACCTACACTGTATCACATCATATTGCCAATCCAGCAGATCTGGCCTGTTATTTCACTTTCTAGCGAGATCTGTATTTTATTAGTAGAACCAGTTAGTGGAAGATATTTATGTCATCATCGTAGAAGATTTTTATATAAGGCTGCACTTGAACTGGGAAGGGATCTGGGTATATTATAATACTATTGCTGATGCCTTACAATACAAACACTGTTAGTTATGAATTTTGGTACCAGTCAAAGCTAATGAATGCTTCAGGGACTTGGTAAGTATCAAAAACAATCTCCCCACTCCATCCCCTCAGCTTCAATTCACACCTAGTCAGGTGTACTGTGGTGGCTCTGTTATTTTCCTCTGATGCATCAAGTATTAGCCACTGCTAGAGGCAAGATACTGGGCTTGATGAACAAACACATCATGAGTGAACCCATGTCTTGGTCTGGTAATTAACACATCGTGAAACATTTTTTGTATATTGTAAAAAAATATATATTAAAAAAAAATAGAACCACTGAGAATGCATTTCGGTTCTCTTAATTGCCAAGTGTTGATGTTCTGTCTAGTTCTGTGTAATTTTCCATAATTTGCACCATCAGTGTAATATGCAGATTAAAGAATGTCGGGGGGAGGGGGTTAAATGACCTGCCTGTTTTCAAATCAGTCTCAGGACCAGTCTTTTGGTTCTTGTGCTTAACCCACGAGGCCTCAGTGGCTCCAAGAAACATCTCTCAAATTCTTTGAGCCTTAATTGTTCCATCTGAAAAATATGGCTAATAACAATAAAACTTTGCACTTTTTCATCAGTAGCTCTCAGAACACTTGTACAAAGTTGGGCAGGAATTCAGTGCACCCTGTCTTAAGAGTGTGCTTTAGACGCTTAGGAAAACAAAAGATATACTATATATCCTCCTTGCATGATTTTCAGAGGCTCACTTGGCCAAGTGAAAAGCCGGCTTGCTCCATAACAAGGCTGTGATACACTTCTCAGTCAGGTCTGTTTTTCTGCCAAATGGTTGGTTTCTACCCTAATTGTTCAAAAATAGCTCGAAGGAATAATTGTTTATAATAGAAAAGAGTGTAATTTTTTTGTAATTTTTTTTTTTAACTCTCTTAAAAGCAGCTGAACTATTTCACCATGTCCCCACCCTCTTTTTATCCCCAGAAGTTGATTGTTGGGCAGAAAGAGCTTGGGAGGCTTCAGGCTGAAAGATGATTGTGGTAGAGAGAGATAAGTGATGGAAAATGAGAGAGTAGAGTAGAAAAGGTTTTACAATGTTAAATATAGATTACTACAAGGCATCCATTACACCAAGCAATATGCTTGAGTGGCAAACTGTAGGTGAAGATCTGATTTCCTTCCCCTCGCCCCCTGAAATTCAGGGGATTTTAGATCTTGGGCCTTGTTGAAGTCTATCTCCAGTGCAAAAGAAGAGATGCAATTGATATTGAGCTGTTCACATTGGAAAGAATTACTTGAATTTTAGATGAAAACATCTTCTATTAATTTATTTTACAGTTTTAATTGGGCTGCTCTGGTTGTGGATGAAGCTCACAGACTGAAAAATCAGAACTCGCTGCTGCACAAGACGCTTTCAGAGGTGAAAGAACCCAACAGCCTTTTAGCAATTAAAGGACATCCCCCCACCCTTTAACCTACAATAGCATAGTGCAGATAAATATCAGCGTTATGCAAACTTGTCTGAAAAGGGCAGCAGAGTGTGGATTTTGTGTAACTTCATTTTGGTGTGTTGATTTTGTAGAAATCTTCCAACTGCCTCTAGTTATTTAAACTTGTATGTGCATACCGTCTGCATACAGTGTGGGAAAGATCAAGATTTTAATGGCACCATCTTTGACCTTCATTCTTATTTTGATCATCCATGTTTTGTGCTCTGAAGTAACTCCATTAACTTCCGAGCAGTTGCAGCTCATTTAATCCAGAATGTTTGAGTGGAGAATCAGGCCCTGTAAGTTCCTTCATTACTCCAGACCTTGTATGTTATGGCCTTTCCCTGAAGCTGCAGAGTTGTGCAGGTGCTGCTCTATTAACTGCCAGACTTGGTTGAATGGGGGTGTAGTGTCTCACGTAACTTTTCATTCTAGTTGTGTGTTGCAGTTTATTTTGCTTTGCTTATCTCAGTTTTCAGTGGGCTTCAGGCTCCTGCTCACTGGCACACCTGTCCAGAACAATCTCCAGGAGCTGTACTCCCTACTCAGTTTTGTTGAGCCGGACATCTTTCTCAAAGAACAAGTGGAAGAGTTTGTTCAATGTTACCATGGGATTGAAAAGGAGAGCAAGATGGGCAAGTAATGAGTCAGAAAATGTACTGGAGAGTCAGCGCTGATATTTGGTTAGAGCAGTGGATTGGAGGTTGGGACTTCAGGGTTTGCTTCCTCTGACATTGATTAGCTACAAAAAGAAGCTGCTTATATCAGCATGTAGGAGCTTTAATATGTATTTAGGTCCCTATGTTTAAGAAGTCAAGTTTGCTTCAGTTTCCCCTCCTGTAAAACAGGGAAAATACTTAATCATCTCACTAGGTGGTGTGAGGTTTCCTTAATGTTTGTGCTTAAGTAGTGCTTGACAAAACCCGGGTGCCAGGTCGCCATGGTGACCAGGATTGGTAACCTGGTTTCAAGCTCCACTACAGAAATGCTGCAGAGGAGCACCCTCTGGTGACCAAAAATAAAACTGCTGATGCCTAGCTGAGAGCCTATTTTGTCAAGCCCTGTGCTAGAGACTTTACACTTACTTCACTGATTCCAGCTTTTCCCCCCTCCCCCCCCCCATGCAGCCAAAGAACTGCATGGTCTTCTACAGCCTTTCTTGCTCAGGAGGGTGAAGGCCGAGGTGGAGGCTGACCTGCCTAAAAAGGTGGAAGTGGTTCTGTATCATGGGATGTCAGCCCTGCAGAGAAAATATTACAAAGCCATTTTGATGAAAGATCTAGGTAATTAGGACATGGGGGTGGGGAGGCAAATTGGTTTATTTAAAAGCAAACTGAGTTTGTTTTTGTAAATCCATGCCCTCTTGCAGTAAAATAGGTGATGAATTAGGATTCAGAAAATGCACTGAATGATTGTGCAGAGTTCGGTATTCTGAATTGATCAATAAGTAAGTAATATTAAAATTTGGGGTGAGTCTGAGTCTCCAAATTTTAATCTTAATGCAAACTTTCCCAGGATTCAGGGCTCCTTGGTTTTGATTTGGCTCACTGGCATTCAGATCTGAATTTTCCCAAAGTTTGGGAGTCAATCTCAGGATTCTGTTTTGGATGAGCCTCTAATTAAAATGCAATTATATATCTTCAGAAATATCTTGAGTATCACCAGTTAAACCATCTTTCATTCACATATGTTGATCCCCTGCTAAATGCTCTCGTGGGTTCTTCATCTTCATAACAAACTCCCCTGTACTTCTAATTTATAACTAATCAAAGTGAACGCACCATTTAGGCTGAATTACACTCAGATGTTCACTCCTTATTCTGAACTCTTCCTCTCTTCTGTGTGAACACTACATTACACAGTAAGGATACGTCTACACTAGAGCCTTAGGTCGACTTAAGGAAGTTAAATCGACCTACAGATTGCTGTGTCCACATTGGGCTTGTATTAAGTTGACTTAAGCGCTTCCTTAAGTCGACTTAACACCACCTCTAAAGGTCGACTTAACGCTTAACAGGCAGTCAACGGGAGTTTTCTATGTGGACTCTCTAAGTCGACTTAACGTCGACCTTGTTAGGTTGACTTAATAGAGCCTCCAGTGTAGACATACCCTAGGGTTTCAGGGGAAAATTTCCAACAAGGTATCACTTTTAAAAGTTTCCTTTGCCAAAGTGGAGAAATATTTGACGGGCCCCCCCCCCCCCCCAAAAAAAAAAAAAAAGAAAGAAAGAAAAGAAGCTTCATTGATGCATGAAGAGGGAATGTGTTATATTTGGAACCTAACTTTGAACATTAAGGTGTAACACAGAAAGAGTTCCTTTCTCTGTAATAGACCTGTAGAGTTATTTTGGATGTCCAGATAATTCCAGTCACTACAGTTACAAGGTGTCACTGGAGCTCTTGCTGAATTGCTTTGCTATTTCATTTTTTATTTCAGATGCATTTGAAAATGAAGCGGGGAAGAAGGTGAAACTTCAGAATGTCTTAATTCAACTTCGAAAATGTGTAGCCCACCCATACCTGTTCAGTGGTGAGAAAGAATTCTCTGTTTGAAAGAGATCAAAATCATCTTAGTGTACGAACCAATTTTCTTCAAACATGGCTTGTTTTGTAGATTTCGTTGGCACTTAAAAATTGACTCAAGCCTGAAGACTGTGTGTAAGGTTGTATGATAAATTCCAATTTATATTACAGAGTGATATATATAGGGGACTGTTTAAAAGATAAGCTTAAGTCAAGGATGAGCTTTCAACATTAACTCTGCATTTATTTTCTTTTGGGTCCTTGATTTCTCAGCCCAAGCAATGCATTATCACTGTTTTTTGCTCATGGAATCATTGCTATAGTGTTCCTACTCAATAGCAAGCTCTGTCAGGCTTGAGGCAGGAACCCAGGTTACGGCCTAGGTCTGCTTAGCCATATCTCTTTATTCATTTACCATACATGACAGTGGGGTAAATTGGGGGTGACCTGGAGGCCCTCACTATCATTGGTATAATAGTAGTATTGCTTCTGAAACTTTCTGCCATACCAGGTGTTGAACCAGAACCCTTTGAAGTTGGAGACCACCTCATCGATGCCAGTGGGAAGCTGTGCTTGTTAGACAAACTCCTTTCTTTCTTGTATGCCGGGTACGTGGTACTGAGTTTTTCTCGTGGAGGGGTCTAGATAAGGCTGGCTGGGAAAAACAAATGAATTTTTCCATGACTATTACCTGCATACACCAGCAAACACACACTGCAGGAGCCCCGTTAATTAATGCTGAATTATTGACATTACTACAGAAGTAATTACAATGTTGCAGCCACGTTAGGGATGACAGAGGAACCTTGAAAGGTTTGACACTTCCTTTTAAAGACCCCAGAAAACTGGCTGCTTCTCTGCACATATTCAAACCTCTTCTGTCTTCCAAATTTGGACTGGAAATTCTGGAAGAACAAGTTGTCTACATGATGTGTGATATTCTGGTTTGACCACAAATTCCAAAAGAACAGACTTTCATGCTGTGCTGTAGTTCTGGGCTGAGGGAACACATATGTGCAGTGAAAATGAAAAATTGACATAATTGGAGGAAAAAGAACCTAAACGTAGGGATGAAGATGAATCAAAGATTGGAACACAAATACACCAAACTTCAGGGATTTGAGATCTGGACCAGATTCTGGATCTTTATTTTGGTGTTTTCAGAATTTGGAATTATAGTCTGAGGTCTGGTCTCCACTGCTGGCGGCCGTCAATGGGAGATACGGAAGATACAGTACATAGCTTGCATATCTCCCATCAACTTATTTACACTTCTTTCCCATGATGTCTCCATTGCACTGTATCGACAGAAACTGCCTGGTCAATGCAGTGTTACTTTTTTTTGAGGGGGTGGGTTTACAGTATCGGCTGGAGAGCGCTTCCAGGATGTATGGAGCAGGTCTCCATTGTCTGCTCAATCGATCCTGCTGCATCAGTCTGTGGAACTCAGCACAGCTGCGGCAGTGTAGATTTACCCTTAGATACTCTCACCATCTCCCAGGAGAGAGCTAATCGAACCAGGACACGCTGCAGATTGACTTTTGGTATAGGATGTGGGCTAGTTCCGCCAGCAATCCAGGGCAGTGCCACCCAAGATAATCTTAACTGTCTTGCAGTTCCTCCCTCACTGCTTCCTTAGGCAGTCCTAAAACAGACATCTTAAAGCAAACTGAAACTGCTAAAGTGGAAATAAAAATCAAGTGGGATCCTTTTGCTTCCGTGCTATACAGCAGTGTTGAGCAGAGAGAAAGAGAGCGTGTCTGTGTGTGTGTGTCTCTCTCCAGGTCCAGTGTCACAAGAGCTCTCAGGACCCACGGGTCTGTTGCACCTAAGAAATGATGCTAGTCAGTATCAATTGACTTGACCAGAGTGCTGTCAGAGTACAAGGCGTACAGCACGAGGCTGGAAGTCTGGAAACTTGAGCTCCAAGTCTGTCTCGGCCACAAACTCACTTTAAGCTCTCCACAAGTCAGTTTATATTTGAGGAAACTGCAATCACCCGGTGTTGGGATTAAATTTACTCCTGTGTATTAAAGTAAGCTAACCTGATCTGTCCCTCTGTGAACCGCTAACAAAGGTATATTGAAGTGATGGGATCTCACTTGATTTCTGCAGTGGTCATCGGGTCTTGCTGTTTTCTCAGATGACTCAAATGCTGGATATTTTGCAAGACTACATGGACTATAGAGGTAAAATATTTGTGCTCTTGCAACAGCTGTCTCGTAATGGTCTTTTATCAGCTACAGTGATGATATGCCCACTGATCTTTGCCTGGCAAAGAAGGGCATAATACCAGGGCTTATTTCTAGTGGGAAGAAGGAGTTTTCTTACGGTTTCTGACTGCTTGGGTGACCCTGGGCAAGTCTCTTCAGTGCACTCTGCCTGAGTAATGCCATGGGATAATAAGCCGAGGTGCTATGAGATTCAGTGAGATAATGTATCAGAGAACTTTGAAATCCATGAATGAAAGGCAAAAACTTCTCCCTCATTCCCCCTTCCTCTTTCTTATATGATTAGGATAAGAATCTGCTGTCTCATACACACTAAATCTGAGATTTTTGTGCATGCAGGGGTAGTGGCCAGAGGGTCTATTCAGGCCTTGTTTCAGAGAGTGAAACTCCTGTTAATTTCAGTGGTATTGCAGCCAAATACCCCAGGCCCTGAACTTGGTTTATAACGTCTCGACACTTCATGGTGGTACAGTGCTGTTTATGTTGCAAAAGTCATCCTGTAATGGTGCTGGTTCAGAAGAGCCCTGTGCTGCAGGACTCCCCCCTGGGTCCTGATCTTAGCTGCGGAGCAGTCAATCCAAGTAACTCCAGTGAAGTCAAAAGATCTCTTCTGCGTTTACACCAGTATGGAATGAAATAAAAATCAGGCCACTTAGCCTACAGCAGGAAATCAACTTATTGCTGAAAAACGTTGTTAGGAACATTTCCCCTTGGAAACTGTGTTAAGTGCAGGTATAGGCATGATCCCATCATTTTTGGCAGTATTACCAGAAGTGTTCTTGAGACACGAGATGTTCATCTTTTATTTCAACCCTGTCCGGCTTGAGGCCAGCTGTTCACCGCGAAAGAGGCTTTTAGTGAATGCTCATCACCATAGACAACTAATAACATAGTCTAAAGCCAGACGTGACCGAACCCTGTAACCCTCATTCAGGCCGTGTCTACAGGACGCTTATGCTGGCAAACCTTAATTGCTTAGATGTGTGGAGAAAACACCCCACTGAGTGACACAAGTTTTGCTGAGCGCTTGTTTCTATAGTGCTGTGTCAGTGGGAGAGTGTCTCCTACCGCCACTCATTTAGGTGGTTTTTATTATGTCACTGGGAGAACTCGTAACACATCTACACCAGTCCTGTACTGATACAGCTGTGCCTCTGTACATTCTGAGGCCAGGTTTACGCTACCGTGCTAAGTCGGCGGGAGATACGCAATATCTGCGTTCTGCAGAATACGTATCTCCCATCGATTTTTGTGAAGCCTGCTTACCATGGCGTCCTTACTGAGCTCCGCTGACATACAGCGCTCTCCGTTCGACGCAGCCTTACTCCACTTGAGGGGGTGGAGTAATTACATTGACCAGAGAGTGCTTCCGGGATCGACTGAGCAGGTCTAGACTACCCGCTCAATCAATCCCACTGCGCCGATCCTCTGGTATTGACGCTGTTTTTTTAGTGGCCTCAGTCAGCAGTTCTTAACTTGTGGCGTGGGGGCCAAAAGTGGCCCACAGTTCCCCTGCTGGCTTTCTAAGGGAGCTACTGCCTAAGGATCCAGGCAAAGTATGTTTCTGTGGGGCTACAAGACCCATGCAGGCTCCTTCCTGCAGCTAAGAGGATGGGAGATCAGTGCTCCCTTCCCCCTGACTGTAGCCAGGAGCACGGCAAAGTGCTTTGCTTGGGTCCTTAGGTGCTGAGATCCCTGCTGCAGCCAGGGGGAGGGGAGCACTGATCTTCCTTCCCCTTGGCTGCAGAAGGGAGTGTTGCAGGCCTTCCACCCCCTCGAGTTACCCACTGTGCACCCCAAATGCAGCCAGGGTCACCAACAAGAGCCACTGCTTAGGGACCCAGGTGGTGCACAAAGTGGCATGCGGTTTCTCTTTTGTAGCCAAGTGGATGGGAGATCAGTGAGGAGATTGTCTCCTCGCTGAACTCCATCCCTTTGGGTGCAGTGGAGTGAGGGCCTGCTGGTGGAGACTGGTAGCCTTTCAGGGCTTTTCAGCCTTTCAGAAGATACCTGTAGTCGTCAAGTCAAAAAGCTTGGGAACCTTTTTAAGTGCAGATTAGCCCTCAGGAAAGCTTGCATTGAAGTTAATCAGAAAGAACCATGTGCCTTGACCCATAACATGAGGCCAGTTACCTACGTGGTCTGATATAAATCAGACCATTATACCAGCACTCTTCTGCTTTGGCTCTGAATTTTTCTACTCTGTTTCCCAGCAGCAAACTAAAACACTGCTGCAAATTCAATTCTCTTAGCCCCTGTGTTGAGTTAAATCTGTAGTAACTCCACTGACATCACTCTAATTTACTTGGATTTAAAACAACTGGGACAGAACTGGGTTCTCCATTTTTGAAGTATTGGTGCAGCATGAGGGAGCAACAAAGTTTTAAAAAAAACCCAAAACCAGAGTGGAATATCACAGAGTGAAAAATCAGAGAATATAGTAGATGAAGGAGAGAAAGCCAAAGAGAGTCTGTGGAGAATGGGAAGAGTGTGGAGATTCTGAGGAGTGGGCTGATGGTCGATGAAGACTACAAATAGGGAAAGCAACTTAGCAGGAGGTGGATTGGGAGAGTTGGGAAAGGAAAAACCAGCCTGGAGTGGGATAGGATCAAAGTAGTAGCTTCTGGAGTAGATGCTGTTTTTGTCTCTTTGGAAAGGCTACAGCTATGAACGGCTAGATGGATCTGTCCGAGGGGAAGAGCGGCACCTTGCCATTAAGAACTTTGGTCAGCAGCCAGTTTTTATTTTCCTGCTGAGCACGAGAGCAGGTAAGACAATAGTGGAAGAGAAAAAACTAAAACTACAAATAACCCATTCCCTAATCTCTCCTCTTTTTGTTTTCTTGGGGGATTGACTGGACTTTGGAACGGTCTGTATTCTCTAATTAGAGAACTCCAGTTTTAATATCCAAATAGGACTTCATAAAGGAAAGGAAACAGAGCTTTTAAATAACATCAGTTAAATAAAAACCGTTCAGTCAGTGATAGAATTTATAGGGAGGTTTTTTGTGTGTGTGTGTGTTTTTTTTAAAGTTAGTTTTAGATGATGTGTTTGAATATCAGCAAATATTATCCTCAGAGCCAGGCTCAAGTTCAAGATTTGTGCTTCCCCTTTCAGCAACTGAGGTCAACACACAGTTTGCAATGCAGCCCATTGAATTACTTATATACAGTAATCTCAAAATTAAGAGGTCTAAATGAGTCATTCCTACTCAAGAAAGAGTTCTTAGGGGCATTGTGGATAGTTCTCTGAAAATGTCTGCTCAGTGTGCAGTGGCAGACATCAAAGCTAACAATGTTGGAAACACTAGGAAAGGGGTAGATAATAAGACAGAAGATACCATAATGCCACTAGATAAGTCTATGGTACACCTACACCTTGAATACTGTAGGCAGTTCTGGTCACCCCATCTGAAAAAAAAAAAAAAACCACCTCAAAACCTCCAAACCACCAGCAAAGGAAGAGGGACAGAGATGGGCAACAAAAATGATCAGGGGCATGGAGCAGCTTCCATATGAGGAGAGATTAATAAGACTGGGACTGTGCAGCTAGGAAAAGAGACAGCTAAGGGGGGTTATGATAGAAGGCTATAAAGTAATGAATGATGTGGAGGAAGTGAATAAGGAAATGTTATTTACCCCTTCACAGAACACAATCAGCAGGGATCACCCAATGAAATTAATAGGCAGCAGATTTAAAATAAACATAAGGAAATACTTCACACAGTGCACAGTCAACCTGCAGAGCTTGTTGCCAGGAGCTGTTGGGAAGGCCAAAACTATAATGGAGTTAACCAAACTCTTCTGGTCCTCCATAAATGATTCAGCCTTGGTTTGCAGGATAGATCGAAGTTGGGTTTATTGTTATTTTATCTGCGCTGACCCACCCTTGCCTAGTGTAAACACTGTTTCTCCCTTTATTTCACATTGTTAATGTGTGTTACTCACTATCTCCTTTGTTTGAAACTTGTTTTTAGGTGGAGTGGGCATGAATCTAACTGCAGCAGACACAGTTATTTTTGTTGATAGTGATTTTAACCCTCAAAATGACTTGCAAGCCATGGCGAGAGCTCACAGGATTGGCCAGAACAAGTGAGAAATAGGCAGAGGACTGGTTCTTGTAGTGTTTTTTGCATTTGTCTGCTCACTAAATACCACAGCCCCAGTGTGCTCCCCTCCAGATCGGCCAGCAGAGGAGAGCTAAGCAGAGCGGTATGGAGAAGGGGTGAAGGAGGAGGAGCCACAGTGCCACCTCTCCCTTCCCTGGTCCCATACAGTCTTGTCCTCCCCAGATCTCCAGAATCTGGAGCTCTGCTGTTATGACTGGGAACAGAATGGGAGTTTGGCTGCTCTCTGCAGTGTGCCCTCCTTTTCGCACCCATGTTGATTGGGTCAGCATCACCTGCAAGTCCCAAGTACTCGTACCTAACGTTACCACAGTGCTGGGTGAGGACTGACTGCAGAGTTGGCTCTTGAGTCAGGGAAACTGTTCTAATGGAATGTAAATGATTAAATTGACTCTCTTAAATTTTGCAAGGCCTGTAAAAATTATCCGCTTGATCGGACGGGACACTGTAGAAGAAATAATCTACCGCCGAGCTGCTTCAAAGCTCCAGCTTACAAATGCCATTATCGAAGGAGGGCAGTTTGCTCTTGGAGCACCCAAGTCCCAGGAAACAGCAGACATGCAGGTAAGATGATCTCTGAGCATTATTCTAACAGCATCAGCCCTTAGAAACAGTGGTCCCCATTCTGTGTGTGTCTATGAGATGGGCCTGATCCAGCCACCACAGGTTTTGGGGAGGATTGGAAAGAAAAACATGGCATCTGGTTGCGTCTCTTTCATGGAGCAAGCCAAAAATCCCAGATCCAAACACCCCTGAAATTTGGGGCAATCAGATACTAGTTTTGAGGCTCAGGCCCTGTCTAATGAGGTCATGGTTTTGAGGGGGTGTTCTTTCCTTGTTTTTTTGAATATAAGAGGTATTTACATGGAGATTGCATTGTTACTTCTGGGAACTCGCTTGTTTCTCCTGCTTCTGCACAAACAGAACTGTCAGAGTTTTTTGTTACTAACCTACTACTTGGCCTAGGTTTTAAAACTTTCAGACAAATTTATACTGAGCTTTCGGCATATTGGAATCCAAGGAGGGATTTGTGGTTAGCTGAGTTACGTTTTGAGATTTTTGGGCTTAAGAGCCATAGAGTTCACAGCCGAAAGGGACCACCAGGTCATCTAGTCACACTCCAAATAAAATGAAATGTAGGGGGTTATGACCTCCATATGAAGTGAAACCAAGAAGAACTATGGCACAACCCCTCCCCCTCTCCTCCAAACTTATCTGAGCAATGATGGCTTCCAGTTTGAGAAATTGGACTGAGCCCATGCTGGGTAATATGCAGTGCGGACATTTTTCTCTCTATTAATCGCTGCAGATATTTAAGTATTCATTTAAAAGAAAAAAATGTTTCTACCCTTTCTGACTGAAGAAAACTTCTTGAATATGACCCAGTGGAGTGCTGTCTACCTGAGTCTGCAGGCAGTTTGAGTAACTGTCCATGCAGCTACTAGTGAACCATGGCTGTCAAGATGGATATTGTTGACCATGATTTGTTATATGAGCCTGTTAAGTTATGTAGTGCATAACTGATGAGGACAGAGTGACTGTCAAAGCATGAGTATTTTGCAGGGTGATAGTAAGTGTCTAATTTCCATTTCTACAAACTATGTTAAACCTAACGGTACAGTACGCAGGGAGCAGCATGAAATATGACAATGATGTTAAACTTCATCCTTTTGTTTGTTAAAGCTGAGTGAAATCCTGAAGTTTGGTTTGGATAAGCTGCTCTCCTCAGAGGGGAGCACCATCCAAGATGTGGACCTGGAAGATATCCTGGGAGAGACAAAAGAAGGAATGTGGATAATGGAAGTTGTGCTACCAAGTGAAGAAGAAAGCGGAGAGCAAGATACAGAAAGTAAGTTCTAGGATACTCATGTCTGGATCATAGTGATGTTGTAATTATCCCCAAACCAAGTGTTACAAATGCTGGAATTTCTGAGGTAAGGTTACACTTGGAAAAAATCCAAACGTTAGGGAAAGAAAGGCAAGTTAGGGCACCCAGTTGCCTTTAACCCTGGGACCACATGGGATAACCGTACAATTAGGATTAAAGCGTTAAAGTGTGTGCGGTCCCAGGCTGGATTACACTGACTTTTCAGATACCCTTTTCACGTATTTTCCCCTTGCATTGTCACTCTGTGCGCTGTATTTGATTCATAATCTCTATTTTAAATGCAAAATGGAACCCAGCCTTAGCTATGGAGTTGTGTCTGCGGCTTCCATAATATTACCGCACAGGGCCCTATAAAATGGGCCTTCTGTCCCATCCAGTAGCTGCTGATAATAAGTCACCACTTACCAATTGTTACCACAGAGTGGTAGACTTAGAGTAGAACTGGGGGTTCCCAATGTGGGGTAGCTGTTGAAGAAATAGCTGACTTTCAGAGCCAGGCTTCCATCTGTGTTTGGGTAGCTCCAAACTGATTCCACTTAAAACTTCAGACATGTCGTGTGTAGTCCTCAGTGAGAAGTAATGCCTTGTCAGAGCTGTGGTTTAGCTTTCTCAAAGAGATGCTTATGTTTTTCCTCACCAAACTACCCCAACAGCTATCTTTCCCTGTTATATCAGGCAGTGGTGTCACAAAGAGGATGAGACTTAATTTGATTTGATTGTAGTTTTAGCAGATGCCATTGGCCCACTGGGTGGGAGACCTTTTATACGTTTTGTTTTCTTTTTTAAAAAAAGACCATATGTACCTATATGAAGGCAAAGATTATTCAAAAGAACCCAGCAGAGAGGACAGAAGAGCATTTGATCAGCTGTTGGATCTTCAGAGAGTCCTTGACGAGACCAGTACAGAAGGAAGAGCCCTCCGGAATAAAGCAAATGTAAGATGAAAGAAATGACTCACATGAGGGAGTTAATGAGTCATTGAAAATGAGGCAGATTTTAATCTCCAATTTGTGGAGGAAATATTTAAAGACTCAAGTACAGATGTGCTGAGATTAGGCTCTTGAGGACTGGATGACTCAGGAGGATTGGGAATGGATTACAGACTCACCTCTAAAACAGAGGTTCATAGAATCATAGAATAATAGGGATGGAAGGGACCTCATGAGGTCATCTAGTCCAACCCCCTGCTAAAAAGCAGGACCACTCCCACTAAATCCTCCCAGCCAGGGTTTTGTCTAACCGGGCCTTAAAAATCTCCAAAGATGGAGATTTTACCACCTCCCTAGGTAACCCATTCCAATGCTTCACCACCCTCCTAGTGAGAAAGTTTTTCCTAATATCCAACCTTGATCTCCCCAGCTGTAATTTTAAACCATTGCTCCTTGTTCTGTCCTCTGTTACCATCGAGAACAGCCTAGCTCCCTCTTCTTTGGAGCACCCCTTCAAGTAGTTGAAGGTTGCTATCAAATCTCTCCTCAGTCTTCTCTTCTGCAGACTAAATAAGCCTAGTTCCTTCAGTCTCTCCTCATAAATCATGTGCCCCAGCCCCCTAATCATTTTTGTTGCCCTCCGCTGGACTCTTTCTAATTTGTCCACATCCTTTCTGTAGTGGGGAGCCCAAAACTGGACACAGTACTCCAGATGCGGCCTGACCAGTGTCGAATAGAGGGGAATTATCACATCCCTCGATCTGCTGGCAATACTCCTACTGATGCAGCCTAATATGCCATTGGCCTTTTTGGCAACAAGGGCACACTGTTGGCTCATATTCATCTTCCCGTCCACCGTGACCCCCAGGTCCTTTTCTACAGCGCTGCTACATAGCCAATCGGTCCCCAGCCTGTAGCAGTGCATGGAATTTTTTCGTCCCAAGTGCGGGACTCTGCACTTGTCTTTGTTGAACCTCATGAGGTTTCTTTCAGCCCAGTGTTCCAATTTGTCCAAGTCTCCCTGGATCCTGTCCCTGGCCTCCAGAGTATCTACCATTCCCCCCAACTTGGTGTCATCCGCAAACTTACTAAGCACACAGTCTATTCAATCATCAAGATCATTAATGAAGATGTTGAATAGAACTGGCCCCAGGACCGACCCCTGGGGCACTCCACTCGTTCAGATGCAGGTCTTAGCGGCAAAGGTTGCTGTCATTGACTGATGGTTTGGTGACCTACTTGAAATAAATTGAGGGGTGTGAGTCAGTGCAGACAAAACCTGGGAGGAATAGACTGTAGGGAATAGGTATGGGACATTAAATAAAATGGGACCTGATAGGAATTTGAGATGGGAAATATCTGTTTATCTGCAATTCCCTTTTCTTCCCTAGGTACTTGTCACAGGTCTTCAGGAGGCACCTACAAGGAGAAAGCATGCGTTGAGCCCAGAAGAGCTGGAGGCCAGGAGGAGGAAGCGGCAGGAGGCAGCAGCAAAGAGAGCCAGGCTCTTGGAAGAAAAGGAACAGAAGAAAGCAGAAGCTGAACACAAGAAAAAGTAGGATTGTGCTTGCCTGCTGCTCAGCAATGTGGTGTCAGTTACTGGGGAAATTGGCTGGATCAGACTGATAAGAACAAATCAGGAAGCTGTAAATTCTGATTACTCCTGCAATAACAGGGCATTTGGGACATGGGAAGGGGTGGAGGAGGAGACAGGGCTTGCAACATCGGTTTCAGGTCAGGTATAAAAGGGGTCATAGCTGTACATTATTTTTTGTGTGCTTAAATTTCAGGGTTTAGAGGTGTTGATACAGAAACAGCTTTTGACACAATGGTAGCATTGGTTTCTGCTAACTGTCATAGAGATGGGTCTGAATCCTACTAGAAGGGGAAACATGAACAGATTACTAAGGATGAGTGCAAAAGAATAGCACAAGCAGGTAGGGACAACATCAGAAAGATTAAGGGACGAAATGAGAGACCCTTACAAAGGGACATAATAGGCAATACTAAGAGGTTCTTTAATACACTGAGAGGAAGAGTAGGATGAAGGAAAGGGTAGGTCCCCAACTTAGCAGGAAAGGAGAGCTAGAAGTTGAGTTGTTTTACTTTGGTCTTCATTCATACTTAACCCAGTTAACATTAATAACAAGAGAGAGAGAGAGAGAGAGAGAGAGCGAGAGAGAGAGAGCGAGCAAGCCAAAACAGGGAAAGAATAGGCTATGGTAGAGGTAATCAGGTTGGTAGTGCCTGATGAAATTCACTCGAGCGTACTTAAGGAACTAAGTGAAGCACCAATCATTCCAATATCTTTGAGAACTACTGGGGGACAGATGAGCTTCCGGAGGAGAAGGGTAAACATAATACCTGTCTTTAAAAGGGCAACAAAGGAGAACTTGGGGAATTATAGACCAGTCACCCTAACTTCAATACCTGGACAGATACCAAACGAATTATAAAACAAAACACTTGTAGCACCTAGAGAACAATAGGGTGATAAGGAATAGTCAACATGGATTTCTCCAGAACAAACCATTCCACGTGGACCTCATTTTCTTCTTTGAGAAGAATACCGGCCTAGAGGATGGGGCGGGGGAAGCAGTAGATACGATATTTCTAGATTTTATTAAGGCTTTTGACACAGTCCCACGTGGCATTCTCATAAGCAAACTAGGGAAATGTGGTCTAAATGAAATTACTATAAAATACATTTAGGAGTGATTGAAAGACCATACTCAAATTATAGTTATCAACAGCTTGTTGTCAAACTGAGAGAGTGTAATCAGTGGGGTCCTGCAGGAATCCGTTCCGATTCCAGTACTATTTTCATTAATGATCTGGATGATGGAGTGGAAAGTATGCTTATAAAATTTACAGATGAGACCGAATTTGGAGGATAGGATTAGAATTCAAAGTGACCATGACAGCTTGAAGAATTGTTTGAAATCAGTAAGATACAATTCAGTAAAGACGTGTGTAAAGTACTACTCTTAGGAAGAAAAAAAATCAAATGTACAACTACAAAATGGGAAATAACTAGCGAGGTGGTACTACTGCTGAAAAAGATCTGGGGGATGTAGAGGCTCAACAATTGCATATGAGTCAACAATGTGATGAAGTTGCAAAAAAGGCTAATATTCTGGGATGCATACATCAGGCATGGGAGATAATTGGTCCATTCTGTTTGGCAGTGTGAGGCCTCAGCTAGAATATTGTATCTAGTTCTGGGCACCATATTTTAGGAAGGAAGTGCACAAATTGTAGGGAATCCAAAGGAGAGTAATAAAAATGATAAAATCTTTCGGAAAATCGGCAACTGCTTAGCCCTCTCTCAATGAAACTCCCATTAGCCCTTTGTATCCCCAGGTGCAGTGCCTTCATTGGCTCATCTGGAGCTCTGGCACAGGGGAGTTGGACCTATGTCAGTCACAGGGACCAGCCACCCTGGGTTAGACCTCCCTTCCCCCTCTCCAATCTGTGAGGCCCCATTTGGACAGCTCTCACCCCTACATCAAAATACAAAAATCTCCATACAAACCCCGCCACATCACTATTCCCCAAGTTCCCCACAGTCTTCAGCGCCAGTCACACAATCTGTCTCTTCACCAGGCACATGGTCACGATCCTCATCTCACATCTCCGATCTATGCCTGTTGGTTTTTCAGTCTGCAGTTGCTCCAGGCCTCCCTTTAGCTGGGAGGCTTCAGAAAGTAACTCCTTTCTCCCTTGGAGTCCCATCTGCAGGCCCTGGATTTGTGTTTCAGATCCCACTTGCCTCTCCTTGAAGGGCACACTCTGGCACTCCAACTCTTGCTGGTCTTTCAGCAACTCCTTCTTTCTCAGGGCTTGAAGTTGGGTTGCTTGAGAAGCAGCAAGCTCCACCCAGTGCTTTTCTGCTGAGGAGAACTGGCCTTTGCATCCTCTCCTCCCAGTGCTGTATTTGGGGATCTGGATCTTGAGCCGAGCTTTGTCTCCTGAGAACCCATCTCCAGCCATTCATGATGATGATTTAAAGTGGGAGATGTTTGGCTTCCCTGTTTTCATTTGGTCTGTTCTCTTGTCTTGTTCATTTCAGGATGGCCTGGTGGGAGGCAAATCACTACAGATCCGCCTGTCTGCCCTCAGAGGAGAGTGACATGGAGGAAGCCATTGAGAAGGGGCTGGCTCTGGAGTTAGATGCCACAGACCCAGAGCTGAACTCCATCGAGTACGTGATGGGTGACGTCACCCATCCCAAAGCGGAGGAGGAGGATGCCATTGTCGTCCACTGTGTAGGTAGGACTGGCAAGAGCAGAGAGACTCACTGGGGATGGGGCTGAGTTGTATCTTCTCACGCAGCAGCCAGACGGCTCAGCAGTAGTGAGAGTGGGTTGGCGCTGGCTGGCGATGGTCTGCGTGCACGGTGCAGTTGCAGTTAGGATGCATAATGAAGGAGAGAGGGTGACACACTCCCTAGCATACAGCAAGTTGAAGCATGGACTCCCTCCATCTTGGCAGCCCTGTATGTGGGGGGACCCTGGAGCTGTGTGTCTGCAGATACAGTGAGTCTGGTGGACCTTGGATCCCACCCAGAAGGTTTCCTTTCCATCCAGATGGGCTGGCAACATAGCTTACCAAAAAGGTGATTTTGCAGAACATTTTGAAATCTGCAAATCCCCCCTGCCCCCACCAGAAGTCTGTGCTGAAGTATGGAATTTCCTAATAAGGTCCATTGCCTTTGGCGGAAGATGTGTGCAAGGACACCCAGCTAGACCAGCAGTGGTGGGGCCAGGGCCTGTGGGACAGCAGGAGGAAATAGTGTCTGATTTGCCCTGTAGACAGCAGAAGGTGGGCATCTGCTTAATGTAGGTAGACCCGGGCCACAGCAGAGAGGAGCAATGGAGTGAGAATATTTTAGCTGAACTCAGCATCTGGGCATTCAGTGTCATAGCAGCTGGGGAAGAGGGGAGAATTGTGGTGCTTCGGTGTTCCTGAAGCTGCTGAGGCAGTGTGGGACGTGAAAACACAAATGGGTAATGGCCCTAGAAGGATTGCCTGGTGCTGCTCTATATATTCTGCTTTATGCCTGGGGACAGAGCTGCTACAAAAGCTGCATGGGATGCCCATGGAAGAGTTAATTTGTACAGGGCGACTGGTCTCGTCGTCTGCCAGCACCAGCGTCATGTCCCCATGGTCCGAACGGACCATGATTAGGTTAAGTCAATGTCTCTGACAGGGTGTTTCGCTAGAGGGGACAGTGGAGGCCACTGTGTATTCAGCTAGAATGAGGATTCCCTGACCTTTGTGCTTTGCAGTCAACACCTCCTAACTCATCTCTTACTCTGAACAGAGTTCGTTTTCTAATTCTCCCCGTACTCTGAAAAACAACAGGCTAGCCCATGATGGGCCTTTGCCCAGTGGGGAAGGAGGGAGCCTTTGATCCCACTTGGCGCAACCAACACAAGCATTGGGAACAGGTGGTCTTTGCAGTCCAGCCTGCCTCTTCTGTGAATTCACAGGGGAGCATTTCACTTCAGACTGGCCGAGGGGTGGGGGGCAGACTCATGCAACCAGAAGAAGAACACGGTCCTCCTGTGCTGAGTGTAGCTCAGGAGTGGGGCAGAAGATTGTGCCTCTTGAGACAATATCACCTCTTGGAGCTCCCCCAGTAGGGCAGGTGTTAAAGCCACACCACCAAGGTGGTAGCTGAATGGCTAGGTTGTGGCATTTATTTCAAATTCAGCCAACATGCTTTGTTTAAAAATAAAAACACAGACGGGGTAAGGGAAGGGAATCCTCTGCCTTCTGGAGGTGCAGGCATCCTCTCAGGGGAAATAATGGATGACTGCCTGACCAGGAGACCGAGGGGCAAATAGGGTTTGATGACTGACTACACTTGAAGAGCCACGTTTGGGTGTGAGGAAGAATTTCCCTTGTGTGGCTTGACAAGGATCTTGTGGAAAGTTGACTTTCCTGAAGGGCTGAGCAGAGATCATCTTTTAGGAACATGTGATCTGTTCTCTGCACAGAATGAGGGAGCTGGGGCATTGATGGACATGGTTACATCTCATCTCCCCTGTCAGTTTCTAATAAGTTCTTTGAAGCATGGGAAAGGGCTTGTTCTCTGCAGGATCCATCACTAGCACAGATACACTTGGAAGCCTGTCTCTTGGAACGTAGATCTCGATTTTTAAAAAATAACCCGTAAATTTGTTTTAGATGATTCCGGTCGCTGGGGAAGGGGAGGTTTATTTACGGCTCTGGAGGTCCGTTCTGATCAGCCCAGGAAAATATATGAGTTGGCAGGGAGGATGAAAGGTAAGAGGAAAAAATGTAACCTTGTTGCTTGAAGCTTATGGCCTGTCCTTTTAATCTGGAACTTCCTGTGTGTGGTATTGGAGGTGATAATACATGAAGACATTTTGGCCCTGACCTCTGCTCTGGAGCAAGAAGATTCTCCATAGAACTTAGTCGTTTTGATCATTTTCTGAGGAAACCAATCATGTTCCCTAGTCACAGCATTTTTTCTATACACAAGGCAGTGTGTGAAATCTGCAGTTCAAATGTTTTTAAGAGGAGGAGGTGGGGTGGAGCGACTTCCCAGTATGTGTCTAGCCAGGCCATGGACTCTCGCTAGTACTCCTCTGTGCACATATACATTGGTGATCTTAAACCATTAAGGAGCTAGTGAAAAACCAGGCCTTGACAAATGTGCTACACATCTAGGCACTAGCCAAAAAACTGGGATGCTTAGGTGTGCAGCACGTTAGAGGGCCCTCTGCCACTGAAAAACCGCTGCCCCATGGACACTCCAGGGTACAGAAGCCCCATGGTAGCCATGGACACTTGTGGCTGTGGTCCAGGGCAAAGAAGCCCCACTGCCACAGAAAAAAAGCCATATGCCATGTAAGGGATCAGCAGCTCTTTTTTTATTGGCGCCGGGGGTGTTCCATCCCCTCTAGTGTCACAGCACAGCTAGGCACCAGGGTACAATTCCTGGGTGCCATGGCGACCTGATGCCTGGGTTTCGTCAAGTTCTATGAAAAAGATTAGGTATTACCATAGACTACAATTTTATCATCAGTCTCATGTCTTTTTATTATTTTCATTCTCTATCTCCTCACGTCCCCGGCTGAAGAAAATGTCTTGCATGGTGCACAGTGTGAAGGAGATCTAGAAAAGATGTTGCAGAAACCTATAGCAGTCAGAGTTTCATTGACTCACCTTTCTTCTTCATGGGATTGAATGTTTTCTTACATTTTTGGACAGACTTGACCTTGGGAGGAACCCTCTTATTCCCCATTGATGATAAAGAATCCAGAAATAAAGGCCAGGACTTGGTAACTATATGAAACCCTTAATGTTATCTCTATGGAAGTATTTTTGAAACAATGTGAAGTGAATGTCATGTCTTTCACAAGACAATAATGACCCCTGTTACAGCACAGGACTGGGTTGAAACAAATGTTAGCAAAAACAAAGGGAAAGGGAAAGGTTTTCTTTTTCCAGTCTATGAAGTGTGTGTTTAATGTTATTTTCTAGCAGCTATCACTGCAACTGCCAATGTACATACATCCCATGTTTATCTTCCTAGTTGGCCCTGATTGTAGCACAGCACCGGGATCGGTTCAACAACTTGTCTGGCATTAAGTTGTCCGCTTTGGAAGAGGGCTTAAAGAAGATTCATTTAGCAGCCAAGAAAAGGAATGGTAAGGGTGCATGTGTCTATCTGTGTGCCTTTGAAATGAAAAGTATGATGTATCCCAGAGCTGTGCATGTGATTCCACTTAGAGATTCTGGCAGAATCATGGATTGAATGACCTAATTCTAATGGGTCTCTTCCATCTCTTCTGTGATTGTCTTCTAAAATGAAATGAGAGACAGATTTATCCACTGCAGCTAGAACAATATGTCACAAGCATTTCTTCTGCCAGTGAATGTAGCTTGAATGGCACATCCGTTTATTTTTTAAAGAACTTTTCCACTCTCTTCCAGCAAGCGTTCATCTTCCACGTATTGGACATGCAACAAAGGGTTTTAATTGGTACGGTACTGAGCGTCTCATCCGAAAATATTTAGCAACCAGAGGAATCCCCACGTTTATGTATCCTTTGAAACATTGTCGTTTTATTTTGTTCTAAATCAAAATAACTTGTCCTCTCTGCAAACATTAGAATATTCACTGTAAGTTCATGGTGGCTCCACAGACATCACAGTAGGAAAGTCTGACTCAAAACTGTGTCGGACTGCTATCTAATCGCACTTTCATCCAAATATACATAACATACTGGGCACTAAGCATGTTAGATGATGGTATCTGTTTGTATGATCTGTGTATGTAAGGAGGGGGGGATTATATATTGGTCCTCCACTGACAGCCATTGGACTTCTTATAACATCCCAAGTTTGTTTGTGATGTGATTGAGGTTTTAGAAACAATTTACAAAATTGACTCAAACACAATGAACAGAGTAGGAAAAAACACACATTTTAAAGCAGAGGGAATTGAGTGTGCGTGTGAGTGAGAGAGAGATTTACTCACCACTTTGTGGCTGTGTCTGGGAACCATTTATGCCACAGCCCCTCTTGCTCTGTAGGTGTCACAGTGTTTCCTCTTCATGGGTTGGCCCTCCAACCAGGTCACTATATAAGTTTCCCCTTCCAGGGTAATAAGTTTCACCAGACCAGGTGTCCAGGCGCCATTCCAAGCAGTAGCCCCAAGTTTATGCTGCTTTCCCAGTAGCTAGTAGGGGAACCTGGGCCCCCCCGTTAATCTGGCTTCCAGCCCAGGGACCCTATAGTCAGCAGCCAAGGTCTGCAGCGTCTCAACCTTGGCTGCCGTTTCTTTGGGCTTCTTCCTACTCTGCCATCACCAGGCTTCCTTTTCTACTACCCCATTGGGTGAATCCCTGTCGTCGGAGTCCAGATTCCATGGCTTTTTCTTCCTCCCTCTCCTCTCTTGGCCTGGAGAGTGACTGCAGACCTCTACACTGCAGCCCTCTTCGGCTCTCGCTTCTTGACTTTATACAATCCCGCACTTACTCCTGCCCAGATGGGCTCCATCTTTAATGAGTGCTTGTCACTCAAGCCTAATTCTCCCCCTACATACAGCCTACCAGATTAAATAGCTCCTTCTGAGCCTCTGTAATCTCTTCAGGTGTGGTGTGGAGTGAACACCCATCACCGTGTGGTGTGTGTGAGAGAGAATACACTCATCTAACAACATGTTTAGCACTTTTGTAGAAAGTGAACAAGTTTCATGGGAAAAAATCACTTTAAAGGTTTTTTGGCCATTTAACTTTCTTTCATATCATAATGTAAAAGGTACTGCTTTGTTTACCATGCTGGCATGGCACTGAATTAGCTCACCAGTTCATGCGGTTAGGTGACATACCATCACAATCACACATGGAATGGTCAGCAATTCAGTAAACATCAAATAAAGGATTGTCTTTGAGAGAGACGGGGAAACTGGATCGCTAGATCCAGGGCAGTTCATTTTATGAAATAGTGGATCGTTGTAAAGAAAAGGGACACTTACCAATTTCCAATGGATATATTTTAAGCCAGTGTCCTTATCTACATTTCTATGAACAACTTTGGATTATTGAAGCTGCGAAGGAATCCTACAAATTCGTTTTTCATTGTGTGTTGTTTGTTCAGTTTATCTCTATCTTGATGTGCAAAGCTGTATAGAATTCAGCTGAGTCTTCCATAGCTGAATTGTTTCTGTAGGGGTAGCAGGAGTAAGAAGTGTTAAAAGTATATTTTTGCCACTTCTCAGGGAAGAACTGCAGCTATTGTATAATGCCACGGTCAGCAATGCCGGGAGAGAGATGGCAAATAAAGAACAAAGGTGTAGGGATCATGAGTATTCTACTTCCTTACTTCTTACTTGGATGCCATTAGCAGATACTTGATTTGATATTACAGTATTTCCTTAACTTTGTCCTTAGATACTACTTTCCTAGGCATAAAGCCTCTTCCTCTTCTTCACAGCTATCTACAACTTCAGTGACAACCTCAAACCCATAAAGATACGATTTAACTCAGAAGTGGACTCAAGAGGCCCATGATCTCTTCAGTATCACTTCTACAGCCAGCCTCCTTATTTGTATCATCTCTGGAGCAAATCCAGAGCCACTGCTGGTCCTCAGGTCACTATACCTCTGTATTCTGAGTGGTTCTTGTAGTCAATATTGACCAGAGTTGTATTAAAACTTCTTCAGAGTTCAGGAGGTCCAGGCACCTCGGGTGTTTGTTTAGACCCATCTCTAGTTTTTAAGATGGAAAATTTAAACCTTTGTTAAAGACCAATAATAAATCCTTATTTTAAGCCATTGTTTGACATTATTCCCAGGATTTGCAGTGCAGTTTTGTTTGACTTATCTCTTGTAGTACAGAGCACTGATTTTTCTCTCAGCAGAAAAATCAGTGCTTCTGGTCTCTGCAGCAAAAGCTCAACATAAAACACACATAAACATGCCCACCTTCAAGAAATCTATTTTATAGATAAAACAAACAGGGAGTCCTGGAGCACTTTTAAAGACTAAAAATTAGTCTTTAAAAGTGCCCCAGGTCTCCTTTGTTTGTTTTGCTTAAGTAGAATAACACGGTTACCCCTTTTTGGAACTTATTTTATAGATGTTTCTTCAAACAGAAAATTCTAAGTTAGCACTCCTTTCATAGTCACATGTTTACAACCAAGCAGGATCCATCTACCAAAATCCTTGGTGAGGACACACAAGTCTGGCGAAATCTGAGCTGATCTTTAAAAGAGACACCTTTCTTCCTCCACCACTGCTCTTTGTGATATGATTGTTGTGATTATCAGGCCAAACTGGTTCCTCATGCTGTTCTAGAGGTTTTGGGATCCTTTGATCCGATTTTTTTAAAAAGGGGGGGAGAGGGGCGTTTAAAGCAAAGGTTTATTTTATTGGTTTTGCTCTGTGTGGCACAGTAAAAAGCTTTGTAACTGGAATGTTTTTAGCACCTTGTAACAGGCTCACTGGGCATAGCCAGTCAGCTGTAGCCATCCCTAACAAATGACTCAGTCAGAGAGGCTGTGAACAGCAAACAGACATCACTGGTGGTAATCTGTTCAGCTTCTAAAAGAAATGACACTGCAGCCAATGGAAAGCATCTGTTTAAATATGTTGCTGCACATATTCCTTCTGCTCTGCTGAACTTGTAACTCTGTCTGTAATAGCACCATCTGGTGATTGTCAATGACACTGCTTTGCCTGGTTCTGACCCCTTCTTCCCATCTATTAGTGCTTTCCTTCCCAAGCACTCTTACTGAGACTTTACTTATGTGCCTCCACTTATACAAGATATTGCCAGACCCCCAGAGGTTCTGAGCACTGTCACCTCCCATTAAAATCAATGGGGGTGGTGGGAACTCAGTACCTCTCAGGATCAGCCCTTTTAGGAACCAAACCTAGAAACTCGTACGTGAACATCCCTTACGTGTGGAAGAGTTTGCCAGATCATGGCCTTAGTTTGTAAGGTGCTGTTTTAAACATAGTGTTGCAGGTAGGGATGCCTGGAGATGGGCCGGGGCCAGCAACAGTGGCTTCGTTGCCCGGTGTGCGTAGCACAAATAACAACACCGGGGCGGAGAAGCACACCAAGTTTATTTGAGATCTCAAGCAGGCACATGGAGACAGGCACATCTCAAATCATGCACACCCCACCCCATTGCAGTGACCCTTATATAGACAGGTTGTTTACTTCAATACTTTTCCCCTTGTTAACGGTGGAAATACTCTCCCCCTTCTTCTAGAGAGCAAACCTTGACTGATTTCCACTGGTACTTTCAAGGCTTATCATCTGCTTTACTTCCTGGAATTGAGCGATCTCCCTATATGGTCACTGGCTGTGTCTGAGTCTGGAGCAAAGGGGCTTCATCGGCACTCATGGCCTTCCACCCCCTCGAGTTACCCAGTGACAGATACCCAGATGCAGCCAGGGGCACCCACTATAGGTCAGGTCACCAACAATAGGTTAGCTTATTTTCATTACTATGAACAGCTGGCATTCTCCAAACTGGCCAGCTGGTGGTGCTGTTAACCAGCTCAAGAAGCACCTGTTGCTATTAGGCTGGTTTCCAAGAGCAGAGAAATGTTCTCTCCTCCAGCAGGGAAAAATGTTCTGTTCCACCAGAATTAAAATATAAATCCTGTTTTTCATTTTTCTTTACCAATTTTACTCAGCTATTAAAAGTAAAATTTTAGTTTAAAGGCACCAGACTTTGCTGCCCCACGGCCCTTTTCCCCTTATTTTTGTTACCCTTTAATCGGTTTAATTTCCAATTGTTTCTTCTTTCAACATGTGCCAACATATTTCACAGCCTCCCAAACACCTACAGCCAAATCCCTCCCAGCTGAGTCCTCTCATTTGAGTGCAGCTACACTGAAGATAAATTTGCTATGTCAAAGATGTTGGTAGAATGCTCTGAGATCGTTGTGTTTGTTTATAGTGAGTCAACCAATGGTGGCCAGATGTGGGACTCAGCTTTAGAGTTATGAGGCCAAATTCTGAAGTACTTACTTGGGGTCACATTCTGTCCTCTGTTTCTGTGAGCAAAAGGGAGCATGCACCCACAGATTTGACAGTGGGAAATCTACCTCAATGGCATAGTCATACCTCCTCCAAACCTTCAGGAGGTCTCTGCAAGGAGCCACAGACAGTTTGGAAGTAAGAGGGGCAGCCATTGCTTGCAGAATATTCCCAACCTGTAGGGACAAAGCAGGCCAGCTTTTGGTCCCAGTTCTTCCTCCATGCACATGGTAGACTTTTTTTACTTTTTGGAGGCAGCCCCTATCTTAACTGTGCTCCTTCAAGCTTTACAGGAGAAAGGATTATGCAGTTTTATTTTAAATGCTAGATATGGACCAAAACAGTGGGCACACTAAGAGCAGGGGCATGCTCTCGGGCGCTGGGCCGGGTGGGGGTGCCAGGTGGGCCCTCACCAAACCCTGCTCCATTAGGCTGCTTCTGCGCTGCCAGATGGCACCAACTATGACTGTCTGCCTGGGAGCGGGAGGGGGACTGCCCCCCAGGCTTCTGCTGCAGGAGCTGGGGCTGAAAAGCTAATCCAGCTCTGAAGGAGTTGGGGGGCAAGGCTGGGGGCTATGACCTCAGTGCCACCGCTGTGCGTCGTAAAAGATCGGCCAAGTCCCCTCCCCCCAGGCTGGGGGGTGAGGCTGCCCCATCAGAACCAGCACCAGATTGGGAGAGAGGTGGGCACCTCGCACTGGGACAGAGCAGGGGGGCAGTGGAGCCAAGCCTGCATTTGCACCCCCGCCCCAAGCCTCTAGTTTCCCCGGCTCTGCTGATACGGAGCCCCTTCCCTGGGGTAGCTGAGGGGTGGTGACAGGACACCGCCTACCCTCTCTCGGGGGGGGCACAAAGGTAGACTTGGCCCCGGGTGCCAGAGACCCTCATTACATCACTGGACCAAAGCCATTTATTTTAAACCTGTACTTCCCACCTCCACATTTTAGGTTATTGGGATAAATGGAAATCAGATCCCAACTAAATCCAGATTTGGCTTTGTAAAACCCAATCAATAAGCAAGAGTCCGCCCACTCCTCATCTCTTCATGGTATAGAATTCTGTGTCTAGATTACCCAACTCTGTAAAAGTCTGAAAGATATATTTTGTATGTAAGTTACACCACTTTTCCACTTTGCAAATAGCAGCCAAGACGTAAGGGAAGGAATTCCCTGGGTTCATTTGCCTCCAGCCCCTTCTTTTCCAAACAAGACCTCCTACAGCAATGGTTTTCAAACTTGCGGTTGGGGCCCAGTACTGGGTCACAGACCCTCAGGCAGTGGGTCGCGGCACCGCCTGCTTCCACCGCCAAAAGACTGGAATGCGTTGCTCAAAGATGTAATTGTTGGGTCATGGGCATACATTATTTTTTTCAACTGGGTCTTGAGGAAAAAAGTTTGGAAACCATTGTCCTACAGCATGTGAGCTTAAACCCAGGTTCCTTCTGCTTATCTGTGGACTATATATATATATATATGTAGTCATTTATTTCATTACTCTCTGTTCTGTCTCAGGAGAAGCACTATGTACTCTGCCAGTTTGGGCCCAGCCAATTCTGACTCAGATGTACAATCCACCCAGAGCAATGCAGTGTGAGGCCAGGTAAATCTATGACTAATAAGGAGGTTATTTGTTATTACACAGTTGTCTACTTTCGTACTGCATTTGAAAAATACCGGGCTGGAATTATAATTGAATCTTAAACTTTGAAAGGCAATCTAATGTTTTGGGGGTTGCTAGGTGGATCCCTCTTATGCCGTCACTATAAACATCAGTCAGGCAGTTGTCCATGATGTGTCTCAATGGTTTGTACTTCACAAAATTTCCATTTGTGGAGGAGATATCCGCACCTTCCAAGCATTGTCTGAATGTGATAGTCCTTTGCCTATGGGCCGAAGGCCGAGTCCCAAGGCTTGGATCTTCAATCAGGTTTCAGTTTGGGATGCCATGATTCGAGCCAACCACTCCTGGCATCCTTTCTGTTGACGTGTAGTGTTGATGTGTGGATCCAGAAAGGCCACCTGGATCTGAGTCGAGAGCATGGCAGTGAATGAGATCTTGGCATGTCTAGAGCAGGTAGGCTTTCATTGTTCTCCCAGACCACAGCAATGTTTCACCTGATGTTGGCTGGTGTGATGCCTGCCAAAACCGGGAGCCGCAGTATTGGTGTTGATTTGAGAAAGCTGTTAACAATCTTGAGTGTGGCACTGATTTCCGTGTCAACGAGGTTGGTCTGGGGGTTGTTACACCAAACTGGTGTGTATAAGTCTGCTATTGACAAAACCAGGGCGTCTACTGACATTCAAAGAGCACATGCATCACATCCCCAGGATGTGCAGGGAACTTCTGAGGAATGTTGACCCTTCTTTTTGCTGTTCTCAAGGTGTTGGCAATAGCCCAGATAGATTGTGGTCTTGGGATCAAGGTAGACCATAAAATTCCACTTTCAGAGGTGTTTTGGGTTTGTGGCCTTGTTCAAGAGGATGGCAGAGATGGGTGTTTTCAGAGCATTCAGTTTCAGTCACAAACATGTGTCCAGAGGTAGTTGCTCATGACCTTTTCTGTGGCCTTCAGTGGTGATGCTTGGATGGCTAGCGCAGCATCTTCTACATAGATGAATTTCCAGGATGATGCGACTGGAGTGTTGCTGGTATAGAAATTGAACTGTGAGGGTGCTAAAAATGGATTCCGGTGGGAGGCCATTGTTCAGTCTTCATGATTTGCTAGCAGATGCACCATGCTGTAAGGCAACTCTTCTATTACTCAGCATCTCAGTGATGAGTCTGATGATTGATTGGCAAGGGAAAACTAATGCTAAGTTCAACAGGAGACCTTTGCACCACAGAGTATTATGTTTGGAAGAAACGTCAATTAATGCTGTGGTTTTTAATTTTTACTGGTATCCAGTTTCTGTATAGGTCACAGAACTTGCAACTGGTTCTAACTCTGGCCTGTTCTTTGTTACTGGAACAATTGATTCCCAGTTGTAACCTCTGAAGTAGGAGCCACACCAAACCATTTATAGCAACAGCTTAGGAGGCAGATGGACTGGTTGCTTTTTGGGTCTCTTTTCCAGACTTCAAAATAGCTATGTGATCTTAACTACCTTCTACTCTTGGTATTATTCCAGAGGAGTAGATGTTGATGAAATCTGCCAGCCTGTCATTGGGCTAAGGTTCATCAGGATTTCTGGATATATTACATCCATTCCTGCCACTTTCCTGGACTTAGTGTTGGAGAGACTGTTGTCCATTTCACATATTGTGTAGGGGGCAGGAAAGGGTGACAACAACTGGTACTGGTTTAGTGCAAAGCTGATTGTGAATTTGCTGCCTTATGTTTTATCCAACGGCACATAGGAATTGGCAGTTAACTGTGTGGAGAGGACATCTGTATTTACTTGAAGTGATTCGTAGACTGCTGGAGCCTCACTGCCAAAAATACAGAGAGGCTTCCAGGCTTTGTGGCTTGACCTTGCCAAATCAAGAGCCGTGAGGGTTTCATGCCACCTTTTTCTTTTCAAGCAAAGCAGTTGTGGATTTGGGACGTTTGTCCTCTTGATATTGCTGGAAGAGTGCCTCACTCTCTTCTGTCCAGCAAGGAGTAAACACTTTTCTGTAGCCCCTTGCAGTGCTCAATTTGGCGGCCAATCAGATGCCTACAAAGTGGTGGTAATGAACCAGATATAGTGGGATCTTGTTTATCAATCTCTTTACTATCTCTGCATAGCAGGAACAGTCAGCAGACTGTAAATTCCATCACAATTTCAGAAGGGATGAAATGGGTGGAACTTCTAGGCCTGCACAAATCAGGACCGAGCAATGATGTCTGTTGGGAATATTATCAAGAACTGACTTTGTAGAGGGTATTGGGTGGCTGTTATTTGCGCAACACAAAGCAAAGGTCAGGAGTGTGGCACTTCCTCCAACGAGCCAACCTGAAAATGACGCAGTCTTTGAAGTCATAAAGCAAGTGATGGTCTCCAGTGAAAGTCTAGGATGTCAGATGTTCTCTAGCATGGTCATTATTGTTATAGCCCCATAGCCTGTGATGGCTACTGAAATTGTCAATATGGATGGGAGGATAGCTTGGTGTTGGTAACACTAGACATGGCCGTTCCATTGATGGTAGTTTGTACCTGCTTACGACTGTTAGATTGCCAATCTTGATGGTGATTGAGTAAAAGTTCGTGAAGGGCATGATCTGAATGGAATCCTTTATATATGTTCTGAGTCTGTCTGGGGTGCTGTCTTGCCAGTATGAGGACATATCCATTAACCTTAGATCATTGCCCTTCATCTTCTTCACCAACTTCACCTTCTCCAGGTGTTTCTTGCAATACAAGACACTGATGTTTTGACTCTGCAGGATCATTATGATATAGTGACACTTTGCGTCCGATAGGGCCTCAGTGTTCAGCTGCATAATTGCAGCAATGGGCTATTGAAAGAAAGATTTGGTCCTGACATGGACGATTGTTGTCAATGCTTTTCTGATTGGGAGGTCCTTTAAAGTCGCTCAGTCACTCTGCGACGGGATGTCCTGCAGTATAATAAGAAATAGGAAAAAGGGAGATCAGTCATGTTTATAGGCCCAGAAAGACCTTTGAGTTAATCAGCTGGGAATATCTTTCCATGGTGCTGGGAGAGGTGGAGCCTGGAGTCAACTTTATTAACTGAATGAAAATTCCAGAAAGATTTTGGGGAGAGGGACTGTGGGGTAACAATCTAAGATAACGGATTCAACCTACAGCAGAACCAAACTCAATATCTGACAAATGAGACACAGGGATTCCCATGTCTTTCTTTTTTTACCAGAATGCCAGAGAAGCCAAAAATCTGACATGAAAATATAACAGAAACAGCCAAAAATAAGTAGAAAAGGCTGGGTTTCTTTAAAACAAATCAGTAGTTCAGTTGCTGCTGGGAAAATAAGAGCAAATTTCAAAGCAGAGAGACTCTGTAGAAGGGAACGTACATTTAAAGAGTTCATGAGAAATCTTGACGACCACTAAACAATTGATGTCCTAAAGGAGAACATTTAAGAAATCTACTTAGCAAGCTTAATAAGCTGGCAAGTGGGTCACCTGCCATGAGCAGTTGATCAAAGTGCTGGCACAATTACATGCTTCTCAAATGACCTCATTCTAGGTCCAAATTACCTATTTCAACACACACACACTTCACATTGAAAACAGAAATGCAGAATCACTTTAGCAGTTATTTACACCAAAGGAATGTATCCCCACAGCATTTCAAGTTCCCTGCATGAATCATTCTTTGTCTCTCTCATTCTGGTTCTTTTTCACACATTACACCCCATATAGGGGTCTTGGCAGATTGAATGGAATGGGGATGTGTACAGACACCAGTCTATTGTACCTGTGAAGAGACACCTAGAACAACTTGAAAATCAAGTGAGGACAAGGAACATTAGAATCCATGGGATTCTACAAACAAGAGAATTGTCTCAGTCATATGTATTTGCTAAGAACTTTCTGACTACATTTCTTAAAAGAGAAAACATTCACTTTTTTGTGGAGGATTTGCTATAGGATGTCATCAAGGAACTTTACAGAGCGGGAAACGAAGATATTCTAAGGCCATCTCTGTGCTGGAAATTGTGGTCAACCCAACTTACACTGGCACATGACCACTGAAGTCTGTATATTGCTTGTGCGGATGCCTGCTTGACTGCTTACATTGACGCATGCATGCTGCGCGCTGACGTCTGGGTGCAATGCTTTTCGGCAAATTTTTACAATGTATTATGGGATATAAATGATGTGCCCAGCAATCTCTGAGTGCAAGGGAGTCAAGGTTCCAGCATGCAACTTTCTCCATTCCAAAACACCATCCTTATCCCATAATTTTCATGCCTCTTTTAAAAAAAGATCCCACAAACAAGTGCAGCACTTTCCGCCACATCTGACAGCAGCACGGAGCCTGCAGTGCTCTGCTCTGTTCTCATGAATGTTGCAAATACAGGATGCATAATCTGCCTGTATTTGCAGACTCTTAGGAAGTATTGCAACAGTGGGGGATGTGAGGTACAGCTCTGTGCAGGGCAAGTGCAGAGCCCCAGCAGACCCACTGCCATAATAGCGGGAGCAGGATGAGAGTGGGATTAAAATAGTCGTGTGCAGGTCTCTAACATGAGGATTTCTTCAAGGACAGTTTGCTGAGGGGCACAGCAAAAAACAGTTCTGGATTTTGTTGGTGGCATTCACAGAGCAGAGGCAGTAGAGGACTGACTGGGAGGATCGCATCATAAAGCAGATGTGGGAGGATGAACAGTGACTGCAGAACTTTGGATGCAAAAGGCCACATTCCTGTTTGCTCAGCTCACTTCAGCCCTCGAACAAATGGGCACCAGAACGAGAGCTGCATGGATAGCGGAGAAGTAAGAGCCAATTGCACTGTGGAAACGTCCAATGCCGGATTGCTATTAGTCAGGGAGAAGTAATTTTGGAGTGGGAAAATCCACAGTGGAGGACGTTGTCATGCAAGTGTGCAGGGCCATTAGTCACCCGCTACACAGGACTTAAATTCTCAACACTGCGCAAGACATAGTTGATAGATCTACAGCAGTGGGGTTCCCAAACTGTAGTGGGGCAATAGATGGCACACAGATCCCTATTTGGGCTCCCAAGCACCTTGCCACAGACTACATCAACAGAAGGGGATACTTTCTGTTGTTATGCAAGCATTGATGGATCATTGGGGACACTGATATCAGTGTGGGCTGATCAGGAAAGGTTCATGACTCATGTCTTTAAGATCACAGGACAGTTCAGAAAGCTGCAAGCAGGGATGTTCTTGGATTGCCATTGGCTATGTTGAAATGCCAATAATGACTCTGGGAGACCTAGCCAACCCTTTGATCCCCTAGCTCATGAAGCCATACACTGGCCCCTCTCAACAGCATTAAGGAAAGATTCAGCTACTGGCTCAGCAGATGCAGAATGACTCTTGAATGTGCTTTGGTAGATGGAAGGGACATTGATATTTGCTCACACAACGGAATCTCAGTTAGAAAAATATTCCCCTAATTATAGCTGCCTGTTGTGTCTTGCTTTACGTGTGTGACAAAAAGGGGGAAAAGCTGCTGTAGGGGTGGATGGCAGAGGTGAAGCAGCTGCCTGCTGACTTTGGACAACCCAACACATAGTCTATTACAAGAGCCCCCCACCACAACCTTGGAGTTATGTGGGTGAGTGAGTCTTTGAAAGAGCATATTAACCTCTCAGCCAAAGTAGTGTTCTGTGCTGGAGTGTTTTCTGGGCCTAGAGCATTGAGTGTTGCTAAGAATGGTGTACTGTTTCCTGCACTTTTATAATTGAATGGGTGTTTTCCTGAGCCTATCAATTCTGTGGTGCTTGGCGTGTATTTACAAGCACTGTGTGCTTTGATTATCATTACGCATCCTGCAGTATGTGTTGTGAACTAAAATATGATTCCATTCTCCAAAAACAGAACTTTATTGACTGAGGAAACACCGTGCAAAAAATCAATGTGCAACCAAATTCACGGGCAATGTTACATAACATTTTAACATATATTAACAGGGCAAAATCTAACAATTAGAAAGGGAGTACACATTTATGTCTACTTGAGTGCACACATGTAGCCCGCTATGGCTACATACGTGGTGTTCTCAGATCTGTGCACGTGAAGCTGTGATTTTCCTTGCTGTTCTCTAATGTGGAGTGGTAGGGGTAAGGATGTGGTGTATGATGCCCCGTGATATGTTGAGTAGTGTAGGGAGCAGGAACCATAGAGCTCTCTAAGTACTGTGAAAGGGTGGAGAATCTGGGACTTAGGGGCCTGTACGTCAACCAGGGCCTGCAGCCTTTGGGTTTGCTGCCTGAGAAGACCTTTGTGTGCTAATGCATTTCCCTCTCCGTGTCCTGCTGGAACGCCTAGGCCTTTTTCCTGGCCACTCTGTCTTTCTCCATGCTGTTGGCAGGGCCAGATCAAGGCTCCTGGGGGGCTGCCCTCTCTTGTGCCCTCCCTACCATGGTGGCACCCAGCCTTGGGGCAGGCAGAGTGGGGGTGGGGGGCGGTGCTGGGGCCTCGGCTGGCTGGGCAGGAGTGCTGGGGGAGGGGGGTGCGGCAGGGTCCACAGATAGGGTAGCCACCGGGGAAGTGGGGACCGGCCAACACTGGGCCAGCCCACAAACTGGCCAGCCTTGGGGCTGGGATGGATCAGCGCCTGGGGGTTGCGGGGGGCTGGAGCCTGCAGACTCGCCAGCCACAGAGCCACTGCTTGGCACTGAGATGGGGGGGGGGGCTGGTGAGTCCAGGACTCCAGAGCAGCCATCTGCAGGGGTGGGGCAGCATGGCACAGGGGCCTGGCAGACCAACCTGCCCCCCCCATACGATGGGTGCTTGGGCACCCAATACATTTTTGCTGGGCTCACAGAGGTGGGGCCCCTCAAGCCTGAGGCTCAGGGCTGCAGCCCCTAAAGCCCTTTATTAATCCAGCCCTGGCTTTTGGTCATACAAGCCCATCTGATGCAGCACTGGCTTGCAAGATCTTGCAGAACGTGTCCTCCCCCATTGAATTTATAGTCATGATGTCTGACACATCAGTTTTGGTGCACCTCTGCACAGCACTGCTCTCCAGCCCCAGCCATGGTGGGTATGGCTCACCAAGAACAACAAGGTTGGGGAAGGATTTTCTTTTGTATGAAGCTATAAAATTTCAAAGCCCCATTGCATTGATATGAGTAGAGGACAATGGTACTGAATATTGGCACTATTTCCCACTGGCTCTCTTTTTCTGTCTGCTCACCTTCCTTTATAGCTGGCCTTGTTTCCCTTATTGGCCCAGCCATGGGTGTTTGTCTCCACGGTTGGCAGTCCTGGCAATTAGACTGCGGTGTGCTCAGGTTGGTTGTCTGTGAGCAAGGAAGGCTATTTTCTGCCTGAGTTCTCTATGGAATTTTGTAAATCTCGTTACATGTACCCTACCCCAGTCTGCGCTCACTCCTCCTGTAAGGTCATGGTTCATCAGCATTTCAGGCTGAGTGGAGTCCTCTCTGTCCCTCCCCCCCCCCTTGCCTGTAAATCCATTCAGAGTCCAAGGCCAGAAGGGATCATTGTGATAATCTAGTCTTGACCTCCTTTATAACACAAGCCTTAGAACTTCCCCCAAATGATTCCGTGAGCAGATCTTTTGGAAAACATCCAATCTTGTTTTAGGAATGATCAGAGCTGAAATCTCCACTGAAGACTCAGTAAATTTTTCCAGTGGTTAATTACCTTCACTTTCAAAACGTTTATGCCTCATTTCCCATACATGAATTTGTCTATCTTCAGCTTCCAGCCATTGGATTGTTAAACTGAAGAGCCCAATTAGTAAGTATTTGTTCACTATGTAGGCACAGTCTGCAGTCAAGTCATCTCTTAACCTTCTCTTTGTTAAGCTAAATAGATTTGAGCACTTGAGTCTGTGACACTCCATAGGGTACAATCTGGACTGATGAACAGCTATGTCCTCTGAATTCTCCAACTTGTGGTGCATTTTACTGTGCTTTATTGTGAAACCCGCCACTCCTGGTTTGCTCACACACCACCTCCAGCATATAAACTATGCCCAATTATATTGAGTACTATAGCCAGCCAGTCCTGAATTACACTGCAGAGCAACACCATCAAATTCTCAGTCCCAGCATTTTGCCCAGAAATGTGCATCTTGTGCTGCCCAGCTTTCTCCTGGACCATACAAATTCATATAAAGTCTGTCATTTCAGTAATAGAAAATGATATGCACAAATCTGCTTATCCCAAATAGAGCTCCTCATATACTTCAATCTAAGCACACTGGTTTAGATAAAACAAATTTATTAACTACCAAGATAGATTTTAAATGATTACAAGTAATGAGGGATAAAAGACAAAATTGCTTACCAAAAAAAAAAAAGTGAAATGGAACTAATTCCAAAGTCTCTCACCACATAGTCCAATAGTCTTACTGCCTAAATCCTTTTCGTCCAGGATCTCTCCCCAGTCAAGTGCTGTTTCCTTTGTTCTTCAGAGTCCTGTGGCACTTTTAAAGACTAACAGATTTATTTATCTCATGAGCTTTCGTGGGAGAAAATCCCACTTCATCAGACACTTTGCAATAGGCTAAGATGGCTGCCCCTTTGGAACTTTGTTCTTCAGGTTCAGTTGATGCCATTAGTAGAGCAAGAGAGAGATGACTTGGGGCATCTACTTTCCACTCTTAGAGTTTTTCCTCCTCTTCGAGAATCAATTCCACCTCTTTGAGAAACTGCTTAGGCTCAGGAGACAGAAAATCTGAGTGGATGGGAACCTCAAGATGTTCCTTTGTCAAGATGCAGATTTTTGCACACATTTTCTTTCTTGCCAGAGGGTGGTCACATAACTAAGTGCTGATGCTTTAGTTTGTGGTCACACCTGGCTGAGGCACCAGCTTCCCTTTTGTCCCCAAGGAACTGGTTTGTGTCTTTTCCCCAGACTGGGACTATGTTTTAGTAATATCATACCATATAATCTCATAACTTTACATATAATGTTGCCACATGCATTTTACTAGGACACTAAGGATTAGCAAATAAGGAGTTTTCAAATGATACCTCACAAGGTGTACTTTGTACAAAATTTATCATAATCCTGTAAAAGGGGTAAGCATAGGGGCACAGACTGTCAGAGTCTGACTATAAGACATTTTCTAATCGTTTAATAATTCTTGTGGCACTTCTCTGAACCCTCTCCAATTTATCAACATCCTTCTTGAAATGTAGGCACCAGAACTGGACATGGTAGTCCAGCAGCTGCTGTACTTGTGCCAATACAGAGGTATGATAATCTCTCTTCTACCCCAGCTTCTGCTGTTTATGCATTACAGGATCATATTAGCACTTGGCCACAGCATTGCACTAGAAGCTTATGTTCAGGAGTTTATCCATCATGACCCAAAAATCTTTCTCAGGCTCCCTGCTTCCCTGTCCTGTAAGTATGGGCTACGTTCTTTGTTTCTACACGAATACATTTACACTTAACTGTATTAAAACATATTGTTTGCCTCTGTCCACTTTCACAAGCAATCCAGATTGGTCTGGATCACTGACCTGTCCCCTTCATCATTACCATGTCTGTAATTTCTGTGCCATCTAAAAATTTTATCAGTGATGATTTTATGTTTTCTCCCAGGTCATTGATAAAAATGTTAACTAGCACAGGGACAAGAACCAATCTCTGGGGGACCCCACTGGAAACAGACCAGATCAATGACAATTTCCTGTTTGTAATTACCATCAGACCAATCAGTTAGCCAGGTTTTAATCCATTTAATATGTGCCATGTAAATTTGATATTTTACTAGCTTTTTAATCAAAATGCCATATGGTACCAAGACAAACACCTTACAGAAGTCTTAGTATATTAACCCTGTTACCTTTATCAACCAAATTGGTAATCTAATAAAAAATGATTCAAGTTAGTTTGACAGGATCTATTTTCCATAAACCCGTGTTGATTAGTATTCATTACATTATTCTCCTTTAATCCTTTATTAAACTAATTCTGTATCAGCCACTCCATTATCTTGCCCAGAATCATTGTCAGGCTGATAGGTCTATAATTACCAGAGTCATCTTGTTTACTTATTTTACACATTGACACATTAGCTTTCTTCCAGGCTTCTGGAACTTTCCCAGTGCACCAAAGCTTATTGAAAATCAACATTAACAGTCCTGTGAGCCCTTCCGTCAGTTTGGTTAAAACTATCTGGACCTGGAACAGAAATATTTATTGAACACTTCTGTGTGTCTGCATTATTATTGATAATGCTACCATTTCCTTCTAGTAATGTACCAGTCTCATTCTCAGGATTTTTACTCCTAATATGTTTAAAGAATTCTTTCTTATAGTTCTTAATTCGGTGGCCCATAGAATTCGTTTCCCTTTGCTTCCCTCATCAATTTTCTACACTTTTTTTATATATATTCATTACTATCAACTTCCCCTTTCATTTGTTCTGTCTGCCTTCAATTCTCCTCTAAACAGGTCAGTTTTTTTAACTAGCACAGCTTTCTTTCTTCTTGCACGTGGTGATGGTCAGGCACACATACAGCAGAATCCTGCCCTTAAGCAGAGTCTCCCCACTGTGCCATGAGCTCGAACTGGGATGCTCTAGCCCTCTTGTCCGTCTGTTAAGATTGCTCCACCTGCAAATCCCAGCATAGAAAATCACTGTCCCATGCAAGTGGGCCAGTAGTTGTCATTCAGTCAATGGGCCCCATATTGCTCTGTGCTAATCTTTTAACAAAGTGTCATTCTAGGGCAGAGCAACTGTCTGGAATACAGTTCAGTATGCTGCTCTCAGAAAAGTGTAGACATGTGTTCTGCATATCATACAAAATGGAGTTAATAATTTGATACTCGACTCTCTATAACCTTCATATACCAGTGCAAAGTGTGAAATTATAGTTTCATCTAATTCTTAATTGGCTTTGTGATTTTGTTCTATTGTAACCAAGCATAAGATCCACAGATCAAATAGAAAGATATCATAAGTACTTCTTAAATATCTGCTTCTTTTAAAGGACGGAACCTTTCCTAGTAGTTAAAAACACAGGCCACGGAGTCAGGTGATCTAGATTCTAATGCTTTCCCTGCCACTGAAAACACAGACAAAAGGGTGTTGGGGAGAAACCAAAGCACAGGAAGGTGAAGTGATTTGCCTAAGGTCACACATAAGGTCAGTAGCAGAGCCAGGAACACAACCCAAGGCTCCTGACTCCCAGTCTAATACCCAACCTGCAATGGCAATGCCTATCCTTTGAACTAGGAGGAAGATGCTTGACAATGGGGGACATTCTCTGCAACTGCAGGGCCTATTTCTGTCCTTTGTCACTTCCCCATACCCGTGGAGCTCCACTAGGCAGTATCTACTGTCTCCTTGGTTTACTTTGAAATGCAGTGGATGCTGTCCAGGCTTCTCTCTGCAGCCTCTTGGGCTGGAGCATACAACCTCATGCTGAGTAGAGTGAAGGCTCCAGGTTGCACAGGGTGATATGGTGACCTCAGAGCATAGGCACTTGTGTACTTAGTGATTAATCCAGCTCTGGGGGGAGAGGGGCTGGTCCTGCAGCAGTGAAAGTTGTAAGAGTCCTGGACAAGGGTGCAGCCACCGGGGGGTGCAAAAGGCTGGGCTCAGGAGGGAGAATACAGTGGGACGGAGGGAGGGCTGAATCCAAAGAGGGATGTAGGGAGAGTGAGGTGCAGGAGCTCCTCTTGTGTGTGGGTGTCTATAGGAGTTGGGGGCAGGATGGGGAGGAGCTGTGCTAGGGCAGGTCGTAGTGAGGGCTGAGGGACCAGCAAAGGATAGTCCCAGAAAGCAGGGGATCCTGTGGGGGGCAGAGGATGGTCTAGGTAGGGGTCTGGAGGAGGCTGTAGGGATGGTCCCAGCAAGCGGGGGGGGGCGGAGGCTAGCTGGAGGGAGCTGTGGGGCCAGTAGGGGTCGGTCTCAGCACACGGGGGTCCTGGAAGGGGGGGGGGGTGCTGGAGGGGACTGTGTGGGCGGTCCCAGCAGGCGGCTGGAGCTGCTGGGAGAGGACGGGAGGCGGGCAGGGGCCGGTCCCTGCGGTGGGGTGGGGCGGGGCGGCGCCGGGCACAGGAAGCGGAAAGCAGCGGCGGCGGCGGCGGCAGCGGCGCTAGCAACTGCACCGGGAGGGAGCAGCATGGAGCGGCCGCGAGAGGTGGGTGCGGGCGGCCCGCGGGCTTTCCCGGGGATCTGCTCTGCAAGTGCCCAGCGCCCTGGGCTGCCCCAAAGCCCCTCCGGGGGGGTGGGCTTTGCTCCCCTCCGCGGGGCAAGCAGCTCCAGAGGGCTGAGGCTGGGCCAGCCCTCCCTGGCTTCCCCCTTACCCGGGCCTTGCTCTGCCCCTGATCTCTGCCGGGCTGCGACCTGGGGCCACCCCGCCGTGGGTTCGCGCCGGGCGAGCCTGGGAACTGGCTGCCCATAGTCCCTCCAGGTGGGTGCCGGCGTGGGGAATGGCTCTTAGCTGCATCCCAGCCGGTGATCGCAAGGCTGCCTGCCCCTCTCGGCTCGCACCTCGCTGCATCTCTTAAACCAGGGTGGGGGAAAGCTGTAGCCGGGCTTCTGTAAGTCTTTTATGGCTACCAGCCAGCAGGCACTTCATTTGCAGCTCCTGCCTAGTAGGTGCCCCAGCCATTTGGGCGCTCCATGATCCTCTGGCTGCTGAAAGGGAGAAGGAAACTTTTCCCTTCTCCCTCCCACCTCCCTCTCCCCCCCAACCTCAAATCTCCTGGCTGCTGCACCGGTTTGCCTGAGTCTGTCTTTTGGAGAGCTACCTGTGCTCTGCTCAGAACCCTCCGGTGCGGCAGTGTGAACTGGACCTGAGTCCTCTCATCCGCACTGCTGCCCAGAGAGTCCTGAATAACAGCTATGCAGGGGACTGGGATTTCACTCACTTCAGGCAAAGCTTTCAGCAGCAGCGTAGGCACGGTGGGGCTTGCCTGCAGACTTGGGAAGGCAATGCTGCTTGCAGAGTTTGCTTTCTGTGCGGGTTAAATACCTAGGCCAATGCTTCCACAGCAGGTGCCTAAAGTTCTTGGAAGTGAGGATGTTTGGGTTGTAAAAATGGACTTTGAAGTTAGGTGCCTGGCATTTATTTTTGAAAATCGTGGTCTTCATTTTTAAATAGCATAAGCTTTAATTCTGCAAAAATGAGGGTTTAAGAGCCCCAGTATGTAAGCCAAAAAAAGTAAGTAAAGCATGATGTGATCTAGTTCTATGGAAGTCGGTTTGATCACCCAGAAAAATATGACTGTTCATGGCTACACAGATCTGCATAGCTGTCTGTTCTTTAGACCAGCAGTTCTCAACAACTGTGTCAGGGCACGTTACTCTATCGCCACACAGCAGTAAGTGTGTTGAGGAGAGCTGGGTGAGGGACCAGATTTGGCCTGGGCAGGGGAGTGAACTGGTTTGTCCTGTAACGTCACACATGCTGTCAAGTGTGTCGTGACCTGCCAAATCTTGAGAACCACTGCTTTAGACTATGGTGACTTAAACAACCTTTCAGTGATGGAGATAAACCGAAGATCTTTCGGCTCCAAGAGTACAGGCCTGTGCCATTTGGACTGCCACTCCTCATAGTTTTTACCAATGGTGGGTGTGAGTGTGTTTTCACAAAAGACAAAGATTTTGCTTTTCCTAGTTACTTATAACTATTGTGAACTTTGAATGGCTGGTTTAAAAAAAAAAAGACTCGAAGTTAAGATTGTTACTTAATGGTTCAAAATAATATTCTTTAGCTACATGTTTTATGAAGGTGCAAATGAAAGAGCATCAGCTTTCTTAGCCTAGGGAGGCAGAACTAACAGTTGTGCGTAGTTTTAAAATATCAGTTAGAGAAACAGTTTTAATTGATGGGAGAAGAATTTTATTCTGCTTTTTGGGTTAGTAAATCTTGCCTCAGAGTTGCTGAGTGCGTAACCTGAGAATTTGATTTTAAATGGCCTTGGCTTTTTTCTCTTTTCGGGGTTTCAGTATATAACTGGCTGCAACACTGGACTAATGTTGGTCATGTAGTAATTTAATTGGTTAACCTTAAAAAGAAATGGTGAATACAGTTATAGAAAACCTCCATAAAATACATAAAAACTCGTTGCAAGTCAAATTCTGGAAGGATTTCCAGCCCACATTCAGCCACACACAGAGGTAGCTAACAGCCAATGGCCAGGAGCATGAAAGCTAAGCAGATGAACAGACTGTGTCTCAGTTAGGATGTTTTTGCTAAATTCTCATATTTGCTACTGTCCTTTCACCTCCGCCACCGGTGAGTGTAGTTTGAGCTCCAGATATCCACTGGCATTTTAAGCACCGTATCTTCTGACCCGGCTCACATGGAACAGTTGTTAAAAAATGTTAGTGGCCGCTAGAGCCTTGTGTGTCTAGCACTCCCAACAGAAGAGTAAAAGCTTATGGGAGTACTGTCAAGGCAATACTATGTTTTGGAAATAATTTCTTATCTTCCTGACTTCAGGTTTGCTGTCCCATTGAAATGAATAGCGGGAGTTCACATTTCTCTTGGGAACAAATTCCGTCCCCTCCACGGATACTGGGGGCATTGCAAAGCCTGTGCAAATCCACCTTGCAAAGTATGGGGGCCCATGCAAGGAATGTATGTGCTGTAGTTGAAGTGTAAGGGTCCTAAAGGATGGGGCAAACCCCAAACAGCCCTCTCAGTTATTCTCTGTAAAGTCTCTGCTTTCATTTAACCCTCCCCAATCCTGAAAATCTAGCTGTTATGGTTTTAGAGAAAACCTTGGAAACGTGACCTTAGAACATCCAGTGCAAATTAGTATGCCTCAGTTTGCAGTGGGTCTGAAACAACATCTCTGAGGTTGAACTGCCCTGTCCATTTCAACCAAGGCTAACTCAAAGGGCAAGATGCTTTCAATACCAACGTCATTCACTGTGTCCCTGCTCATGAAAGCATATATCATATAATGAAGACTAAGGCCAGTGTTTCTTATGATTTATAGGCCCCCTGAAGGTCCCACAAAAGATTAGAGGTGTGGGGGTTATAGAAGATGAATAAAATAAGAGGTACAGACTCAGCTTCCAAAAAATGTGGGGAAGGCTGCTGTAGCCTTATGGCTGGATGAGTCACAGTGAAACTTAGCTGTTCACTGTAGCTTGTCGGGGCCCTAGAGTAGGCCTTGTAGAAGCTTTTCAGGGCACAGACTAGCGGCTGCACATGCTGTGGGCTGTAAGTAGAATTTTTTGCTTGGCAAACACTTCTGTTTGTTACAAAGCAAACAGCTCTACTGCATTTTTGGACTGTAGTATATATTCAAATAATTCTTCCATGTGTTTATATTACCTATTTAAAACAAATTAACAAATCCTCCTATGGAAATCTATCTATCCCATGTAATGTGAAAACCGTAACTTATATATTCAAATAAAAAAGTAACCGCCAGCATGAAAGATGAAGCATGCCACAAACTCAGTGCTAAAAAGCATAGGTAACAAAGGTTGTGCACTTAGAATGGAAGGCCCCAGTCCTGCAACTGGATTCATGTGGGCAGGCCATGCTGTCCTTGTGGATCTGATTTCCAGTTTGGGGCTCAAGTCAGGAAATTCTGAAGTTAAGGTTCTTGCAACATTAATTTGGCTATGTTCCTCATGACTGGCTCTGTTTGTTTGTCAGTGTGTCTTTTAATATATTAAACAACATGACTTTTACACTTAAGGAAAAGGAGAATAGGAAAATTCTACAGATGTACTGTGCGGCCACGTTAATGCTGCTGTAGGAATTTTTAACTTGTGAATTTCCTGACTCTCTCGGTCTTTGACTGTACAACCCTACTATTGCCTTAAACCAGCTTTTAGGGTTTTTTAATTTAATTTCCAGGTCATTTTACTAAATTAAATTGTGAGAAATTTCTCTAGTATGCTAGTTTACGGGCCTTCATTGGCCAATAGACATTTAACAATCGAGGCCAACTGCACAATTAGCATCCACAAGTACACACATGTTCAGCTTTCTGCTGCTTATGCTCCAAATGACATTTTCAAATGCACGTAACTTCTCGAACGAACTGCCAAACTCTAATTATGCAGATTTAGAAGTCTACTGACAGATAAATTCTTTTTTAAATTTGAAACTGCAAAGCTAAGGTGTTCTAAAAATCTCTTCCCAAACGCTGCATGAGCAAACTGAGGAAACTGATGGGGCAGCACAGAAGATGTTTTCATTCACATTTGTAAATCAAAGGCCTGAAAGCACCCAATTCAACTTATTTTTTTAAATTGCCTTGAGCCGGGGTCTTGCTCTTGAAATCAACGACCAGACTGACTTCTCTGGGAGCAATATTGGGCCTCAAGCAAAGAAAATGGCCACTCAAAAGAGAGAATTTTTGTGGGAGGCCTTTGATTATGTAAAAATAGGGAATTGTAATGAGTTACTTAGCAACTTTAATTACAGAGATCTCTACTGTAACCTGTAGGAACTATCTTCTCTAATATGCTTTATCTTGTTGTGAGGGGCTGGTGCTGTTCTTGTATGGTAGGTGGGGCACCCTGCTGGCTTTAGGGAGCATCATGTGGGTCTGTATCCCCGTATGGCCAGCAGTTGTATGTTTGCAATACCTTTGTGAGCTATGAGAAGGGCAAACATTGTAAAAGTACTGCCCAAACCCTGCCCTATCACACGCCTGTGCCCAAAATGGCTTCCTTCAGTGCTAGTCCACAGTGTCCGACAGGGCATCCTTAACTAGGGTGATACTAGGTGATGGCCTTGTCTAAATACAGTTGCAACAGTTTAACTTAAACTGGATTTTAAGCTGGGGCATGCTTGTGACTAAATAGGCTCTTGTACAGTACAGTTACCCTGCCCCGTTCTAGGGCCATGAGGAGATTTGTTATTTAACATTTTATTGTGATAGCTTCTATAGGCCACATCCAAGTTGGGTTCCCTTTGTTAGGCACAATCAGCTCTGGGCACAACCTTAGTTACAGGAGCCTTCCCATTACCTTCTGGTCCTGCCAGTCAAGAACACTTCATCTTTCCTTTCTCTTATCCCCATTGGCAGTTCTTGGAGTTTCTCCTGGATAGTGTTAGTCTTTTCCTACCGGGGGCTGCATAGTGCACATCCTTCTCTGCCTGACTTGGGTGTAGGGTTTGCACTCTCCTTTTCAATGGAGCATTGTCGGGTTGTGGTCTCTGCAGGTCATCCCTTTGTCTTCCAAAGGAGGGTGACTGTGGTGTGCTCTGTATGTTTCTCAAATTGGGTATAGTCTTCAGGCTTCTGGAAAGTTGCCAGGGCAGCCCTTGATTCTCGAAACTTTGGGCGCCCTTTGGTGGCTAATAGGCACAACTAGTGGTCTCCCTTTCCCAAATGAATTGAAACAGATACAGTGCCCATTCATACCAGCCCTGCTGCAAGTCTTGACAGGATGCTCTGGTTAATCACCAGTGTCATGTGGCCAAGGCTGTGAGGTGCAGCGGATTTCTTATATTAAGGGTATCACTGTTGGTTGTGATCCAAGAGGTTTTATTTTTTGAGGCCCTCTCATTGATTTTTTGTGGAGCTGTGTCAAAATTGTTACTCTTGTTTACACAGGATCCTGCCTGCCCTGGTGCTTCTGTGCTCACCTAATTAAAATGCTTCCTGATATAGGTGTGTGTTCTCTGCTTGATCACGAGGGTCACTTCTCCACACCTCAGAATGGGAATGGCCTGCTCGTCATTCATGCATGGAAAACCTGTGCCATTTTGCTGTTGCATCTGTCTGCTAAAATCCTGTACTGACTCTCAACAGATCGCTGTGCCTGTAAAGCAGTACATCGCGTGTTGTGTCTCTCTTGTCATGCCTGCAACAGACTCTCCACTAACACACAAGGAATTGTTACATCATGGCACTGGTTACTCATGTGGGGTTATAATTAGAGGAGGGGACTGGGAATTAGTGGCAGATCCAATAATAGGAGTGCTGAGTTGCTGTGCCTCAGTTTTTCTATCTGTAAAATGAAGATAATACCAATTTTCCAGGGAGGCTCTAAGACTTAAGTAATGTATGTTTGCAAAGTGTGTGGAGAACGCAAGGAGGGTAACCACCATGACATAGGAATTAGGCTAGTAAAAGCTAGTGTAATTCCTATATCGGGGTGGTTACCTCTCCTTGTCGTCCTCTGCACTTTGCTGTTCCCATCTTGGGGTGTATGTGTTAGTGGAGTGGACAGCTGTCCTCATAAAGGATAGATCTGAATAAGGCCACAAGCAACTTGTGGTTGGAAATAATTACTTTGAGCCAATGCCGCTTAATGGCAACCTGTGTCTAATTCAGTATTTTCCTACTCTGTTGCACACAAATCTTGCTGATTTATGGAAGTTGCCGATTATGGCTGTTGTTAGTTGCTATTGATCATGTTCTGCTGATGGTGCTTTCTTCTCATCACCATCCTTGGTGCACACATCTGCACTAGCTTGCTATATTCTCCCAGGCCTGGTCTACACTGCCCCCGAAATATGACAAGAGTGGATGGGAGTTAAGCAGAGTAGCTTGCGTAACTCCCGTTGATTTTTGTAACTTGGGTTTAGCATGCCATCTCCGCTGTGCTGCTGGGAAATGAGTGCCCACTGATGCAGCACTATGCTTTTTGGGGAGGTAGTTTTATTAAATTCACTTCCTGATTGATTGATTGATTGAGCAGGTGTTCACTTATGCTCAGTTGATCCGGATAAATCAATCTAACAGCAGTGAATTTGCTGCCATCAGTGTAGACACAGCTTTACACTTCAAGCCTCTTCCACTTGCTTTTATATCTCTGCATGACTCTGTTCTTGCCTCTCTCTCCACCCTCCTGCATCTCACTCTTTTGTGCCTCCTTTCATTAGGAGACATTGTGCCTTATGTCTGCAAGAGCCTCCCAATTTACACACAGCCACCTCCCTCTCCATTCAAATAACTCCTACCAGCCCACCTATTTGGCAGAGGCCAGCAGCTCCCAACATTTATGTAACATTTTACAATATTGTCCCCATTTGTTCCATCATACTGGGAACTAAATGGGGCCAACATTTTGTTCTTTGTTCAGCACATTTTATACACTGTAATGTGGTGTGCCCTGTACACTTACCTTGCTAATTAGAACATGAGCTGCTAAAAAGATTAGCCTAGATGAGTTAAAGAGCTAACTTTTGGTCTGCTTGGAGGAGGCTGAATAATTCTTGCAAGCAGGTTGAAAATGACTGTGAGCAGAAAATAATTGAAGGATTTAAAGAAAGCAGGCTCTCTCGCTGCAGAGCTTCTATGTAATTTGTAACACCGATGAAAGTAAAGGCCACAACGCTGCTAAAGGCGAGAATAGCCTGGGCAGGAAATGTACGATCTCTCTCTCTCCATCCTTATGCCAAGTACTGAACTCTGCCAACGGCCCACAGTCCTGCCACCTACTGTTCTGGTGTCTGAGAATATGTACAGTGACGGCCCTGTTTGTGTGCATATCGCTCCCCTCCCCTCTAATTAATTTTCACTTGTAACCTCATCCAGAGTGTGAAAAGGAAAGAGGTGAATGTCCATCAGTCCCTTGCGCAGAACACCAAGACACTACCTGACGTGCTTGACTGTTATTACAGGATCTTGATTTTTTCCAAAATGTTGTTCCTTTTTCTCCTTGGTTTCTAGTGTAGGACATCTTTGTAAGCCCTAGAAAATATACCATAGGCCAACGAATGTGTAAAATAGATGTGATCTAATAGTTTCTCTCTTGATTCCCGTGAGGGTCAAGACTAAAAGTTGCAGTTCAGGGCCCAAATAGCATGTAGATAGTAAGGTAGTAGGGGGGCCTTGTAATCTATGGTATTTTATAGTAACTAATGGTAACAAAATGGGCACGCATTGTAGTTATGCAAATAATACAAGTTCAGACACCGTGTGATGCTTTTCTGCCTTGCCTGTAGTATTTTCACACGTATACCTGTACAAAGTGACTAAAATGTTTTCATTCTGATCTGGTAGCATTTTTATTTCTGCTTTGCACACGTGTAAATGACATAAAGGGCAAGATGGTGGAGACTCACATCCTGTGAATCTTTATGCATTTTCTGGTAGTGAGTTATTGAAATCTACTGCACTGTAAGCATGGGCTGTGTTGCCTTTCTCTCACCAGACCTTCCATTTATCCAAAGATGGTGTTGTCCCCTGGAGACTTTGAGATAAATGGAGCAGCACTGTGTATACCAAGAGCTGCTTGTTTTATAATTTATTATTCCACAAATATATTTACAGAACAACAAGAAGTGGTATCTGTCCTCAAGAACCCCCTTAGGCAAGGTATGATAAATGTTGATTGACACTGCAGGTGAAGGAGGACAAAGTCTATCACAGTAGGAACATGGCAGCTTTGCTTCATAGAATATCAGGATTGAACTCCCATCTGTGTTTTTTTTTTGTAGATTGGTATTGAAGATTAAAGCATCTGCTCTTTTCTCCTTAGCGTTTTTTTAGGTTCAAAGTCATTGACTGCCTGAAGTTTTGGAGTTACTAATGATTGTGACACTGAGAGGATCCAGGAAAGTTCTTTCTCTGAGGACTCCGCCTCAGGAGCAACGGCCGTTCACCCTCTAAGGAAGGACGTCTGCTGCCATGGATACCGAATCGACATACTCGGGATATTCCCACTACTCAGGTCACTCCAAAAAAGCCCACAGACAAGGGTATGGAAACATTATTGACAAATTAATGCTCTAGGCTGATCAGTGTCACAGGGAAAGATCCTCTTTTCCATAGACCATACTAATGCCCCTTGGAGACCAAAATACTGTGGATCTAGGGGAGGGATAGCATGGGACAACTTTCTCTCTGGAAAAACTAAACAGGACACTAGAACTAGGGCTACTGAAGATGGAGATGGAAAAAGATCAGGTAGTTTAGTCATTAACGGAGGGGACTGGACAGAGTCCCCAGATGGAGGATTGACCATTTTTTTTTAAAACAGACCCTTGCTATTCTTCCTACCTTTTCCACTCCTGTTCATCTTTCTCAGCTAGGGGCAGAGTTTCTCTTCCCCTCAGCTACCATTTTAATACCTTTTGTGTGTAATTCAGGCTTTTAAAAAAAACAACTAAAAATAGGTTGTCTTTCATTCATATATATATTTATTTATTTTATGGCGGCCGCTAGCTGGCCCCATCCGAGATCAGGGTCCTGCTGTGCTAGGTGCTGTGTGGATCCAGGCATTCCCTGTCTTGAAGAGCTTCCAGTTTAAATATTGCCCTTAGTCCTTTCTTTAGTACTATCTCAGCTCCCTTGAGATAGTCTGATTGCTGACACCCTTGCCTCCCCAAAAAAATCTCCCACAGAAGTCCTTGAGGAAATGGAGAAGAATTATTCTCCTTAACTGTTGATGATAGGACAAGAAGCAATGGGCTTAAATTACAGCAAGGGAGGTTTAGGTTGGACATTAGGAAAAGATTCCTAACTGTCAGGGTGATTAACCACTGGAATAAGTTGCCTAGGCAGGTTGTGGAATCTCTATGATTGGAAGTTTTAAGAGCACGTTTGACAAACACCTGTCAGGGATGGTTTAAGATGGCACTTGGTCCTGCCATGAGTGCAGGGGACTGGACTCGATGACCTCTCATGGTTCCTTCCAGTTTCTTTGATTCTATGAATACTCCTTGAGTTTTCATTGAAGTTACAGATGCAAGAGTTTCCCTTTCTCCAGGCCTCTTCTGATATTGCTGGGGTCGGGGTAGGGGGAAGAAATAGGTACAGTGTTTCTAACTTAAGTCCCTTTGGGCAGTGGTTCTTAACAAGGGGTCCGTGGCCACCCAGGGAGGCCACAAGCCAGTTTTAAGGGACCACAAGGCTTTGTGGCTGAAGCCTGGCACCCAAACCATGGTGTCTCCAGCGGGGCTGAGGCTGGGAGCAGAGCCCCAAGCTCCGGTGTTTGTCCCTCCCCTTCAGGGCTGGAGCCCCATGTCTCCCCTCCATACCAGATGCCTGAAACCAGGAGCCCTGAGCTTCCCCTCCACCCCACTGGATCCGGAGGGGTTTTATACCATGCTGTGGGCGGTGGGAAGGGCCTCAGTAAGTAAAAGATTGATAACTCCTGCCCTAAACCAGGGACTGTGCTATACAGTACTGAGATCTGTCAGCACTGACCTAATGCATGTGAGATGGCACATGGAATCATGCTGTCCTTTAAAGTTCAGAAGGAGGGTCATGTGAGGGTGGGTGCAGACTCCTCAGTGGAGGTAGTCCTCTACATCTACTGCCAGAAACCATCTCTAGACCCAGGCTCTACTTTAGGCTCCAACCTTCTTGGAGGCATAATAGGTGCAGTTTTTGTTCTGAAAGGTTGGCATCGCAGAGGTAACTTGCAACAGGTGAGGACACATCATGATTTTCATGAGGTTAATAAAAGTGGATAAATCTTACTGGGAGAGCTGAATCTATGATGCCTTCTGGTGTAAGGGTCTTATAACCTTCTTTTCCTCTTGCCTTTGTGGGAAAGGAGTCGGGACAGGCACAAATCACCGAGGAGTAAAGATGGCAGTAGGTCAGAGAAATCAGTCACCATCCAGACACCTCCTGCAGAACCATTGCTGGGGAATGATGCCTCTCGGACAGAAGATGTTCAGGTAAGGAACAGGAAGTAAATGGAGATGTGGATGGATGAGGCAGCATTCTGCTTTGGTGACTGTCTGACGAAGTGGGATTTTCTCCCACGAAAGCTCATGCGATAAATAAATCTGTTAGTCTTTAAAAGTGCCACAAGACTCTGTTGTCTTTCTACAATAGACTAACACGGCTACCCCTTTGGAATTAGACTTCCTGAACGCTGATGGAACTGTGTTCATTGCACTCTCGGCACCAGGCAAGAATGGCTCTCGGATCCCTTTTGATCACAATTAAGGTTCTTTTAGTGGTTGTTTTCAGGACTCGTACTACTTTGCAAAACTCTCTATCTATAAGAACTATGTGACTTCTCCCACCAACAAAATGCTGCCACTTCAGTGGTGGGATGCAGTAGCAATTTAATAGAGCACTACAAGATGATTCATGATAAAATATGAAAAATAAGGCTCCCTAATTGAAACAGTCACAGGCTTTTAGGGAGGCAGAATGTAATGATACTGCTTATACCTCCACTCATGTATAAAAAGGTGTGGGACTTTAAGTTTACAAGTCGTCACTTCCTGGGTTTTATCTCTTTGGAAAGAATCACCCAAAGTAGTACAGTGACCTGCCTGGCCAGACTGAAGGCTTTAGTTCAGTATGAATTCCAAAGAGCCCCTGCTACTGAATCACCAACACTTTGTGTCCTGCCAAACATTCTAAGCCAGCTGTTTTTACCACCATCAAGCATAGTTGGCCAACCCAGCCTCCTCACCTTTCTCCTGAGCAATGCGCCATTTAAAAAAAGCCAGCCTTTTTAAAAAGGAACTTTTCAGAGGTCATAAAATTAAGCATTAGAATAGGCAACTAAGTTGATGAGTGTGGGTGGAGGAGCAAGAGACAGTATACAACAAATATAAAAACCAGGAGTGACAGCAAAAAATATTGAGTCGTGGTAGATATATAGACACTAGGTCAGGCAAAGAGTGGAAAGATACTGTTTCTATATTACACCTGGATCAGAGCACAGGCCTTTCTATAGCTGAAGCTCCAAGGTTGGAAGCCATCCTACTATGTGAATAAGAGCCGTAAAGAGCAGTGAGACTTCAAGACAAACTTGGAATACTTTCCAAGCAGAATGTGTTTGAGGGCATCGTACATTTCACTTTTCATCTGCACACGTCTTAAATTAGTACTGTTTTGCACAAAACCAGGAACTGTCTCTTAAAAGTCCAAGCAGGTGTATACTTCAAACTGCATCAGCATAGCTTGACCACTGTGGCACTTTAAAGCAGATGCTGCTACGTCAACGGGAGAGAGCTCCCCTGTTGGCGTAGTTAATCCACCACACCAAGAGACAGTAGCTGTGTCAAAGTAAGACGCTCTTCTGTTAACGTACTACTATCTACATCAGGGGTGTCACAGTCTGGCATTCACAGTGCTCTGCAATGCCATGAGATATTGTTTGTCTCAATTACTTAACTGTAAAACCCTCCCACAACATATGGACCTATCATGGTGGTATTTTGCTCTGCAAGGCTACACTGATATTTTGAAGACTTGTTCTTTGTTCCATAGGAGAATTGAGTAATCCCAGAACAGGGCAGCCAAAGAGAGGTGTAGGCACCAGAGAGAGAAGGTGATACATCTTTCAATTTGACCAAATCTGATATAACAATTGGCTTTTGTCTTTCCTAAGCTATTGGCCAACGTGTGTTTGGGACAGTTCTTCTGGAAAGATGCCTGGGTGGCAATCGCAACTGAAGTGAGAGAAGATGGTAAACTGTGAGCAGCTCTAGAAAGGTTTTTCTGCAGCTGAAGGCAGCTTGTGTTTGCTAGTGAATGGGCTATGACAGTGGTGGGCAAACTTATTAGTCAGCTGAGCCAAATATCAACAAAACAGCGATTGAAATTTCTTTTGAGAGCCAAATTTTTTAAACTTAAAATATATAGGAAGGTACATTGTTATTAACTTAATAAGGGTATTCCTAACCATCTCAACATACCTTTCTCAATTCTCGACACTACATCTTCTTTCACTCCACAATGTTTCCCGTATTTGTGTAAAAGACGAAGAGAAAAAGAAAAAAAAAAGGCAGGGAAGAGAAGAGAAGAGAAAAAGGCAGGCAGGAAGGACAAGAGAAAAAGGCAGGCAGGCAGGCAGAGAAGAGAAAAAGGCAGACAAGAGAAGAGAAAAAGGCAGGCAGGCAGACGAGAAGAGAAGAAGAGAGGAGAAAAAGGCAGGCAGGCAGACGAGAAGAGAGAAGGAAGGGAAAGGCAAAGAAGGAAAAAAGAGAAGGAAGGGAAAGGCAAAGAAGGAAAAAAGAGAGAAGGAAGGGAAAGGCAAAGAAGGAAAAAAGAGAAGGAAGGGAAAGGCAAAGAAGAAAGGGAGAGAAAGAAGGAAGGAAGAGAAAGAAGGAAGAAAAAGAAGGAAGGAAGAGAAAGAAGGAAGAAAGGGGAAGGAAAAAAGAGAAGGAAGAGAAAGGAAAGAAGGAAGCAAAGAAAGAGAG
>ML688418.1:483593-498256 GCA_007922175.1 Pelusios castaneus
TGCTGGCCAGTGCACTCAGCCGCCCCCGATCCGGCCACGCTGCAGAAAGCTCAGCACGCTCGCCGGCAGCCCACCCCGATCAGCGGCGGTGGCGCATCGCGGTGGCCAGCCCAGCCCGCGGCAGACTGACCGGATCGGGGGCCGCACGGAGTGCTGTGGCCAGCACACAGCAGACTGGCCAGATCAGGGCATGCTGCTGTCGGCCACCGCGCTCCCCCCGCCCCAACCTCCAAACCGGTCAGCGCCGGCCAGGAAAATACATGCGTGGGGGGTGCGACGGCCACTGCGCGGCCACACACCCGCGCATGTTAGAGGGAACACTCGGGGCTGCCGGGCTGCGCGGGGGTCCCTTACGGCTGCACGGGGGGTGCGACGGGCACCCGCGCAGCTTAGAGGGAACACTGCTACCCGGCCCCCGAGCTTACCTGGCCGGAAAGCTTCAGGGACGTCCGGCGTTGGGCTGGCCAGGAGGCCGCTCCTGCCCTGAACTTGCTCTTTCGGAGCATGCTCAGAGCAGGAGATTTAAAAACTCCCCAGCCCGGCTGGCGGCCGCTGCTCACAGCTGAGCAGCAGCCTGCCTGCAGGGCGGGGTAGGACAGAGCGGAACATGCCTTCCGCGGCTAGAGTCCTCTGGGTTCCTGGGCCCCGGAATAGATCTGGGGCTCAGGCTTTTCTACCAGGGGCCGGCGCCCCTGAAGAGCCAAATTCAAAGGGCTAAAGAGCCGCTTGTGGCTCGCAAGCCGCGGTTTGCCGACCTATGGGCTATGAAGAAGCAGTAGTTCTGCCCCTCTGTGATGCTGGGAGGCCATACTCTCTCCCCTTTTCAGGGAGAGACGGTGGTCTTGTGGCATCACAGCGTAGTCGGATGCACACAGTGTTCTGTGCGATGCCGCAAAATATTTACGCTCTTTCCCTCTTTTAGAGGGACAGAGCGTACAGGTCTCATGCCATCATGCAGAGTGCTCCACAGGCCGAACCACTGAGGTTGGTATGTTAGACACCCCTGAGCTATGCAAGGTGTTAGGCTGGTATAACTACATGCTTCAGAGATGTAGATTTTCCAGGCACCCCGAGTGATGTATTTATACCGATGTAAATCTGTAGTGTAGATGAGACTTCTATCTGCTGCCTCCTTCTCACCAGCAGCCTGTGTGTTAATAGCTGTTACAACACCCAGATGTCACTGTAAAGGATGCCAAATGGAGGCACGTAAATAAACCTTCTTTGTTTGAGACTGCCAATGAAGCAGTTGTGAGTGGCCGAGTGTATTGTATCAGGTGGGACAAAATATGTTGATGAGGTTTTTTTTTTTAAGAAACAGGTCTTTATCTTCATGCAGATCTCTGTAGTAATGTAAACTAAAGGTGTGAAGAAAAATACAGGAACAGTATGTGAAGAGCTGTCTCTTAGCAACTCAGAGATATGTTCCAGCAGCTTTTCAGCACAGATTTTTAGCCTGTAACTTCACTTGACTGCATGAGCTGTTGATAATGCCACTTAAAATTACAGTTAAAGTAATCGCCATTTAAATTACAGCAGTAAGGCTGGGAACCAGAACTTTTGTGCTCCATTCTAGACTTTGGCCCCAACTTGTTGTGAACTTGACAACTCAGTTCCCCTCTTTGTCTTTGTTTCTCCATCTGTAAAATGGGAGTAATTTATACTGGTACATTTCATACAGTAGGAGAGGAGTTGTGAGTCTAATGTGTTTAGAATGCTTAGGTTGTTCTGTGGAAGTTGCTAGCAAAAAACAGAGTATTATGGTACTGCATTCCATTTTTCGTCCTAATTCAAGACACTGGCTGTGGTTGGTCTCTCTCTCTCTTAAAATTTCAGTGCTTTAGGCTTTTGAGGTAGTAATGTCTCAAATTGCACCAGAAGTTAATTTTATCCTGCCTTAGTCTGCTCCTGTTGCAAGAATTCTTTAGACTTTTTTTTTTAATAACTCATTTGAGAAGCAAATATATTGATTTTTATTAGGTACCAGGCTGATGGCCCTGATTGAATGGAGGTCCTGCAACCAGAGGACAAAAGCAGTTCAACATCACCACCTCTGTTGACTTTAGTTAAACCTGTTCTTTTCTGAGTGCCTGCTCGCGTCCATTCCAGAGCCAGTGTGTGCATGCGCTGTCAACAGAAGTTTTTCCTAGTGGTATCTGTCATCTCCGCTCTGGTGCCTCCTGGAGTGGCGCCCTTACAGTGTGGTATGTAGGCAATATAAATCTGACCAGGGACGTTCCCCAATGAGGAAGACCACAGAGAGCGTGAGATCCATGCTGGGCTACTCTCAGATGGCTGTCTGCCAGCTGGCACCTCAGAGATGTTTCTGTTAAGTCTGGTGCACATGGGCTCCCTGCTGAGGGTGAGCCATAGAGGAAAGTCAACCCTGGCAGCTCCATCAATGCCAGAGGCCCATGAGGCAGCAAGGAGTCTTGACCCTCCAGACATCTCCATTTCCTTCGAGGCTCTGGCCCACAAGGGACAGTGCCGGCAGAGCAAGAGGCTGCCTCATTGAGACTGGCTCTAGCCTTTAGCCAGCCAGTGTTGATGGCGAGGCATCAACCACCATCTTGCCTGAGCCTGGGAGTGTTGATGCTGCGGCAGCAAATGCCAGTATGGCTCCGGTCGGATGCTTGGCACCGCTCGTGGTTGTTAGTCTACTCCGAATTGTGGCACTGTCCCTTATCATCATGGCACCAATATATGGCACCCAGGGGCACAGCACCACCTTTGTCACGCAGGAGTGACTGACTCCTCTGGCTCAGAGTCCTAGGCTGAATCGTATGGATCGCAAAAGAGCATGCATCGAGCTGGCCAGACATATGTGGCTGCAAATCAGGGATCTGTCCTGCCAACTTGTCTCCTCTACCCAATGGCAGAGGCCACTTCAGTGGCCAATGTGGGCACCATGGGCAGTTCAGGCTTGCCAAGGCTCCTATGCAGATTGCTCACACTCAACACCCGCTGAGGCAAGAGCATCCCTGCCTTCCCTATTAGAGAAGGGTTCAGTTCTGGGGGTGGAGGTGGCAGATGCCCATGGTATTCACCAGAAGAGGTGCAGAACCCCAGGACATCTTTGGAGATTTTTAAGGCCCGGTTAGACAAAACCCTGGCTGGGGTGATTTAGTGGGAGTGGTCCTGATTTTTAGCAGGGGGTTGGACTAGGTGACCTCATGAGGTCCCTTCCAGCCCTATTCTTCTATGACAGCCTTGGCCACTCGTCCTCTTCTCCAGATGAAGCAGTAGCTGGTATTTTCATAGAACCAATGCAGGACAAATACAAAGCTCACCAGAGTTTTTACAGGGGCTGGCTCAAAACATTGGCCCTCAGGGAGAGGAAATTGAGTACTCAGCCCCAGCCTTGGTGGACATATTAACACTCCCCAGATCAACAAGAATGGCTTCATCCCTCAGTGAGGCCATTTTGAAACCTATAAAGGCCCTGTGGCAAACTCTTGCATCCCTCTAGCCCATGGCGAAGCGGGTCAAGACCAAGTATTTTGTAATCCTGAATGGGTGTGAGTAGTTTATACATGTGCCCTCCTCCAGGATCCCTAGTCATGGGCCGCAGCCAATGAGTAAGAGGGGCAAGAGCAATAAGGTCCATCACCAAAGACGAAAGAGGTCAGGAAATCGGACCTGCTAGGGAGGAAAGTATATTCCACTCAGGGCCTCCAACTGAGGATCTCGAACCACCAGGCTCTCAAGTTGCCATGACTTTAATTCCTGGACAGCCATATCAACATTTAAGGAACTCCTACCATCAGAGTCCAGAGTGGAGTTTGGGGCATTGGTGCAGGCAGACGGGGCTGTAGCTGAGGTATTCCTCTGGGCTGTCTGGGAAGCTGCAGATGTGGCAGCCTGAGTCATGGCCACAGTAGCGGTGATGAGATGCAGCTCTTGGCTGCAGTAAACAGGCCTGCTCTATGAAGAACAGCAAATGGTGCAGGAAAGCAGAAGTGCAGGTTTACCGATACCTGGACAGTTGGCTGACCCAGAGCTGTTCCAAGGAACTGGAAAGTCACCTAAGACTCGCTCAGCCCGCTTTCTTGATTTTTCTAATAAACCAGCAAAAGTCAACATTCTCGCCAGTACAGAGAATAGAATTTATAGTGCTGGTTCTCGACTCATCCCAGGCCAGAGCTTCCCTCCCAGTGAGCTGTTTCAGAGCCATCGAAGCAGTCATCAGTGGTCTTAAGAAGCTTTCCCATCAGCATAGCAAGAAATTGCCTGAAACTTCTGGGTCACGTGCTTTCTTGTACATACGTGGTGCAGCATGCTTGACTCAAACTAAGGCCCCTTCAATCCTGGCTGGTGTCAGTAAATATACCAGGCTGTTGCCCATTAGATAAGGTGATTACAATCCCACCAACAGTGATCCCCGTCCTGCAGTGGTGGCTGGACCAGGACATGGTTTGTCGGACACCTCCTTTATGGGGCCAGTTCCTTCAATGTCACGGATCATGGACACCTCAGACACAGGATGGGAAGCTCACTTTGGCCTCTGAGGACTAGACCATCTGACCCTACACGTCAATGTCAGGGAATTGAGACTGGTTTGCTTTGCTTGCCAGGCATTTCAATCCCATCTGCAGGGCAAATGCATCTCCGTTCTCACGGACAATCCAGCGGCAATGTTCTATATCAGAGCTGGCCGAACTTACTGACTGTGAGATCTTTCCCTGCTGGGCAGAATCCTTTAGCCCCACCACCCTGCCACAGGGCAGAAGCTCCAAAGCTCCCCACCCCAGTCTGGTAGGCGGAGAATGGGAGATGGGCTCTGTGAGCCACACTACAATTATAAATGAGCCACATGTGGTTCACGAGCTAGTTTGGCCATCCCTGTTGTAGATAAACAAACAGGGCATCGCTTGTGCCTCCCTCTTGTGCCTCTTGAGTCTGTGGGATTACTGGAATTAGCCCAGTCCATTCACCTGGAGGCATTTCACCTACCAGGCTCGCAGAACAAGCTGGTGGATCACTTGAGCGGATCCTGTATACCGCTCCATGAGGCTGCCACTAGAAGGAGAACCAAAGCCGACCTGACAGGTACCACTAGGAAAAAGCTTCTGGAGATGGAGCGAACAAAGTGCACATCTACATTGGAATGGACATTAGCAACACATCTCGAAGAATCATGGAACAGCTGTAGATAGGTTAGTGACTGTTTTTCTTAACACCCCCTCCCCACACAAACAAACAAACAAACCCCCCAAACCACACACGCAAACACTCCCATCAGCATATTTATGTGCAGGAGCCGAAAAGGTTTTCTCCAATTAGTCTGTGACACACTTACACTGGGATATCTTCTTCTCTTCCAAAAACTTATTGAGGTGCTAATGACTGATTTGGCAAATACAAAAGATTAAGATGGCATTGTGTGGAATGAAATAATCTACCTACGAAGTGCACTGTCTGGATGCTCTAATGCAGTTTGGAATGCACTGATGTACATTGTCAAGTCTTCAGAAGTTTGTCACTCCCCCGGAACAGCAGCTCCAAGTCAGATCCATACATGTCGGATTAACACCTTATCCTTGCTGTGAGTAGGTGTGTCCACACAGATTCATGGGGTAGGAGTAACCACTTGCAGGCTGTCTCTGGTGGCAGGTCTCTGAATTCAGAAACTTTATTGCAGAGTGAAATTTGAGTCTTCAGCAATTGTCCATACTTCGGATATGCCAGCTTCAGGTTGAACAGCTTTTGGACACATCTTGCACTTTTAATATAAGAGCTGACAAGTGTTTTAGAGTCCCACAAATGTACATGACCCAGCACCTATAACTATCTTCCTCAAACGCTGCTGGGGAAAGTTGGACTGTTTGCTTAACAAACATTGGCTAAAAGAATTCAGCCGAGGGAGTGTGTAATATTTCCTCCATTCATGAGGGAGACTGAAAAAAATATGCAGTGGAACTCTCTGAAAGTGAAGTGTCACAAATTTCACTGTAATCATAATTGCACTTGATTCATTCCTGACCACTGAAACAGAATTTCTCTTGCAGGTGGATTCTGCAGAGCACTAGTTATTGCATTTACAGACTATTCTGTATCTGATCCTGTTCTGTATGAGCTTCTCTATTTTTAACTTCTAGGTATCTGTATCAGGGCTGGTTCTTCAGATATCTAAGTAGCAGGAGCAGGTACTCCCAGTCTTTCTCCCTTCATGAATCTCCTTCCTTCTACTTGCACTCATTCAGTAACATGCAATCTTTGCTGTCCCCACAGATCAGGTAGGGTATTTGATTTTCTTTTGGTGAACTGAAGGAAAGACCCACGTACAATAATCAGCATGGAGAGGTGAGTTACCTCTCCTGGGGCTGTAGTTGCAGGAAAAGATTCCAAACTTGATTAGACTGTTTACCTCTGCTTCCCATGCTCCCACATTATGATCGTTTAATATGTTTTTGGGATTCTGCTATTTAGCTATGTTGTGGCAGTTTCCTTTTCTCGTTGGTGACCATGTTGGCTCTTTGACTGCTAAGCGCAGAATGCCAAGAATTGATACAAACTGATATTTCCTTCTTCTCTTTCCCTTTCAGGATGACAACTGGGGCGAGACCACGACAGCTATCACAGGCACCTCGGAACACAGCATCTCCCAGGAGGACATTGCCAGGATCAGTAAGGATCTGGAGGACAGTGTTGGCTTGGATTGCAAACGCTACCTTGGTTTAACAGTAGCTGCTGTCCTTGGACTCCTCGTCTTCCTTACCCCCATTGCCTTCATTCTCTTGCCCCAGATCCTGTGGCGGGATGATCTGGAGCCATGTGGCACTGTCTGCGAGGGACTGTTCATCTCTGTGGCTTTTAAACTCCTGATTCTTCTGATTGGAACCTGGGCTCTGTTTTTCCGTCAGCCGAAGGCAGATATGCCAAGAGTATTCGTGTTCCGGGCCCTCTTGTTGGTCCTTATATTCCTGTTTGTTTTTTCCTACTGGCTCTTCTATGGCGTCCGCATCTTGGACTCCAAGGATACCAATTACCAGGGGATAGTGCAGTATGCAGTCTCTCTTGTAGACGCTCTTCTCTTCATTCACTACTTGGCCATTGTGCTGCTGGAGTTGAGGCAGCTGCAGCCCATGTTCACGCTCAAGGTGGTGCGGTCAACAGATGGAGAGTCGCGATATTATAGCTTGGGGCACCTGAGGTAGGTTCAAAGTTCTTGGGAGTGGAGGGGAGGGGAATATCTGCAAATCTGTATGAAGATCCAAGTGCAGTGGCCCAGAAGGCAATCCCATTTAGCATGTTTTTATTAATGTAATAGCCATTGGGTTTTTCTGTCCTTCCCCATCGGAGGCTCTCTCATTAAATTAAACCTATCTGCTTCCCAGTGAGGTAGGAAAGGAAAGTTCCAATTTCACGGATAGTTAAACTGAAGTACAGGGGCTGTGATTTGCCCAAGGTGAGAGCTGGTAGAGCTGGGGATTGAATTCAGATTTCAGTCTCAGGTCTATATTTTAACCCCTAGTCCAGCAGTTCTCAACCTGCGGGCTGCCTGTGGACCAATCAATTAGCTTACTGCTGCGGCCCATGCGACATCCTCAGAGTCATACAGGTAGTGTATATATTGCGTGGCTACAGCCCGCATAATACACAGAGAGCTACGTATGCGGCTCACAGTGGTAAATAGATTGAGGACCAGTTCTGTAGTCCTTACCTTCCTCTTTTGCCTGAAGAGCCACCTTTGGGACTGCTGGAAGAATCCCTAAATGCTCCTGCATTGTGTTGCCAGGAGTAAGGGGTCCTTCCGCCACGGGACAGCAGCTGGTGAGATTGGAAGCTTTTCAGACTGATGATTTGGCTTCTCAAACCTGTGATCAAGACTGGGGGAGGCAGGAAGGGCGCCATATTCAAGGTGTGTGTTTGGGTCCTGATGCTACTCGATGTGAGAGGTTTCTGTCTCCATGCCTAAAGTATACAGATGAGCAACTTTTTGGCCTGGAAGCTTCCAGGATCTAGCCCTGGCTCCTCTTGAAAGAGTTGCTTCGGCTTTTCCCTCCCCTCTGAGGATAATTGAAGATGCACACTCTGAAGTATTTGTTTCAGCTGCTCCCAGCCCCATACGTAAGCTCTGACTGCCTTTTCAGTTACGCTACATGGTTACTCCTTAGTTTTGGTTTCCAGGTTCTTTGCTGCTTCAGTTGGTGGTGGCCGGTGCCCTCTACTTTGTAGCTGTCTAGGTGGAGCCAGGAGGCCTATAAATTATTAGGCCTTCCTGATCACTCCAGAACTGCTTAGATGTCATTCAGTACCGTTAGGTGTAGAACTCATGCCTGACAACTCCTCCCATCGTGCTGGGGTTCCTGCCTCACTCAGAGAAAGGGGGGAAGTCTGTGAAACGGGTGGGCCAGAACTGGTGGATAGCTCCTCAGGCTGGGGGTGGGGAATGACCTCAGGCGTGAAAGAGAAGATTCTCTGAACGAGTGTGTGGATTAAACATCCATCAGATTTATCCTGTCCAGAAGCCTGTGGCACGCACAGATCTACTGCAGATGGAGAGATTAGGGTCTGCTGGTTTAAGGAGGTATATGAATGCAGGCTCAAGCAGCCCATTAGCCTCACAGTGGAATTACTTTGAAGTGATTAGAGCTAGAGCCAGGGAGTTCGGACTCCTGAACCTTGTTCCTGGCTGAGACTCTGTTAGTTCAACTCTTTGCCTCTGTAAAATGGGAGAAAACAGCTAACGGTCCTCATAGAGGGTGGAGGAGTAGCTGGGCTTAACTGGCTATAAATCACTTAGGTCTGTAGGAGACTATTGTCTTTATGAGTTTAGGTCACACAAGGCTAAGATTCTTCAATGCTGGGTTCTAGTGTGGTTGTCAGGCAAAGGACCAAGAGTAGCCTTTTTGTACCAGAGAGATCAGTGGGTAACCATCAAAGTACGAATTATATGTACATTGATGTGTGAAGATGCCATTATTACAAGAAGAGTTCTGCATTTTAAAAAATTAACTTTGGGTATCTTTATTCCTTTTTTTTAAAGGTGGAATTCTTGCTTTTGAGTGTTTTAGTACAAACTGGTGGGAAATCATAGGTTTCTATTCAGAGAGAGTGGGGCCCCTCTCTTGCAAACATGCTTGAAACTGAGCATGTAGATGTGAATAGTCCTGTTGACTTTGTGTTTAAGATTAAGCACCTGTATAAGTCTCCCCAGGGTGAGGCCTGAAATTGTAACAGGGCTTCTGTTGGGAGTCTGATACTTATTTTTTATTTTATGCGGCTTTTTGGGGGGAACTCCCCTGGCGGCACCTAACTATTTGCATTCTTATGTGGTCCAGTGGCAAAGAAGAATCTTCTAAAGTTCAGGGTAAATTGAACAAAGTCTGTGAGATCTTTTCCAGAAGTGGGAAATCCCTGTCTGCTGCCTACAGTCCACTTTTTCCATATCGAGCATCTAAATTAGTTTGAGCCAGAAACTGAGCTAAATTTTTGGGTTGCAGTAGAACCTCATCAAACCCCACACTTCATCACAAATTGCTGTCTTTTCCTCACCTTTTAGCAAAGATTAGTATACTAAAGTGGTATACACTTAAAGTGCGTTCATTATCATTGGTTTTTTTAACATTGACTTAATCAAAGATGGAACCTTGTGCCTTTTGGATTTGGCTGCAGCATTGGGTTGTAGGTCAGTAACTTGTAGTAATAAAGTTTGTTGTTAGTGTGGCTAAGCAAGGTTTCAATGCATCTCTTTTGAGCACAGGAGCCCTAATTTTACTGTTGATTTGTGCAGCAGTTCTCAACCACTGTGTTGGGACACAAAAGAGTGTTGCGAAGAGCCGGGACGTGTGTCACAGAACATTGGCAGCTCAGCTTGGGGCTCCTACCACCCACCGCTCTCTGCTGCCCTCAACAGCCCGCTCCTGCTGCACAACACAGGCAGCAGCCAGGCGCAGATGAGTAAAGGGATTTAGAGGCTGCAACCAAAAGATCCCGGGCTGGAGGGCACCACCTGCCCCACAAAAATAAACCCACCCCTTTGAGCCAGATCACTAGGACACCAGCCTGTGCTGGCTTGACTCTGCCCCCACCCCAAGTCCCAGAGTTCTGCAGCCTCCCAAGCACTCCCAGCCCAAGCGTCACCACCACATTGTAATGTGTCATGCAGGGGAATGTCGTCTGTCAGGTGTGTCGTGACAGAAAAAAGGTCGAGAACCACTGGATTAGTGACTCCCCTTCCCCGACCTTATGGGAACTCTGGGGTTCCATTACTTCACAACTCGTACGTTACAGAGTTTGTGATGCAAGACAACTTAAGTTGCAAAATCAAGTCTACAACTGAGCAAACAGCAAGATTGTTTCTTTGCACCTAATTTCAGTGACTTCATCCACGGTCTCACAAATCGCTGTCACTGTATAAAATGGCTGTTTCAAACCTGGGAAAGTTGTCTTAAGAAGACCTGAGAGCTAAAATGGTGAATATTACTAGTTTGTGAAGCAGTAACACCATGAAGCCTCAGTTTGTGATCAGGGCCCTGTAGTGCAGGGCACTGTATGCACACAGTGAAGATGGTTCATGCTCCAAAGATTTTATAATCTAAGTAAACCATTAATTTACAGCCATATTAGACCATTTTAGTTAGTTAAAAACAAGTTGGAAAATCACGAATTCATAACCGTATTTTGCTGAATCTTTTCTAGAAACACTGCTGAAAATCCATGGTAAAGATATGTAATACAAGCAGAGGAGAGGGTCATTTCTGGATTGGGAGCTAGCGTGGATAGATTTAGTGGATGGAGCACTGGATTAGTACTTGGGAGTTCTAATCCTGTCTCTGGCACTGACCTGGTGGATGCCCTGGGCAAGTCATTTTGCCTCAGTTTCTCCATCTGTAAAATGGAGATCATGATACTTTCTTTTGTAAAGTGCTTTGAGATTTACTGATAAAAAGGGCTATGTAAGAGAGAGGGGGTGGTATTGTGGTTGTTTTAAAAATACTTTTTGCTGGGATGGAAAAACTATAGCTGCGATGACATAAATGTTGACATGGCAAAGACGTGTGCAGGAGGAGCTGGTTGTAGATGGCAGAGTTGCCGAGGGAGGACGGTGTTCATGCCAGTGTGACAGGAACAGAGACCGACAGAAGTAAAGAGATGAGGCCCATGACTGCTGCCAGGGACAAATCAGTGGAGGGCTTTCAAAGTGAGAGCAGTTCTGAACCGAATCCCACAAGGAATCTAGAGCTGGTGCAGCTATTTGAGAATAGGGGAGTGAAGTGGTTGTGCTGCTCTGTACCCGCAGGGAGATGGGGAAGTGGCATTCTGCACATGCTGGAGATCTTGTCTCCAGCCACTTAGCCATGGCAGTGTGCCCATATACTGCTGTCTCTTTAGGGCCTTTCTCTCTCCCTCTGTGAATGATCTTCCTACCCCTCTCCCCAGGGCTTTCAGTGCGGCAGGAGGAGGAGATGGTGCAGTCATGGCACCTTTTCCGGGAGGAGAGCACACTTTTCCCCTCAGTGACATTTAACTGGCATGAGATAAGTGGACTTACTTTCATCCTAAAGCCAGGCTGTTTCTCCTATTTTTCTTTACCTGTCTTTCCCTGTCGTGGCAATTTTGAGTCCTGCTTCTTCTCCCCTCCCTCCTTCCCTTGACTATCTAGCCTCCTTGGGGGGGGGGGGGGGGGGTGGAGGGTTGGAGGGGGCTTTCAATACATACCCTTCTAATGTTGTTTCTCGAAGCACCTCCAAACTGAGCTGGTCAGGGGAAAAACCCATGGGGGGCGGGGGGGAAATCAACTTGGACAAAAACTGAAAGCATTGAGGGTTTTGGTTTCTTCCAATGGAAGAACCAAAATTCTGAGGCAAGCAGACACGTTCTGCAAAAAGTCTTGTCACAAAATTTATTTTCCATCACTAAATCTTTTTGCACCAGCTCCAAATGACCAAAGGAATGGGGCGGAGTTTACCTTGCCAGAAAGGGCTTGTCTCCACATCTGCTGAGCCTCTGGCAGGCTCAGGTCACGTCTCTTCCCCTGTTAGGAAGCTGGCTAAAGTGCTGAGAGAGGGGACCAGGCCAGTTCCAGAGCTTTCAGATTTAGCCGGCCAGGTTAAGATCCTCATGGCCTGTGATTTTTGTTTGGGAGTGGGAAAGGGGCGTTGCAGTGCAGGTAGAAGGTGGAGGAGTAGTGATAGCATCGTTGTGCTGCCCTGCTTTATTTGGGAAGTTTCTGATATTTGCTGCATGGTGGAAATCACTTGAGAGGCAGAGGAGCACGACATAAGGACTGTTTGCAACTCTGTTCTGAAAAATGCACGTGGACACAGTGATTGAGAAAGAAAGGAAGAGAAGAGAAGAACAAAGCCTAGAGAAAGAAAGGAAAACCAATGAACTTTTGCAGGTGAGGCTGGGTTTGGGAAACAGGAGGTAGGAGTGAAAGCAGGAAAAAGGATTAAGAAGAAAAAGAGGAAGGGAGAGAGAAGGGAAAATAAAGCATTCTGGATCAGCAGGACTGATATTCTGGTTAGTTAATTTTTTGATGTTGCTGTTTTTGTGTCACAAAACCCAAGCATCTGTTGCTCTTTCAATCCAATTCCTCCCAAAACTTTCTGGAGGGCTCATAGGCTGCGTCTACACTTGTAAATTAAGTCGACTTAAGCTTGCTTAAATCGACTTAATTTACCCTGTGTCTAGACTACAGTTTCCTTAAGTCAACTTAAGAAACTTGCTTAAGTCGACTTAAGGATAATAAAGTTGACTTAATGAAAATTAAGTCGACTTTATTAAACCTCATTTTAATTCGACTTAAGCCTAAAATCGACTTTTTAAAGACAACTTAGGCCAGTGTAGATCTGGAGTAGCCCTAAGTTGACTTAGGGCTACTCCAGGACTCCACCACTGCCCTCCCTGCTGGGGGGGGGGGTGCACAGGGGGAGCCTGGCATGCCCCCCCACAGGGCAGGGAAGAGCCTTGCCCACCCTGCCCCTATGCCCTGCCAGGGTTCCTGTCCCCCTTTGCCCCATTGTACCCATGTACAGTGGAGCAAAGGCTGAGCCTCCGGCACTGGGCAAGGGGTGCCCCCTGTGGACCTGCCCTAGGTCCCCCTACAAGTCGACCTAGGCATCCAGTGTGGACGCTCTAGGTCGACTTTGTAAGTTCCCTCCAAAGTCGACTTTAAATTTAGGTGTAGACATGCTAAGTCGACTGAGCTAAAGTCGACCTAAATGTATAAGTGTAGACATAGCTATAGGTTGTTAGCAGAGGTCCCATTTAAAAACTCCTCCAATTTTTAAACTGGCCGCTAAACTTATTCTCCTCCTTTTCTATGGAGTCTTCTCTCCTTTTCCCCTCCACTCCACTAGAACAGTGCTAGGCCAGAGAGTTCAGGAAAATAAATGGTTTCCATAAACACGTGGTAATTATTGGTCTGTAAACATTGATAGAATTAGTGTCAGGTGCCTGCATTATTTTTAAATGATTTGGGTTAAAAGGGGCCATTATTGGATCGTAGAGTCCATTTCCACCCTCAAAGGAGCGATGAAGATGATGATGCACTGTTGTTCATATATACGTGTTTGTACAATGGCCGGTCTGTGGGGAAGAACATAGATCTGCCCTAGCCTTTAACCTCAGGGGTCATGGGCTAGCCTCTTGAAATAAACAGCCTGTGAGATTAGTTTGCGAGTCTGTCTGTTTGTCTTCTACTGGACATCTGGCTGTAGCATTGCGGTGTGTTCCACACACATGGATGTACAGGGCTGTCTTTAATCCAGAGAACCTGACTACTTGAAAAGAACTATAGTGATTGCAGATGGAAAATATCAACCAGATCCTTCCCTATCCCTTTGCAGATGGAGGCTGTAATCCTTACTGAAACTGCATGGGATATTTAACCTGACTTTAATTGTAGCCAAGAGGCCAAGGAAGAAACTGGTTGTAGCTACAACCCCATTACTCTCCCAGCCTTTCTAGACAAATCTCCCTCATTCACGCCTCCAAGTTAGAGGTGCTGTTGCAGGCACAAGGATCAGCAACAGAGCAGATGCAGTCACCACCTCCAGTTGTATGAAAGGCCTTTGGGAGAGCCGGCCACCCTCTGTAGCAGAAGATAAAATAACTGTGAATGTCCATCCGCACCCGTGGACTGTAATGCAAAGTAGGGGTAATGTGGCCTGGCAGAGCTGTGAAGGGGAAGCTTATGCAACCTCTGTTCTCGCTGCATTTGATACAATCAGCTGCTTTTATCAATGCTCAGACTTAAACAAACACCAGGCCAGGCACTTGTGAAATTGCCCTCTGGATTCTCAGCACTTAATGATCTAATTTGATAAGCTGCCTCTTGTATCCAGGCTCCTCTGGTTTTTGTAGCAGGCAGAGTTTGCCAGCATTTGGGGGGGAGGGAGGGCGGCAGGGGGAAGGAAACTGACTGAAATAGATCAAAGGATCGGAGGAAGTAGCTTCCTCAAGCTAAAGAGTGCATGTTTAAGCCTTTCTTTAAACAGCACTCACTAATTTCAGTCAAATTCCAAAGGGGTAGCCGTATTAGTCTATTGTAGAAAGTCAACAGAGTCCTGTGGCACTTTTAAAGACTAACAGATTTATTTATCGCATGAGCTTTCGTGGGAGAAAATCCCACTTCAGTGAGTGCTTAAAGGTCACCTGCACTAAAAGTCAACAGAGTCCTGTGGCACTTTTAAAGACTAACAGATTTATTTATC
>ML688418.1:503256-515149 GCA_007922175.1 Pelusios castaneus
GAGTTCCGAGGGAGCTTCTGCGGCCACCCGATCCCCCATGGTTCCGCAATCCCGGTTAACCGAATGTACGGTTAATTGAGGACCGGATAATCCAGGTTTCACTGTATATAGCTTCTTATTTTCAGATTCCTCTTAATTATACATTTTTAGAAAATTGTGAAAGGGTATTCTGCTGCTTTACTAGTAAATTAACTTTTTGTCAAGCTGCATTAAGATGGTAAATGGAATCAAACATACAACAGCATATACAATCTATTTTTATTAAAGAAAACAAGCCCTTAATACAGTACATGACCTGTGTGACATATTTATTAAGCTTGACATTAAAAGTTCGATATTTTCCCCCCACTTCCTCCTTTATATGGAAAAGTCTTTAACACAGTGTTTAGCACTGTTTGCGATAGAGGCTCTTGGATTCAGTATATTTATTTTTTATTTACATGTTTGGATAGAGTATAATAGGTTTAGGCCTTTAGACAGTCTGTATTAAATTCAGATTTCATTTTAAACAGGTTTCTTTTTAAAAAGAAAACTTACAATAATTTAAATAACAAAATTACCCCCTACTCCCAATTTCAGTTAAAAAAATCAAATTATTTTTCCCTACCATGGTCCCTTCCCCATGCACAATGCTTAATTAAAGTGTAGAGGTGCTTTTAACTCAAGTTGGCTGTCTTGTTTGGAGGGAGAATATAAACTAAAACTTCAGCAAGCGCAGTTTGTCAGCTACTGATACAACTTTAGGATGGGATGCAGGTAAGCATCACTCAAGAACCACTTGTCCTCCAGTGCCCTTCCCACAATTCCCCTGTGTGTTCAGAAAGAATGCATAAGGTCTCCTTCAATTCTCTGGAAAAGAATTCAAAGAGCAGTTCATCTTACTGCCTCACTAAGAACCAGGGGGCATGTTCCCAAAAATCCCAGCAACACACAAGGGTGAATGCAGCACCACTATGGACATCTGATGAAGTGGGTTATAGCCCATGAAAGCTTATGCCCGAAGAAATCTGTTAGTCTATAAGGTGCCACAAGACTCTCATTGTTTTTGCTGTACACAGACTAACATGGCTACCCCTCTGGAAATTTCTACTATAGACGCTGAAGCCATATATATGCTACAGGTGCAACAGCAGCATAAGTAAGATGCTCTACCTCTACTGTTTTAACCTCCTACAGCAATGAAAGAGGTTTTCCTATGGCTATGAGAAGTCCACGTCCCCCAGGAATAGTAGCTTGGTTGATGGAGACATTCTTCCATCAACTTAACCAGCTACCGCAGCATGGGTTAGGTTGGCTTGACTACAGCTATTAGCAGAGTGGATCTTTCAAACCCAAGTGCTGTAGCTATGTTGACCTACGTTGACCAGGCCTGAGTCTCACTTTGCCATGGGGCAGCTCTCGCTTGAGCTGGGCTAACTTGAGAGGAGTAACACAAGTTACCCCGGCCATCAAGAAATGAGGGATTGAACTCTTGCTTGGAAATGGAGCGTGTGAGGTGGGGCCCCTGAAACACAGGGCCGCATACTGCGTAGTCTGAAAATAGCTCCCTAGTGGCTGGTCTGTTCACAGACTTGCCCAGAAATAACAAAAGGGGTGAATTTAACCAGTTTCATTATTTCCATGCTAGTTTGTGTGGACGTCCATTTTGGAAGACAATGGCTAACATTGGTTTAGTTGAAGTCTAGTTATATGACTTTAGCAGGTTCCCCTCTGAAATAAAAAACAACGAGAGTCCTGTGGCACCTTATAGACTAACAGATTTTCTTCAGCATAAGCTTTTGTGGACTATAACCCACTTCGTCAGATGTCCACGAAAGCTTATGCCGAAGAAAATCTGTTAGTCTATAAGGTGCCACAGGACTCTCATTATTTTTTGCTGTACAACAGACTAACATGGCTACCCCCCTGGAAACATCTGAAATAAGCGTCCTCACGCAGACTGATGCTGAAATAACTAATTAGTTTTGGGAAACAGAGTAGTTAAATCTTTGCAAGTTTGTGCGTAAACCAAGCCTGCAGTATAGTTCAGGTTATTGCCCTTGTACACCCATATTCAACCCTGCCCTTCAGCGGTGAGTAGTTTCTTGGCGTAATTGGGGGCGGGAGGGTTGAGTGAGAGAGAATCGTGAGAAATATCCCCAAAAGAGATGGAAGGCTATTTTAATTTGGAGACATGGCCAACTGCCTTTGAATTCTCAGTCTGGTAACCCTGGGCCTCACCAGGGATCAAGTAATGGGAGATCCTATTCCTGCGACAGCACTTGATGAAGTCGCTGGCCAGGCCCTATAATAAGGCCAGAATGCTTTTGCATTGTTGCAACAAATGAGACCCTTTAAACAAAAAAGGATTTCTTAGTTTTCAGTTCATACATCAACGCAGTGTTTTAGTGGTCCCCTAGAACATTTCCTTCTACTTATTTATGTTGAGTTGAAACTGAGCAAATACATTAAATATTATTTCATTCTTTACCTTTCAAAACTATGAATATGTGCCTGTGGGGGGAAATTTCCTAGCTCTTCTTGCAAAGTCTCTTTAACCATCTTACTTAGAATAAGAAAGATAATTGATTTAGCTGTAACCCTTTTTTAAAACATGGACTCTACTCAGTGAGTTGATTCAGTTTTCATGGTATGTTCAAGAAATAGAGTATGCTTTTCCATATTTAAAAGAAGAAAAGGGAAATTGGAGAAAGCTAGAGTTTATATTTAGATGTTTTGCATTTGTTTTTATTTTTAATGTGTTTTGAGATCTAAATTCAATGCAGGTATAAACTGGGGCAAATCTACTGTTGTTAATTCAGACATTTGTTTAGGCAAGTGGTGAATATGGTGTAGTGGGATGTGTCTCTGTACCACTCCCCACACCAGGAGCCTTTGTAGGGCCAGTGATCAAAAGCAGCATGGCCCAGCTCCTCCTGTACCCAGTGTCCTGGGAGACACATAGCTGCCATAGCAGCTGGGATGCATCTAGTAAAGATGCAGAACAGACCCTATGCAGCCCCAAGATTGTCGGAGGCCATCCAGCACCCCTTTCTGGTCCTGTGCCCAGCTCTGCACTGGCTCAGATTAATCTGACCCCGATGTACTTAATGCTTTTTGTGGCAGATCATTATTTCTATGTTGGGATTAAAAATGGCTTTATTGATTTGTCAAAACAAAACAAAAAAATCCTATAATAATAGAAAAAAAATGGCTTCTCTTGTTTCTTCAAAGCCCTGAGATCCTAGGCATGAGTGTCTGTTGTGTTTGAGAGACGTTTAGGAGGTACTGAGTCCCTAGAGACAGCTTTCATCATAAGAAACAAGAAAATCAGGTGGGGGGGGAGAGGAGGGAGAGGTGTCATTTACTTGGTCAATCACTAACTATATGCTTTGTGCTCTTTTAGTATCTACCGTTGTTTTGTTCCAGAGGGGTAGCTGTGTTAGTCTAGATCAGCAAAACAAACAAGGAGTCCCATGGCACTTTTAAAGACTAACACATTTATTTAATGCATGAGCTTTCGTGGAAGAAAATCCCACTTCGTCAGTCTCTTGAAGTTCTCCAAATAAATTAAATAAAAATGCCACAGGACTCTTTGTTTTTTACCTTTTGTTTTCTAACTCTTTATACAAAGTATTCTGGTGGGAATTTAATCCAAAACGAGAAATTCTGTCTTCTGCTAAAAAGCTTTTGGGAAGTTAAATGCTTAGATGCCTCTTTTTCAAACAAACAAACAAAAAAAAAGAACACCCCCCCCACACACACACACACACACGCACCATCTTTGGTGATATTCTTTGAGTTGGTATCCTATGTTAGTAAGAAACCTGAGAGAAATGAGTGGTGCCTGCAGCTTCTGTGGGTTACTGATTAGTATTGAAATGAACTCGTTAATCATTGGTCTGTTTGCAGTTGTGTTTTTAAGTGCCACTGGACAGCGTGGATGGCCAGGGTTTGTACACGGCAGTCTATTGGTCTGCAGAATAAGAACAGCACTTGGTAGCACACACTTCCCCAACATGATGCCAATTGTGTGCATCACCCCTGTCCTAAAGAAACCACCTCCAGAGTGAAAGCTGTGGTCAGGCTCCGTCACCTGCCCTGGTCAGTCTTTGGCACCCTCGATGAGCCTGTCAGCAGCAGGGACCACCTGTGGTTTGGACATCAGGAATGGAGACTGGCAACTCACTTTTCTCGTAGGCCCTCAGGTGCTGTGTGACAACTTCTGTTCTCTGCAGACTTAGTCTGGATTGGAAACGTTGACGTAGATGAGCCTTAAACTCATTTCTAATCTTCTCCCAGCACTTTCTTGGTACCCACTTGGTTCCGCTCTCTCCTGCTGCCGGGATCTTCTTCATAAGACCAACATCTCGAGTAAGTGTTATTATGAGAGCTCAGATACCCCAGTAATAGTTAGCTTGCAGGTTGTTCGCTTGAAATGATTAATGCAAGCTTTTAAAGAGTATTAGCAGCTAAGGGCAGAGGAGATGCCTTATTGAAAGGAGCTGGTGTGACCAGCTGGCTTCTGCTGCTGCTTACTGCACCTGTGTGTGCTATGCTTGGTGATGCTGTTCAAGTTCACAGGACCTGCTGAGCTGTAATTTGGAGACTTTGTGGATCAGCTTCCTGAAACTGTCCCTTCATGTAAATTGCCACGTCTTTGCTTTGATCAACCCTCCCCCAGCCAGGTGGATCAATAGAGAATGGAGGCCTTTCACTTCAACACTAGCAATTGGTAGGTGGTTGGTGGTTGTGGTGTGTTTTTTGGTTTTGGTGTTTTTTAAGGAACAATTCAGTCTCACTCCTCTAGGGACACTGAGCCACTTCAAAAGCTGTGGTGTGGCGGCGGGCCAGCAGCATGCTTGGCAGAAACCTAAATCTGAGCTAGCTCTGTCATCCAGTCCTCACCTCCTCCTAGGATTTGATCCAACGACCGTTAGCTCCTCTGAGAGTTGGCTCAAGCCTGTACTGAAGGTAATGGGTGTCTGGCCAGGCCTTGGTTCACTTCTCATTGGGTGTGCCTGGTTTGTGGTCATGGCGTGGCTAGAGAGAAGCAGAAACTTATTTCTTCTTTCAGTTCTTTGCGCCAGCCTCAAGCATGAATTGGCAATGAGAAAATGGGCTGATTCTCTGCTCTGTGAGTATCAGCTGTTTATATGTGTATAGATACATTTTAAAATCTGTTCTAGGGGAATTAATGCCTGAGGGTTTCTAGGTGTTATGATAATTCATATAATAATTGGACAGAGACCCATTAGCTACTAAGGCTATATCAGTGCTGCAGCTGGGAGCAGGCCTTCCAGCCCATAGACATGCATTAGCTCTGCTCAAGTTAGCATACCAAAAGGAGCAGTCTGGACATTGTGGCACAGGCTAGTGACTGGAACTCAGACCCACAAGGCAGGACAGGCTTGTACCCGTGCCACAGCGTCTCTGCTGCCATTTTATGCCAGTTTGAGCGGAGCTAACTCGTGTCTCTCTACTCAGGCTGACAGTACTCTCTGACACTCCTCTGTATTGTTGTTGCCCTCCAGCTTTGCATCATCAGTAGATTTCATTGCACAGTGCTGCTTTTTTGTGCCAAGGTCGCTAATAAAAATATTGATTAAGATCTTTCTCAAGTCTAGATCCTGAGGGCTCTGCCAGTAACCTCCCTTCAGTATGATAGTTCATTAGTTCTCAACCAAACCTGTGCATACCCTGGGTGGTAAGTAGGGGTCTTCCAGGGGTACTCAACTCATCTAGATCAGTGTTTCTCAACGTAGGGGTTGCGGAACCCGGGGGGAGTAGAAGGATGGATTTAGGGGATACTACTGTCCCAGGGCCCATGTCCCAGGGAGCCTGCAAGGCTAATTTACATGCTTCAGCCCTGGGCAGCAGGGCTTGGGCTTTAGGCAAGGGTCACAAGTGAAAAAGAGGCTTGGATATCACTCTGAAATGCAACTACAATACTGATATTCCAATCGATTTTTTTTTAATGATTATATGGTAAAAATGAAAATATAAGCAATTTTTCAATAATAGTGTGCTGTGACTCGTTGGTATTTTATATCAGACTTTGTAAGCAAGTAGCTGAGTGAGATGAAACTTGGGGTACGCAAGACAAATCAGAGTTCTGAGAGGGGTCGTCTGGAAAGGCGGAGAGACACTGTGAGAGTTCACGTTTCTGCATCTGTTGCCTTTTCTCCTTTCCTTTGCTTTCCTTTTCCCCTCCCCTCCCTCTGTTGTCCACTGTTTGAAACTGAAATTGAACAATTGCATTGATTTGCGGTAAGTCTGACTTGATCCTATGACTTAAACTTCCCTGCATTTATTTTCCTCCCATTCATCTGCACTTCTCCATCCTCAGGTGTCTGATGAAGTGCAGTTTTCTCTCATGAAAGCTCATGCGATAAATACATTTGTTAGTCTTTAAAAGTGCCACTAGACTCCTTGTATGTTTTTCTCTCCGTTAGACACTTCCCTATCCATCTTACAGTTCTCGTACTAATCCCTGTCTCCTCTAATTTAGCCGTTTCCCATGTGGTATCGTGTCAGATGCTTTAGTTGAAAGCCAAATATATTAAATCTGCTGAATTTTCTTTCTTTTAAAAAATCAGATATTTTTTCAAAGGAGAAAATGAAATTAATCTGGCATGATTGATCTTTGGTAAACCTATGTTGCATTACATTCCCTTTACCCTCATGATCTTTAATGAGTCTTTCCTTACATTTTTTTTTAAAGTCTTCAATTCTTCTGTGGTCAAATTAACAGGTCTAATTGCCCAGATCTCTTTTATGTTTTTGCTGTGTTTCCATTTCCTAAATATAGGTACAGCATTAGCTATTTTCCAGACAGATGGTACAACCCCGTAATAGATAGATTCATTAAAATCATTGTTACTGGACTAATAGTTTTGCCTGCCAGTTATTTCAATATTCTGGGATGAAAATTACCAAATTCCCTGGATTTGAGCACTTTAAACTCTTTTTCTTCCCTTCCACTTCAGATGTGGAACCTTACATTTCTATGCACTTTCACCAGCCATTCTCTCTTCATGCCCATGTTCCATATTGTCATCCTTATTGAGAACAGAGACTTCATTTAGTTTTCAGGACATACCTAGATTATCTTTAAACTTCCCATTCACACTGCATAAACAGCCCAGTTTCATTCTTCTTTGTTCTTTTTATTAATATAATTTTAAAACCCTTACATATTTCAATTTCCTTGGCAAGAGCTAATTCAACTTGGCTTTTAGCAATCTTCACTTTATTCCTGCATTTTCTAACCTCCATCATGTAGCTTTCTATGAGGATCAGTTCCTTTTTACATTCCTGATAGGCTGTGTGCTTACTCCCTTTTAAGGTGGTTATTCACCAACTGGGCCTGTAGCCTTTGCAAATTTTGCCCCTGGCTTGGGATGCAAATATCAGATTGCTTTAGATTGATTTTTGAAGAAATTCCAAATTTTCCCCACATTTAAGTCCTTAAGCTCTTCAGACCAGTTTACTTGAATTCCTTTAAAACTCTTGCCGTTTAAAACCATAGTTGTTAAATGGGTTTTGTTTTTGTTTTCAATTAATTTAAATTAAACCAGCACATGCTTACTCCATCCAAGGTTATTTCCTATGACCAGCTCTTCTGTGATGGCCCTACTAACTACTTACCAAAACAAGCCTAAAATTGCATCACCTCGTATTGGTTTGCTGGCAATCTGATGAAAAAAATGGTCCTCTGTCGTATCCAGGAAGAACTAGGCCCTATCCATATTAGGAACATTCTACTTTCCAATCTATATCTGGGAAGTTAGTCTCCCATCATGACACAATTCCCAGGTGTATTTATCTCTCTGATATTATTAAACAGCTCTCTGTTCACATGAGTCTGATTGTTGGGGATCTGCAGTCGACCCAAGCTTGTCTAATACAGCCCGTCTTGCAATCCTTCCCCAAAGTGATTTTTGCCTGAAACAGGTTGTTTTGTTAATACTGTCACTTCTTGTTTCTTTACAGTTTACTGCTTTACTGAGGTTCAGTGTTACCTCATCACCTTTACCTTTTTTCATGTCTTTCTTAAACAGCTCTTCCCCGTCTTTTCCATTTATGAGTGCTGTTCTACCCTGTTTCTTTAACTCCTAGAATATCTGATTTTAACCTCCTGCATCAGTAATGCAAGTTCTTCCATTTTATTGCCCAAACTCCTTACATTCATGTACAAGCTCTTCAGTTGTTTTTTTCAGGCCCCATCTAATTTTCTACCTGGTTTAGATATAGTCCTTTCACTAATTGTGACATTTACCTGACTACCTCTCAAATCAGTATTTGTACATTTTCACCTTGCTGTCCATCCTTAGATTTTTCTGGTGTTCCTTCATCGCTTAGTGGATCTTCATTTAGCACATTTTAATACTCTCTGTATTGAAGCCAAATGTGGAGATTTGTCATGGTCTCTTCCAACCTTCTCCCCCAAGTCTTCTAGTTTAAAATCCCTTTTTATCAACCATGCCAGTCTCGATCCTAGAGGGTTAACACTCCAGGTACTCAAATGAATTCCATTACCCAAGGACAGTCTTCTTTCTGTGAATGCCTTCCAAGGGTCAGTCATCCCCAAACCTTTCCCGTAGCAGCAATCTTTGAACCATCTGTTCATCGTCATTAACTTGTCCCTCCTTCCCAATGGATCAGACATATTCTGCTGAAACTCACCTGAGCTTCCACTTTCAGTGTTTTACTCAGCTTAGCGAAGTCGTTCTTGTCATTCCAGTGAGAATTTAGCAGTGTCATTTGTTCCAACATGCATCACGCTGCATGGTTGGTGGTTTTTCCCCCTGTTGTCCCCAGGATCTTTTTCAGTCTCATGTTCACATCTCACAGCCTTGCTCCTTGCAAACAGCGTACTCTTCTGTTCTGTGGATGTGTTCTGGTGACAGGCCTCCTGACTTACGTCTATGGAGTCCTTGATCACATAAGCCTGTCTCTTCCTTGTGGTGGCATGACTCTGTTATGTTCTCTCTTGCAGTACCCTGTCCATCATCCTCATTTTTTCACCATAGGCTCCAGTCCCTGGATATCTCCATCTCTTCTGCTCTCTCCTTCAGGGATTGGCTTCCTTTCTGCTCCATTTTCTGCCTATTTCTCCTCCTCATTCCTCAGTACAACAGTGAATTAATAGATTTGTAAGGCTAGAAGAGACCTTTGTGGTTTTAGTTTTCCTGAATGACATGTGTCCGTAGAACTTCACACGATAACTCTTGCATCAAGCCCATAATTTCTGTCTGAGCATATTTTTAGATATCGAATCTTGACTTGGAATCTACAAAGGGTTGTGGTCAATTCTCCATCATTTAAAGTCTATTAGTTAATTATTCTCACGGTTAACAATTTGCACCTTTTAGTCTAAATGTATCTAACTTCAGCTTTAACCCATTTGATCTTAACATGTTTTTGTCTACTAGATTATAGAAACCTTTGCTCTCCTATCTTCTCCATGTGTAGGTACTTCCAGTGAAACATGACAACACCTTAATAGTCATTTTCTGTCTCTAAGAAGCTTGCATCTTATTGGACCTGTAAATCATGTCATCCTTCACACTCACCAGCAGTATTTTTGAATTTTCATTTGACTTATTGTACTAGTTGCATTCTCAGCCTCCTAGAGCTAAGCTCACGGCCTCTTACCATCTGAAAGTAACTTGTTCTCCATCTTGCAAATGGCAGGAAAACATTCATCTTGAACTCTGTCATTTGAAATCTCCACGACTAAAACTGTCCAGTGAAAGTCTGTTGCAGAATTGTTTAGCAGCAGTAAATATAGTAATAATACAGTAAATATCACCAAATTCCTGGCAGTCAGTTTCCCAGAATGAGTTTTAACCTGAGTGTGGATGCAATACAAGTTTTTATAGAGTTTATAGAATTGTTATGAAAGCATATTGGACTAAATTGTGAAAAGGAAAGCCTTTAACATTGGGCTGGGGATATTTGTACAGTTGCTTCTTAAAAAATAGCTTATTTTGGACACTTCATTTAAAGCAGTGGTTTATTTTTTTATATAAAAAAGGTTTGCTGATGTTAAGCTGTAATGAAACTTTTTTTAAAAAATGTAACTTTCCATGCTGTCCATCTCCAATAGGGGCTAATTTTTTTCTTTTTAAAAAGAAGCTAATCACATTTGTGGTAGACTTGTGAATACTTTTTTTGGGGAAAAAAATCAGATGGAAAAAAATTTAGTTCCTTCAACTTTTTAATTAAGATTGTACAAAATCCCTACTGAACTGTTACCATGGACATTTTGTGCAGAGTTTTTTTATTACGGTTTTATCTTGTTAAATGAGTAACTTGATGTTTTGTGTGATGTATGCCTAAAAATATTTGGAATGTTCCAAGCAGCTGAGATAGTCCTTGCTGTTGGAAACTTGAGTGCATTTCTTGACTATTTGGATATTATTTTAAACACTGCAACATTAATGTTGCATTAATATAGATGTCTTGAACATAATTTCCTTTGCTGTCTTTAAAGGGAGAGACAAAACGGACACAGGAAGCGATTCCTGGAGGCAGTCAGACAAATACTTTGTTCCTGTATAAAGTACAGAATCATTTAACTGCACCACTGGTGCATGTTCAATTAATAGAGCTAGGGTGAAGTGTTTACAAGCAAGGTCTGTTGCTATCATGCAGTCAGCTGTGGAGCTTCTGGAGGACTCCGTCCTTACCAGTCGCGTGTAAAACAAACTTTCCATATCCTGGCAGTCCCAGTGTGTTTTCTGCGCAGGCTTGCGGGGTGGGGAATTGTGAGCACTCAGTCCTAATTGCCTGTAGGCTTCAAATATCGTTGTCTGACAAAAGAAAATGTGGTTTCCTTACTGTTTGAGAGAATGAGACTGCGGCCCAAGTAAACTACATTGCAATACTGTTACAGCTGCAATAAACGGAATAGCTTTTTTCTGCCTTCTGCTTGTTCTGCCCAATAATTGAATGTGGTGCTTAACTCTTTTTTAGTTAGCATGTGCTCAGATAGAAAACTGAAATGCTGCTACTGTCACCATTTTGAGACAAGTTTAACCCTGTAGCCTGACAACCTCCTTAGAGCAAGGGTCAGTGGAAGAGCTTGATACCATTCCCTTTCCGTCACCTCTGCCAACCAGTAGCAAATACTTCTTGGATCCAGTGGTGCTGCACAGAACACAGTGAGGTGCATATGAATTGTATGAATTTTGCTGGCTTGGACATTTGTGTAGAGAGGGCTAAGTAAGATACTGTTATTTCTAGTCCCTATTGCCATCCTCACATGGGTAGAGTGGGAAAGTGTCATCTTTTGCTAGGATTTCCCGGTTTTGGAAGCTACGCAGTAATATTCTGGCACTGAGTAGCACTGAGCAACGTCGGACCTCCGTGCTCGGAAAGGGCAGGGGTTAAAGTAAGGGGGAATGCACTGGAACGCAGTTCCGGGGCCCACAGATTTGAGGGGCCAGAGTTCTGGGGCCCTTAAAAATAGAAAAATCCGGCGGAACTCATGTTCCACCCTGCCCTGGCTGCTGGCAAGTCCTATGCCCCACCATTGTTAATAACAATATTTATTGTGTTATGCAGTGTTTGCTAGTTTGTGACGATAATTGCTATAGACATAAACATCATATAAAATTATAAATATTTTTATGGACTGATAACTGATGCACATGGTACTGAGAAGTGGTTGCAAATGCCTACCTGGGCTGAGGCCCGTACGTGCATGAAGGGGGCCTAGAGATTAGGAGGGTTCCGGGGCCCGTCAAATTATACTTTAACCACTGGGAAAGGGAAATTCCAAAGGGGTAGCCGTGTTAGTCTATTGTATAAAGACAACAGAGTCCTGTGGCACTTTTAAAGACTAACAGATTTATTTATCGCATGAGCTTTCGTGGGAGAAAATCCCACTTCGTAGCGTCTGACG
>ML688418.1:515549-631082 GCA_007922175.1 Pelusios castaneus
CGTCAGACGCTACGAAGTGGGATTTTCTCCCACGAAAGCTCATGCGATAAATAAATCTGTTAGTCTTTAAAAGTGCCACAGGACTCTGTTGTCTCACTGGGAAAGGGGTTTGTGTGTGAATTTCCCTTGTTCTTTTGAGAAAGTGGGAATACTGAGGATGGCGCTGATGCAACTGAGCAACAATTCTGAGAAGACGGGGGAAGCTTCCTGGTGCTGTCTCCAGTTGGTAGCTGAAGGGAGGTGAGAAGGGTAGTCCTGAACTGCCCAAGAGAGCTGTATGGTTCAGACTGGCTGTTGATCGCTAGAGGAGCTCAGGGCAGCTGAGTGATACGGCATCTCTGTAATGTAGAACACTGGCTGTAGCTTTAGACTGGGTACAGAGCCCATGTGCACAAAACTAAGCAGAGGAATCTGCCTAGAAGGGGACTATGAACTCAGGGTCATTGTAAATTATACGGGTGGCACTTTCCCTGAGCCATCAGCTGAGCGGGTGTCTCTCACTGAGGATCCAGAGCTCAGTTTCTGCTGTTCCCTGGTCTCGGTATCTTGTGACTGTTGTGCATGAGCACGTCTGTTCTCAGCTACCCACCCCCCTTTAGTGCATTGTGCCAGATTCTAGAGCACTAGAAAATTTTAAAATAGTTCATTTGGTGGAGAAACTTTCTCTCGGGGACACTTTGACCAAAACCCCAAATCCACATCATAACACTCCCCAGGGCTATCAACTGGCACAGGAATTGTCAGGCTCTTCTGAGCATGCGTGTGGATGTTCCACGTTTTGTTTAGAGCTGACTTTTCAGAAGCCTGTTCTCAGCCTTACCTCTGGTGCTGTAACGTCTTGAAAGACAGAACTCCAGAGGTTAGAAGTCTAGCATAGCATATCCGTGCACTGTTACTTGTTGATTTGTACATACGTGCCAGGATGGCCTTTCTCTGCGCTGAGCTTTGTCATATCACTTCCTGTCTTCTGCAGGCCCTCAAAAAAGAATCTTCTTGTGGAAAAGAGACTTGAATCACAGTGTGATTTAAGTCTATCCTGAAAGCCAAGATTAAGGCCATTTTGGGCTGCAAGCTGCAAAGTGTTTCTTGAACTTTAAAACTGAAGTTGCATTTAGCAAGACATTTTTCTAAGTGCTGCTCCTGAGTTACCCAGGGAAGTATGGCCACAGTTTCACACACAGAATAAATAAATCCCTCTTCCTCAGGGGGATTGTAAAACTTAATTCATTACTGTTTGAAAAGAGTTTCTTTGCAATCCTCCGATGAAAGATGCTACTGAAGTACAGTTTTCTTCTGTTATCCACTTACTGGTTTCCCCTATACACAGCATGCTTGGGCATGACCCTCTTACTGATTTCAAATCACAATATCGAGGAATTTATCTACATTTTACTGGGACTGCAGCCTAACAAGTGTCTGCCTTCCCACAACCGAGATTTTGAGGCTGATCTGATGGTGTCTAACACTTTGAAATTGTTGATAAAGGTTGCTTTACAGTACACTGTGGTGCGCTAGCATAATGTTAGAGTATGCTTTATCTCCTGACCCAGCATATTATACTGGGTGCTGGATGCTGTCATGTATCAGATACAGTGAAACTTCCAGCTGTAAGTGGGTTAATTTAAGGTATAGTGCACTGAAATCTTCTTCCCAACCTATCCCATTGTTTTAATTTTAAATGGAAGGAAAGTTAACTTGCAGGATTGCCGACTGAAGTAGTCCCAGCTAACAGAGAGGGATGAACTCGTAGCAGAGACTCTCTGCCAGGAAAGCTTCAGATGCAAAGCCTGGGAATCTAGCCAGTTTCCATCTGCTCTGGAGTCCATTGAGTGTGGAGGAGAGGGGAGGGCTCTCTGTGTGTTACTAAAGAAGCAGCGTAACTGGCCTGCAGCAGAAAATCCTAGAGAATATAGAATCAGGGCTGAATTTTTTGTGTGTATTTAGCATTCTAGGCTTGTCACTTCACCCATTTTATAAAATCCCGCTAAAGCTTTTGATCTACTCAGGGCTGCACGAGACACTTCACTTCCCACCAAATGCATCTGGCCGCTTACCTGCGTTTTCACTTGCACAGATGCAAGACTCTGTGTCCTTTTCTCCAAGCTGTATCAAGGGATGGGTGTGTGTCTGGGAGGGTGGGGGATTCTTGTTGCTTTATAGCTCATAACACGGAGCAGAAAGCTTTCCTACTGCACAGTTAAGGGCGGTGCTTCCCCTTGATGTGGGTAGGAAGGTTGAGCAATACAGCCCAGAGGCTCAGTCACTCTTCTAATTTATTGTGACCCTTCTAATTTTCTTATCCATTCCATCAGTGCCTTACAAAGATGAAAGAGAATTTAGTTTTAAAACAAACAAAAAACCCTGAAAATGAAATTTGAGCTGTTTCCTAATTTTGATGCCCATGTGACTGTATGGGAGCCAGAGTTGAGCTGACAGAAGGATTTAGAAAACCATGAAACTTTACTCTGGAGTGAGGAGGGATTTGTAATTGAACAGGTCCCATTGGGAAGGGATTACTTATGGGTGTCCATGTGGTGGTGATTTTTTGTGCCAGTTTAAATTCTCACACACCCCATTTAGTGGGGTATAGGGAATGTCTAAGTTTTTATGTGCTTTCTAGATTGCTAGAAAAGTCTTACATTAAAGTTATCAAAATGCTTTCTCTGAGGTGTATTGACCTGCTCCCTGAGCAGCGAGTCACTCAACATGCTACCTCTTGAGACACACCACCCATTTTGCATATAATCTTATTCCACACCCAAACTGGTCACAAGCAGAACATAGGCACCATGGTCTTCATTCTGACTTTGTTTGCAGTAACTCATAGCTTTCCAACCTTTCACCTTTGGGACATTTGATCAAAAAAAGAAGTTTGGCAAGGAAATCACCCTTGTTGAGGAGCGATGCTGGTGAATATTTGGTTTTGATTTGACAGTGTATGAACCTTTGAAAACTTCATTCTGGGAGCGTGTCCTTCATTTTGTGCAACTCTCTCATTAAGGCTTAAATTTCCAGCCGTGAATGGTGGTGTTTTTTAGAATGGGGGGAGCATCTCAGAGATTGAGATGCTTCTAAAGGGACCAGTCAGAAAGTGGAAGCACTCACCTTCTGAAAACGAAACTTCTTTCAGCTGTCTCCAGTTGGACTCCCAAGAATCTAGTCTATTCACTTTTGAAAATCTAAACCTGACCTTTTAAAGTACACAGCTAAGGAAAGCAACTTGGCAGTGTGGCGAAGTACACTGAGGGAAGTGCACAGTTTGCTCCTCCTTACACTGCTAACTGTAGGTAGTTGAATAGGCATCTGGATTTGGGCTTTTTAAAATTATTATTCATGTGAACTCTGAGTCACGTGCAATAGAGGCTTTTATTAACACCGGTTAAATAACTTGTCTAAATTCATACAGTGACTCAGTGGCAGCCAACTTCCATTACTTGAATTGTACCTTTCCTGCATCGCTCTCCTTCCTATGCTTATGTATCCTACAGACATCTTATTATAAGACGTCAGAATCCGCTGCTGTTCGTTTTCACGGGGGAGTTCGCTTGCTAATGGTAAATGTAACTTAACAATTCAGACTGGTTAGTTGGTCCTACCAGCTAAAGTGGTAGCTATTTAGTTCAAATCCTTAGGGGTTAAAAGTGAAACCAGCTTGGTCTTCTCGGCCAGTTCCTCTGGGGTAGTGAATTGACGATATGAAGAAATCTCTACTGGTGGTCTGCTCAAACCAATGCTTAGGAGGACAGGGGTGCAATGGCATAGTGTATGATGGGAACTGATTTGTAGAGTTTCTCCCTGCACTGGGCCTGATTTAATCCTGGTCCTTGATGCATTTTGAATCACTTCAGCTTGTAATGTCTTTACACAATGCCTCCCTTTATATTTTGCTTGACCAGCTGACTATAAGGAAGGGAAACCTTGTAAATGAGCACTTTCTAGACCAGTGATATGTGTTGGCTGTTACTTTAGGAAGAGACACTAACACAAAGGGAGGAGGTGACATGCATTCACATCCCAGCTGTTGCATGGAATGTAATCAGAAATTGTGAATGTTGCTTTAATGCAGTCATGCTCCCCCAGACTGTGGGATGAAGATTGTGCATGTCAGGAGTTGAGCGAGAGTCCTTTCAAGAACCACTAAGCGCTGTAGAAGATTTGGAGGGGAAGGCATCAGTCAGTACTAAACTAGGGCTGCTCCTGAGTCAGGCCTAGCTGGTTAATACTTGCTAATATTGCATCTTTAAGTTCTGGCCTAGACAAGGCCAAGGTGAGATGAGATGAGCTGCTGTTCCGGACTGTCTGCGGATTTGAAGCTGATGCTGTGTCCGTTTACGCCCTGTTCGCATTAAAGAAGCCTTTCTTAGCAACTGTAAAGGCAAAGACTTTGCCCAAAACTGAATGCCTCAACCCTGGAGCCCAGTTCCACAAGCGGTAGAGTCTGACAGAGTTGTCAGCTGTCAAATTGCATAGTACTCAGAGACATGACAGTAATAACGGGTTTACAGTTAATGTGGTTATCTGTGTTTCTTTTTCTAATGTTAAGTTGTCTGATTTAAAAATGTTTTATTGCATTTTGTTTCTAGCATCCAGCGAGCTGCGTTGGTGGTTCTGGAAAACTACTACAGAGATTTCACTGTCTATAACCCAACCTTGTTAATGGCCTCTAAGTCCCGCGCAGCCAAACACATGGCTGGCCTGAAGGTCTACAATGTGGATGGTAGGTGAGGTGCAGTAGTTGCTGAGAATTGATGTGTGGGGTGGAGACGAGCAGAAATTGTTGTCCGTTGTTCCAGACACATGGCAACCTTCCCACCATCCAAAATACTTGTCTTGTTAAAAATCCTCCGAACATTGGTCCTCAATCACTTTAGACTGACTTACTACCATAGGACTTTTGTCTTGACTACAAGAGGTGGCCAAGTTTAGGTCAGATTTAACTAGTATGTGTTAGCTAAGCCCAATGTAAATTTCATTGCACTTCATAGTCAACACAAAGATGGGTAAAGCTCCTCAAAGAAAAATATAAGGACGGGGCACTGCTGGAGCCTCGGAGTCCTGAAAACCTTTCGTGAAATTTAGGACTTGTCTTCACAAATTTTACCAACTGAAAGATGTGATATTTTTTTTTTAGTGAAACTATTGGGAAGCCCTGTGTAGGTTCTCTGAACCTGATTTAAACCTAACTAGAATCAATTCTTTGCTGATTTGAATGAAACCAACCAGGTTTAAACAAAGCTTGGGATTGTGTCAGGACACACACACAACATTGATAAAATCAGGGATTCTAGAAATTGGGCAGCTTCAGTTCTGTGGGGAAGCTTTAAAGCTCATTAGGGCAGAAACTAAAATACTGTATGAAGGAGGAAGGTTGTCCCAGGAAACACAGCCCACCTTAATTTGCTAGGAGTTGGAAAAATCAGGGCTGCATTGTACATGAGTGGATTAGCACTGAAAGGCTTTGCAACAGGGCGTGTAGAGAAGGGATTTGACTTTGCGGAGGGTGGCTGTTTTGCACGCACAGCAGGAATGTGGGAGATGAATCTAAGATTTCCACCTGTTTTTCACACAGTGTCTGTGGCTTATATCTTATTTGGCATTCCTGGATGCCCCAAAGGGTTCAAAGGCTGTGGTGGATGCTTCTCCATGCCTCAGCTGAATGTCTTAAAACTGGACCTGAAATGTTGCCAGAGCAGCCCCCTCTAGTGAGACCTACTTCTGAGGGAGGAGAGCAGGGGGCTGATTGGCAGCCCTTTTTTTTTTTTTTTCCCCTGAAGCACTTCTCCTGACTAGTCTGGGACAAGCAGGAGGGTGTGAAATAGCAACATCAGTGATAGGAGATGCAAGACAGCCTCTTCTTGTGTAGAAATAGGCAGTGTGTGCGTGCATGTGAGAGGGGTCTTGGAAAAAAAATAAACCATTTTCACCAAGTGGAAACCATTCTTTGATTTCAGTCACTGGTCATGGGCTAGTCCAGGAGTAGCAACCCCCGGCACGCATGCCAAGAGTGGCACACGAGCCCATTCGGAGCGGCACTCGGCATCCTCTGTGGCGCCGCAGAAATTGCCACTCCTGCCACCAAAGGACACTCCAAGTGGCTTCTTTCGGGGGCGGCTGCAGTGCGGAGGTCCCTGCCATGTCCATGCCCCAGGCATATCATGTAAAAAAGCCGCCCAGAGCGGCTCCTCTCTGTGGTGTGCTGCTGTCAAAAGGAGTGACTCCAGGCAACTTCTTTCCATGGTGTGCCTGGGGATAGGGGGTCCCCTGGCACGCTGCCGAGAGGAGCCACTGCAGGTGGCTTCTTTCTACAAGTGGGCCGTCGGCACCAGCTGAGGGTTGAGGAGGAGAGGCCGGCACAGGGGTTGGCAAAGGTCTGAGGGGCTGGGGAAAAACTTACTGGTCTTGAAGGTGTTTTCATTGATTCTGCCAGTGTGTTCCCAGACTTTTCTGGTAGTGAGGTATTAGACCTAGTTAATATCAATAGCTCAGGTGACCATCTTGCCTCTCCTCTCTTCTCCTTCAGCTGTAGCATGGCAGTAGGAGGTGGCAAAACACAGCTGCCGAAGGAAGAGCCTAATGATTTATACAGCTGGAAAGCTGAGACTCCAGAGTAAAAATTCAATGATTTTTCTAGCACTAACATTTGTGAGCTAGCAGAGTTTAAAATCCTCCCAGAACTCAAGTAGACAAAAGTAAGCTAGGGATGTGGACAGGGTGCTTTTTAAGTTGCAGAATTGCTGTCTGCCAGAGCTAGAAACAAGAGCTTCGTGCCATTGGATAGTAGGAGCTCCCAACTTTCCAGTGGCATAAAGCATTTATTTCTGGCTCTAGTGGCCACTAACACAGCACCAATTCTTTGATCTCTCAGTACTTCTTGGCTTTATTGCTGTAAGGAATATAGTAGGGGCTTTAGCTTTTACAATTACAGAGTTTGCAAAGGTTTTGGATAGCTTCTCTTGCTGTACAGCAGTTTTTTTTTTTAATGCACACTGAACTCTGTGGCATAGAAGCATATCCTTTAGAAGAATTCCTGTGACTTTACTAAGCGGACTGTGTCTCTCTGGCCAGGACTGTCTTGGCAGTGGTGCAATCTGTCTCGCATGCTCTCTGCGTGAGAGGACAGTAATGCCGTTAAAGCCTCTAATTTGTTGGCAGATTTTGAGTTTGGTGTTGCAGCAGCCAGGTGGGGGGCCTGGAAGGAGTCTTGTTTAAGTCCCACTCTGCTGGAAAAATGGGAGCTTGCCCAAAGGCTGTATTTTCATCACCATGATGAATCAGACAATTAATATCTCTAAACCAAACTGGAGCTGTGCCTCCCTTAAGCTGTAACCCTACATATCGAGGCTGTCAGATGAAATCTGAAGTGTTTACTCTTGAGAAGCTGTTTGTTTGAGTTCCTAGCCTATCTGCCATTCAGTTGCAAACTTATTTCTTGGAAACCGTGTTCTTTTTATGAGAAAACAGCCTCCATTGTGTGAGCAGAGCATTCTTGGCCCTGTCTGCCCTGTACAGTTGATCGTGCTTAAACACTACCAATTTAAGAGTGAGGACTGGCTCGTCAAGCACAGTAACAGTCAGAAAAGTAGCTCTTAAAAAGGTATATATTTGGGGGATCATTTTGTGTGTCTTCTGTCTAACATGCTGTGTCCATCACATGACAGAGCTTTTCCCTAACTAATAGCTCTGCAAGCTGCATGTGGAATCACAGAATCTAGCTGGGCCATTCCTGTATTTTAATCAAGATTCTGCCATAGCTACTTGCCTGATATTGATGTGCAATGTAGAGCTGACTCCAACTCCCTCTCCTACAGCTGTGTAGGCACTGCTAATGCCAATAAAACCTCTTGAGACAGATGTAGCTTTCAGCCCCACACAGAACCCGTATGGAGGCCAGAGTTGTATTCTGCAGAGTTCCTTCTCTGCTGTCTGTCTGTTGTCTAAAGATGATGCCCCTTCCTGCACATCCCAGCATAGCTCTATATTTTCCTCTGTGTGGCTTTTGTCTTCATGTCTCTTGATGTTTTTCTTTTCTGTCTGTCTTTTTCTCCCCCTCCCATCTCCTCTTGTGCTCTCTCATTGTCTTGTTGCTGAAATGTGATGTGTTCCAGCTGCCCTTGTGGCCAAACTGAAAATGTATATAGCGGATGGTAAGTAAAATACTTAGAACTCCTGTCTCCTGCTTTGTGTAGTCTGTCACTTTAGCTGTCTGGGTACTGCATCCCTTCTGAGTTCTTTCCCCTATCCACTGACTGTAACACTTGGACAGGAAATACTCCCTCCTCATGCCACTTCCCCAGGGGGAGGGTCTGCAGGGACCTATGGGGTGCAGAGAGGATTTTTGAACCCCCCAGCCCCCACACACATCCCAGAGCATTGGACAGGAACAGCCCCACTTGATCTGCCAGGTGCCTCTGTCAGGTGTTATTGGATTGGGAGCCTTTCTAGCTCCCCTTCTGTAACCGCAAAGTCTTCCTCTTACTCCTGTTTCCCCTCAAAGGCCCAGTGAACAATGCTGCCAGCCAGTCCCGGGCCATGATCACCGCTGCTGCCCGGCGCAGAGACTCCAGTCACAATGAGCTTTACTATGAAGAAGCGGATCACGATCGCAGAGTTAAAAAACGTCGAGCAAGGTAACGCTGTCTCTTTCGTGTTCTAGCTCCCTTTCACCCGCCCCGGCCGGTTTGCTGGCGTGCTGGACTCTCTATGGGCCCAATAAAAAAAGGAGAGAATTGGCACTGAGTGTCTGATCTAAATAAAATCCTTTACATTAGAAAGCATAGGAAAAACCAGACACCTGGGGTGGCAATGGCTTGTGACAGAATGTGCTTCCAGAAACATACAACCAAAGAAGAAGTGTAATGTTCCACATCAGCTCGCAGAACATTAGGGATTAGGGAAGGGTCCAGTGCTTGACAAATCCGTAATAGCTCAGTGCATGAAATCCCATTATTCTCCCTCGTAATCATAGTACTCTACAGGGAGGAATTCTCCCTCCTTTACAAGTAGGTGAGTGCACCGTTTGCTGTGTCAATGCAACACTTCAACTTAAAAGCTGTCATCTTACTGTCCGTCCGAATGGGTCTGGTAGAGGTGGGGATGTGGTCCCAGAGCAGCTGGGTGCCTCTGCTGAAATAAGCCTCTGTGCAAACTAGTGCAGCATATTGATGACAGGGTGCAATTAGTCTTCGGAATTAACACCCAACAGAAGCTAAGCTGTGTAGGTAGCGCCTCTGAGCTATTGATTCAGGCAAGCTGATGTCCCTGAGCTGAGTCGCAGTGGAAGGTGTCCGTTGTAACCAGAGGGACTGAACAGGATGGCCTAACTGAAGGATAAGAGTCAGCAGTAAAGGGCTGCTATGATGTGTGTCTCAGTGTTGGCTCAGCCCGACCCTGGCATCTTTGCTGCTGCTGGTCAGCTTTTAGCCAGGCTCTCAACAACCAGGAAAATGTGTCTCTGGGCTTCCACCGGCTTCCTTCTGTGTAATCTAGCAACTTGGGTCCTTTTTTAATAACTCAGCAAAAGCAGCTGCTTGCTGACCGACAAACCCTCAACTAGAAGACAATGCAGCCAGCTGGTGTATACATGGGGAATGTTTCTAAAAACATCAAAACCCAGCTAAAAAAAAATCTGGGGGCCTCCTGCTGTTCCTTGCACATAGGACTGCAGCTTCCCATGTGTCTGGCTCTTGTCTGATACTTCTGTCTTCGGTATGTGTGATCAGGCTGACAGAGCAGCTTCTCCGTGCTTCGATATCTACAGGTTTTACAGGCAGGGCACTGCAGAAAAGTCATTGTTAATTATTTGGATCCATTCTCTTAATCCTGATGTGCATCATGAGTGTTTTACAACCCAGCGGTCCTCCTTTAACTGTTCTACTCTCTTTAATGAGCAAAACTCGGGTAGGGTGGCTTGTGAATGAGCCCTGGCTTCTGTGTTGCTTTGCTCCAGTGTGGTCTGAGTTTGTTTGCACAGCTGTGCTGAAGCAGGGATGGTTTGCATAGGATGTGTTCTTGGCAATGGGTGCTCTGAGCTAGGACAGGGCATCCAATCCGTGCCGAACGGAGGGCCACTTGGGCAACCTGCCCGGAGGCTGAGGACTGTACCCAGTTTGTATAAAACAGAGTGGAGTGCAGATCATGAACACAGAGAGGTCTATAGACCACTGTGTACACTGGGATCCATCTTAAGCAAAGCACCTTCCCCCTAGATCAAGATTGGAGCAATGCATGCTGGGTCTGCTACTCTCAGACCTCTGTATTCAATATGAGAGCAGCTGTGGGCCAGAGTTACTGGAGTGAGGCCCGTCTACTGGCCTGAACACAGGACAGGGGCCAGCAACTCTTGGGTTTTAATTCTGGCTTTGTCACAGATGTGCTGGGTGACTTTGAGCAAGGAAAAAAATATTCCAGTTTCCCTCTCCATGCCTCAGTTTCCCTCTCTGTAGAAAAGGTTACCTGATTTGCCTGATGCGTCACAGCGACAAAGTCAGGAGTAGATCTCGTGACTCCCAAGCAATCTGTGCCTTAATCACAAAACTTCCTCCTTCACTGGCGGTGAATCTGGCTTTCCCTTGTCTTTTTGCAGGCTTGTGGTTGCCGTGGAAGAGGCTTTCACTCACATTAAACGTCTCCAGGCAGAGGAGCAGCAGAAAGCCCCGGGGGAAGTGATGGACCCCCGGGAGGCAGCTCAGGCAATTTTCCCATCCATGGCAAGGGCTCTGCAGAAATACCTCCGCACCACCCAGCAGCAGCACTATCACAGTATGGAGAGCATCCTGCAGCACCTGTCCTTCTGCATCACCAATAACATGACTCCTAAGGTACTGCTGCAGGGAGTGGATATATTATGGGAAATGGGGGGCTGAGGCTTGGGGTCTGCCAGCCATTATACATTTCTGTCCTTTACTTGTAACTTGGATTTAGGTCTTAGAGTGAACTCACGTGCTATGGCCCTTTCTCCTATCTGCCTTTTCGAGCTGCGATCTCCTCAGATCAAACCCATTCATTGGGGTCAGGCCGATCTTTGCTTTGGAGACCTCCAAGGAAAGCGCAGGTTGTGGCAGCGGTTCAGTAGTCAACTCTCTGCCCTCGGATGATGGGAGGGTTGGAGCAGGTGACTCAGGAAGGAGCACTTTTCCCTCTGTCAGCGCTGACCTCGGAGGCCCAGTGTAGGAGGGGCTGTTCTGTGGATTGGTTTTCTAACCTGGGGGCTATGGTCACCAAAGATCCTCTAGTGTTTGGTATGTGGGCATGAATAGCAGTGTTATTCTTCATGTCCTGGCCAACCTCCCTTCCCCCCCCCCCCCCCCCACCGTGTTTTGCCCCCAGACTCCTTGTTTATCTATCTCCCAGGCTCAGCTGAATGATTATTCTTCACTTCATGCCCTACATTGCTTTGCACCTGTTAAACAGCTGCCATAATCCTTTCCAGAGGGGGCTGCATTTGAGTGCTGGGGGAAATGAGCCTTATAAATAGTTTGATGCTTTACATATAGTCCTCTTTGGGATGAAGGCTACTGTAGGTATGCTAAAGCAATTATTATCGTACCCGGAATTAGTAACCTTACGTGATAGTAGCAGAGACGCTGGGGGAAGGGTGGGCATTTAGGCTGGCTTGCAGCAGGGGTCTGTTAGACCTTTGTACCAACGTTTGGATCCCGGTGCTGCCCCCCTGAGTTTGCAGTAGGATCTTTAAAACACAACGGTCTCAAGGAAAATGTTTGAAGTGATGCTTGTCCTTCCAGGTGTCTGAGCTAAAGCACTTTCCGGCCAAGGACTCAGTGGGTCGCTGAGACTAAAATCTCTCCTCCCTTCCCCCCCCAAACAGGATTTCCCATGGGTCAAGGATGGGGATTTTTGGCAGTGGGTTGTGTACGTGGCGAAGGTGAGGGAAGTTGTGCCTTGTCCAGGCTGCTGCTTTCCAGAGAGAGAGGTCTCCAGTGCTAAATTTTATATTTAAAGGGCAATTTTGAAACTAGAGATTTAGAGCCCTAATTTTGTGAACTGGGAGGGAGATAAAACAGATCTCTAGCTCTCATCCACTTGTTCAGGTCCTGGGGATGAGAAATGGCAGGAGGAGAGGAAGATTTGCCAAGGGCATTAGTCAAACTGATTCACAACAGGGAACGCCTCTAAATACAGGGCTACATCATGAGATGGAAAGAGAGTGTCAAAGCAGACGTAGGTCATGTGCCAGGAGAACTCCACCTCACCAGTTCATTCTTTCTTTCTCTCTCTGTGGCTAGGCATTCCTGGAACGCTACATGAGTCCAGGCCCAACCCTCCAATATGACCGGGATCGCTGGTTCTCCAAGCAGTGGACACTTGTCAGTGAAGAAGCGGTCACGAGTGGATTAAAGGATGGTGGTGTTTTCGTTCTCAAGTGCTTGGACTTCAGCCTTGTCATTAATGTGAAGAAAATCCCCTTCATCAAACTCTCGGAAGAATTCATAGACCCCAAATCTCACAAATTTGTCCTTCGCTTGCAGTCTGAGACTTCGGTTTAGGGTGTGGGGCGATGTACTCTGTTTTGTGCTTTTGGGTTTTGTTTCCCCCATGCTGATTGGAGCTGGCAGATGACAGACCAGTAATATTTGACCGTCTGCACTTTATTTGGAAGGAGGGCGGGGGTGGAGGGATGGGACAGCAATCTAGAAAGAAATAAACGGTGACAGGGCAACATGTTGAGTTGCCTTAGCCTGTAAGACTGAATGGTCCTCCTTGTTTTCCAGGCATGTTGTAGACTGTGTGAACAAACATGGCATTTCTGTTTCCGTGGGAACCCTGCCTTAGAGAGACCACTGTGCATACATCTTCCTTACTCAGTCCTGACCTGCTGTCTGCGTCCTGCACGTGTAGATCTCCATGGGGAAGCAGTGTTCTCTCATGTATAGAAGTCTGCATCTGAGGGAGAATTTCCCTTTCCCCTCTGCTTACGGAGGAGATTGTGGTGGGTGGGAAGAGAACTGACAGGTGTGTGTAAACCCAGCTGTCTTGTGGTTGAAGAAACTTTCCTCTCCTGCAGGGCTGCGCTTTTCCAGTAGCACTGGACCCATATGAACAAGGGTGGGTATTACCATCTGTTTCCTTCACTCTCCTCAGTTGCTTGTATTGTTGATCGTCATATGGGGCAGTGCCCATTTTGTAGGAGTTTGAATTCTTGCCAGTTGTCTTAAAGGGACTTCAGGGGATTTTTGCATGACACAACTCTCCCTCCTGAGCTCCTTGATCTCTAATCCCTGCCTTACCAATTGGGCTGTCCTATTCTCTTTCTCCATTCCGTCTCCCTTGCAGTTTTCTGAACACATTTCTCTTGCAACCGCTCCTCTGGGGCCAGTCATGTTATCGCCACCTCTTCCCCATCCGCTCTCGCTATGTATTTGCACAGTTACCACATGGTTGAGTAGACGTTTTCCTAAGGGGTGTGTGAAGTTTACTTAAGCTTGACAGCCTGGTCCCGAACATGCGCAGGAATGTCTGTATTGAGCTCTAGAAGGCTTCAAGTGCACCTTGAAGGAAGGGGGAATACTTAACCTCCATCCCCACGGGGCCCACAGAGTGAGTCTGAGCAGGGTAAAGGCTGGCCTTGGCTGAAACATGTTGTGGAGTGCCATAGTTTTTTAAGACAGTATATATAAAAGCACTACAGTATGTTCGTTCACCCCGCCCCCTCAGCTGTAGCTAAGAGAGACCAAACTGTATCTGAATGTTGATTGCTTTTTTAAAAAATTGTTAACCATTTATCCCGGTGTGACTGTTTGTTCTTTTAGGTATTAATCACCATGCTAGCCTGGGATCTGTCTATTCTTGGATGCGGGGTGCTTAGTTCTCCAGAGAACTTTTTTAAGGTGCTTTTTTTCTGTCAGTGTAACTCCGTTCTCGGGGTTTTTAAACAGGTTTATTTTAAAGGCAGGCCTAAACAGCACCTCTGGACCTGAACACTCTCCCCCCCACTTTGAATTCGAGGAATGTTTGGGTCCAGATGGCCACTCCAGAACCAGCTCCTGCTTCTGTCATGAGCTAAACCGAAACCGCAGATTCAGGCGCCTTTTGAAGTGTGAGGAAGTTTAGATCCAGATCTGGATCAGGATTTCATCGCTTTAGATGAAGCCCCATCTCTAACTTTATTTTGAAGCGCACACGTGGACAAGAAAGTCTGGATCAGTCTGAAATCTGGGCGGGGGTTGTCTTACACTAAGAACATCACTTTGTTCTGCTTGCCTGTCCTTGTTACAGACCAGTCTTGTTTAACACACTAAGGCAAGGTATTTCTTCATGTGCCTCTCATTGAGCAAGCCCCATTGATGTCTACGGGGCCTGTCATGTGCTCAAGCAGCTTGCTGAATCAAGGCCTACTGGGGTGATTCTCAAACCCTGGCCTGACTGTGGTCTGCTAGGCCCTTCCTCCTGGTCCTAGGTTTCTCCTATGGTATGTATAACGATCTCACCCCTTTGTATTTATGCACCAATAACAAAGAAGCCAGATTGCGTGGAAGGAGATGGTTCTCTGGGAGGCTCTCGTCTCACTGCAGCATGAGATGTTTGTAGAATCCCCCTTCCCTAAAGCGCACCTTGCTCTTTCGGTCAGGTTTTCTGGCAAACTTTGTTGGTATTTAATGGTCATGGCTTTCGCTGTATTTTACTTTTAAAAACACTGTTGGTCAGGTGTGACACTTTATAAAAAGTGAGGATTTTTTAAAATCTTTGTGTAACAAGCTTAACTGGGGAGGAGACTCGATTGGATTGTGGGGCAGGGACCATGGGGTCAATTGGATGAAGACATGATGAGGCTGAACTGGCTGTCTGAATTCAGGGCCCTGACCCTGGCTCAGTGAATTTCATGGAGGAGGGCATATTTCAAGCACCTTGTAAGAATTTCCTCCTTTCCATGATTCCTGCTGTACCACCTCAGAACAGTCACTTTGCTCAGGAAACGTGTCTTTCTGTTTTTAGGAGTGTGGTAAGGATTTAACACAAAACCAAATAGAAGCCAAGTGAATTCAGAGGGGCTGCACAATCTTCATGCTGCAGTTCAAAGTGCCACCATTTCTGTCTGTGTCATTCAAAGGGAAGTCGTCGGCATAAACCTCCTTTAAATGGACTGCCCTCGCCTTTGGTACTGCTAAGCGTGAAAAGCTAAACCTGAATGCAGAGGCGGCCGTAGGCTATCTGGATCCCTAGGCAAAGGCCCATTGTGAGGCTCCCTACAGGTTCCTCGCCAGTGCCCGAAACCCCCCACCCACCCAACCTGCAGCCCCAACTCCCTGCCAGGGGCCCTCAAACCCCCCTGTGGCCCCAGTTTCCCACAAACAGCCTCCCTCCCCCACCCCATGGCCCCGGCAGCCCGCAAGGGGACCTGAAACCTCCCTGGCCCCTTCCACTGTCCCTGGCCCCTGTTCCCCACCCTGTATCCTGCAGGTTGGGAGACAGATGCGGCTTTTGGGGTAGGTGAAGAGGCCCTTACTGCTCAGGGCCCTATGCAGGTGCCTGCTTCGCCTACCCCAAAAACTGCCTCTGCCTGAATGAGAGAGAAAAGCTCAGTTTACTCTTTGCCATTTACCTTTCTGCACTTTGCTGAGGTGGAAAGGAAGGGAGCATGGGTTAATGGCTGGAGTGGGGAATTGGGAAGCGGAACCCATGGGTTTGCCATGGAATCATTGTGTGACCTCAGGCAGGTTACTTCACTTCCCTGGTCTTTCACCCCCACATTTGCAAAAAGGGGGGGGGGCGCATGATGATGATACCTATCTCAGGGGTGTTGAGGCTAAACATAACCTTTGTGACATGATCTGAGATTTGCTATCAAATGCAAATCCTCTTCTGATAAAAAATTGAACAGGTAAAACTAGACTAGCCTGTTTCACTTGCTGGCCGTGGATGAGAATTAGGTGAGGGGGACAGCACTGTCGTTTCAGGATCCCCAGTCCAATCCCCCAGTCCTTGCTTTTCACACACGTCCATGGGAATTGTAGTGCAATGAAGGCTTGCAGGGTTTGTTCTGTAGGGGCTGTTTCATTTCAATCCGCCCTTCTTTAATGAATCCCACTTTAAAGTGTTTAAGAAACCCACCCTTTGACCATAAACTAGGTGACAGAGGAAATTCCTATTGAACATTGTCAGGTGAGGTCTATGCAAGACTGAGTCTTCCCCTAGGGAGTTGCGTCTCCTGTTGCTCAGGAGTGCACAATCTCCTTGTTTCCTGTTCTTTCCCCCACTACATGGCCGGGCCTGCCAAAGGCTTTATTTCTCGTCTTTGCTGTCCCTCACCAAAATGATGCAAGGCCTGGATATTGATGAATTTGTGGCGCACCTCCCTTGTAGGCGCAAGTGAAGGTGCTGTGATCTGTTTGAGATCAATGGAAGTTGCTGAGGCTTCCAGAAAAGTCTCCACTTTTCTGTAGTGAAGTGGTGTGTGGTGAAAATGTTGGTCTCTGGCCTCTTGTAGGAAAGAAGGGGCAGGGGCTTGTCTCCTGGTTCTTGCCAGTCCCATAGCTAGGGCTGAGCCCTGGGGAAAGACAGTGTGAGCTGAGCAGCCCATCAGAAAGAGCTGAGGGGTGACTATCACACCCTTGCATGCGGGTTCGACACGCTGGCACTCTGTTCTGCAGGTGAGGAATGGATGGAACTGGAATGTATCTAGAACACAGTGCTTGGTGGCTGCGTTCCTGCCCTGCAAGGTGGGACTGGTATAATCTGCAAGCAACCCTTGCCTGCCAGGGGGCCATGGTGGTTGCTGCCATCAATCGCCCTCAACCAGCAGTGGAAGAGAGTGGTAGTGGAGGAATTGCGGGGCGGAGGGAGGGACAGAGGGCTTGAGGAGAATGGAGGCAGCAAGTAGAGTGAAAGGGTGACATGACACAACTCTTGCAGCCCAGGGTCTGGGCTAGGACACTCCTTGACAGCAGTTCCCATTCCTCTATAGCAGAGGAATAACGTTCGTCATTAGTGTCTTTGGTTGTGCCAGCAATGGAGAAAAATATCAATCAGCTTTCAGCATCTCTGCCCATGGGGACTCCTGTCCTCTTTTCTCTCCCTGCATCTGCTGGGCTGATTGCCTCTGATGACCCCTGGCCAAGAACACCCACTCTCTCTCCTCGTCAGTTCCCATCTCCTTTTTCTTCGTTTCCCGGGCAGAAGGCCTAGTGAGGAACTAGCAACAGGTGACATGGATGTCATCGGGAGCCCAGGCTGGAGCTCATGATGAGGCAGGCTCTTGGATGGACCCCCATCCTAATCCCAGTCTTGGCTCCGAGCTACAGGAAACACTTCCACTCTACCAAAAACCCTATCAAATCACAATGCTGCCAGATCCTTAAAAACTGGCCATTCCATTTAGCCCCATGAACAGCTTCAAATTCTCATTGGCGTAAATGTATTTAAACAGCAGTGGTAAATAAGCCTGAGAGATCCAGAACTTGTTTGTCCTGCTTCATTCAAAGAGTTAGTCATGTCAATTAACATAGCCATCCCATTCAAAAAGACTGCAAATTTGTCCTGCCCCCTTAAAAAAATAAAATTGACATTGGATCTTTGAGGAGAACTGTATTTTGGCTCCAGACTTTATCTTCAAAATCTCCTTAGACATTTTCTGTATGCCTCACAATAGTTGTTTAGATTAATAGGAAATGAACATGCAGATGTCTGTTGTTTTTCCATATTCAGCTTGTATTTGTACGTGCTGTCCCTTTTGTAGGTGTGTGCATTATTGCTGCCTCAAGCCAGGCACAGTTGCTCAGTAATTCCCGTTGGGACTGTATGGAGAAAGGAGGACTTTTGGGACTGAGTCATAAAAATACATCTGCAAGGGGACTGTATGGTTGGAGGTGGGCAATGGGAAACGGATCCTTTCGCCTCTAGTTGTCTGGCTCAAACTCCATTAAAGATAAGAAAAAGTCACCACCTGACTGGTGTTCAGGAACCAGTGAGACTTTAGTGTTGATCTGTTTGGTTCCTCTTGGGCCTTCACAGCACCATGACTGCTGCCAGTATTAACCGGTCCCTTCCTCTGAGAGGCCACAGTGACAGAATTTCACCCCACATGGCAGGGCAGTGTGTAGGAGAAGCTTTGTGCCTCTGCCATCTGTGCCTGTTCTGTGCATAGAGAACTTAATTCTCTAGGACTATTCATCTGGCACCTTTCACCAGCACTAAATAATTCACGTGGGAGCCACACACACAGGTTCATTTTGCTGTGGTTCGCTACCTGCAGAGAGGACTCTGTGAGGGATTTTTACACTTTTCTGTGCCTGTATCTTGTAATTAATATAACGTTATTGTGTATTGGGGGCAGGATCTCCTTGCTACCATGCACCTCTTTTGATCACTGTGTAATGTACAGCCTGATACTTTTTTCTACACAAATTGCATAGAGTAAGGTGGGTTCTACTGAGATTTTTTAAGAAATAGACACTAACCAGCCTCTCGCTGCACATGTGACTTTAACTCCAGTGATACATGGTCTGAGATCAATTCTGAATCCCCCTCCCTCCCCCCCCCCCAGTTGTGAACTTGGATAGCAAACTCCTGGTATCTGTGATGTTAATGCACTGTGTGTCTAGCAGAGTGGATTGTTCTGTTTCAAGCTGGGTTCTCTTAAGTTATAGCTGGATGGTTTTGTTTTTAAGTTGAAACATAAAAACCATTTACACTTTGCATATTTTGTACAGTAAAAATCTGAAAATAAACTGAAACCAGAAGTTCTGTGTCTCTACATATTCTTCCTTTGATTATTTCAGCCTGGGAAATGTCTTCCCCTGTCTCTGAGCATTCTTTAGTCCTGGATAGAAGTACCCTATACACAAGTAAAAACAATGAGAGTCCTGTGGCATCTTAAAAGACTAACACATTTCTTCAGGCATAACCTTTTGTGGGCTCCAACCCACTTTGTCAGATGAGTTGGAGCCTGCGAAAGCTTATGCCCAAAGAAATTTGTTAGTCTTTAAGGTGCCACAGACTCTTGTTGTTTTTGCTGTACACAGACTAACACGGCTACCCCTCTGGAATTTGTCACCTATAAACAAATGTTCCTTCTGAGGCTCCAGTCACCTTCCTTGCCCTGTTCTAGGCCTCTTCACTCTGTCCTGCCACAACAGGGGGCATGCTCGTTTACCGCTCCTGAACAATGAGACCTCTCAGTGGCTGTGCTGAGTTGCTTAAATCTCAAATTTTGAGAGGAGAGATGGGAGCTGATCGGCAGTGGGGGGAAAGGCATGAGAAACCAATAGGTAAAGATACCTGCTCCCCCTTGCATGTCGTTTGAGCTCCTCTATCCTGCACACTGCCAAATCATGAAGCATCGGAGCTGTTCTTCCAACTGCTGGGACTCTGACCTCCACAAGAGACTGACGCTGTGGGGGGCATGGAGCAACAGTTCTATGGCGATGTCCTTGGTGTCTGCAGAATTCAGGCCACATTTTATTTAAATTTAAAAAAAAAAAAAATCTTCCCCCGCAACATGTAGCTCTTGAGCGCTTCTTCAGCAGTAAAGGGAAAAGATAGTTGCTCCGCTCTGATTACGGCACCCGGCTTGCGAAGGCTCAATTCCCTTCTGTTGCCAGAATCAATGAGGGTGGATGGAACAGCCCGTCAGCCAGTCTTGGCATCAGCTCTACTGGACCAGTGTTGTTGGACCAACCATGTGGACAGATTCCACAGGCACTGCAAATGGTGGTGCCAAGGCATGTGGCCTCCCAGCTTCATCAACTGTGCCCCTTCTGCAGGCCAAGCATCTGCCAGGCTGTCGGCACTGCTGGAGAAATGGTTGGAAAAATCCACAGGGTGTTGTCGCAGCTCTGAAAAACACAATGCAGCAGAGATAAGAGCAGTTAATGGATAAACATCAGTGCAGAAAGCCTCGAAAGGGGATTTCTCCTCCTCGGGTTACAAAGCGAGGTTACAAAGCATTAATCTAAAATCCTCAGGAAACAGGAAGGGTGGTGGGAGAGCATTTGGCACTGCTCGCTCTCCCCACCCCTTGCCTTCCTTTTCCCCTTTGAGTGACATGCCCCTCTGGGAGCTGTCTGCCCTTGTCCTATGGGCCATTTGTGGTGTGCAGCATTGGGAGATCAGAAATACAAGTAAAAGGCACAAACTAGGGCATCCGCTCGCTCATTCCAAGAAATTTCCTGCTGGCCTCTCCTTGTGCCCTGAGGACGAATCGCCAGACTGGATCTATTCCATTGTTCATCTGCCATCCTGCCTCTGGTGGTTCCTGGCAGCAAGTGCTTGAGGAAGGGGTGAGAACCCCTCAGCAGGCTGAGGTGGGACAATCTACCCCTCATGTTAGGTCTCCTCCTGATCTCTGTAGTTTGGCTCTAGTAGCATGAGGTTTAATATCCCCCCCCCCCACCCACTTTACCATTACTTATAACCCCACACATTCTTGATGCCCATATGAATGTCTGATTCCTTCTGGAATCCCTGCTTGTGCCCCCTGTACCTTCTCCCCAACTCCCTGGCTCAAGGAGCAGAGAGGTAGAAGGAATTGGCTTGGCTGCTTCTACTGGCCTCTGCTTGGGGACTCCCATGTGTGGATCCTAGGGGAAAGCCATGAGCTCCAGTAGAAATATAGGGCTGAGGCTGCAGTTCCCCGTTAGGCCTGCCTGCAGGACCCGACTCCATGATGGGTAACTAATAAAGCTCCGTCAGGCTTGTTTGTCACCAGTTTGTGGAATTTAGGTGTCATCTCCCGGAACTGCCAGCTGGGTAGCTCAGTGTGCATGGACCTCCGGTCTGCCTTGTCCATGGTGCCCTGAGCACAGAGGGTGGATGGCTTCAGGGTTTGTCCTTGGGCAGGACAGACACGGAACAAGCTGTTGGAACAGACCTTCAACGCTGAAGGGGACTAGCAGGTCCACTGATGCAGGGAGACTGGACCCAAAATCCAGTTCAGAAAGCAGCTGCTCTGGAGAGCTGTATGGGGAGGGTCATGTCATTGATGGGGTGCGGGAGAGGCCACATGGTTTTTACATAAGCTAAGTGTGTATAGCATGGATGCTGTGAAGCCCTGCGGAGGGCAATGATGCTAGCAAACAGGGCTGCCCCATGTCCCTTTGCAGCAGCGTCTGTGACGTTAACAGCTTGGGATTTTTCTGCTGGCAAAAACCTCTTGTGTTGGTTGGGAAGGGGAGTAAGGTTTCAATGCCACAGAACCAACCTTCCAGTTTATATCACAGTCCTTTAGTGCTTGCAGCAAGCCACTGGGGCACTTGTTCACTCATCCTGCCTCCCAAAGCCTGATGAGCTGTTAGTTTGCTTTGGGAAGAGCGTAAACTTGGGGCCTGTCACAGGAATCTGTGCTTAAGCACCGGAAGGGGTGGCATACCTTGAGGAATAGGATCCCTCTACAGGATGCTGTGTCACACCCTGTATTCAGAAAGGGCAGACTTATTGGAATTGGACAGCAGAGCTCCTAAGAGTGGTGTTGAAAGACTGATCTGAGTTTATCTTGGACTAGGATGGCACTGGGCTCAGGTTACAGCCCTTTCTGGTGCTGACAGATAATCCAACAGTAGGGGTTTGTGCATGTCTGTCTGTCTGTCTCTCTCTCTTTCCTGTTGTCATGCACACACCCACACACTCCCTTGGTCTGCTACACAGGCACACACATGTGCACAGCATATTCGTGGGTGTGGAGGATGACAGAAAAGAATGGCATGGTGCTCTGTGTGTGTGCGTGTGTGAGAGAGAGAAAATATGCACCAGCAGGCTTATTATTTACTTTCAGAGAGTAATCGATGTCTGTTTCAGGTCCCAGGCCCCATACCTGTTGGCTTGCAATGGTAGTGTATCAATAATGCTGAGATGTTATCTTAGCGTGGTGGGGAGGGTAGTTTCCCCAGAGCTCCCAACCTTGGCCCACAGAGCCAGGAATGTGGCCTTGTACATCCGAAAGGTCTGCAGACATTGCTTTTCCATACCAAGCCTACATTACAATGCACTCCTCTTAGTCAGTGCTTGTTCCAGGAGGCCACAAGAGAGGGAAGGAAAGTGATGCTGACTGGGACATGTCAGTTCCTTGGTTTTCCTGCATTGTCTGAGCAGACCCTGAGCTGTACAGTTCAAATCTCCAATCTGTTACCCTCCCCCTACCCCTGATTCAGATCCCCAAACTTCTGCAGGCAGGGCAGGCAGATCAGGGATTATGAATTGAACCCAATGATGGTATACACACATGGGAGGGGAGGGTGTGTTGTTTCCTGGTGAACCTACTTGATTAGGGACCCAAATGTAACATGTGCCTCTTCACAGCGGTACCATTACTTTCAGAAAGCTGGAAACTTGCAGTGCTGCATTGCTACTGGTCAATGGGAAATCACTTTGTATCTGGAAAAAAAATCCACTGTGAGGGATGTTGTCCTGCAAGTGTGTAGGGGCATTGATTGTCTCCAGCTATGCAAGGGTGACTTGGCAATCTGCAATGTCTGGATTTGCAACTGTGGTGGAGTAACGGACGGCACATAGAGCCCTATTTTGCCACAAGCCCATCTTGCCAAAGAATACACCAAACAAGTATGGTTTTACCAGCGCTGGTGGATCACCAGAGACATTTCGCAGACATCAGGGTTGGCTGGTAAAGGAAGGTGCAGCTTTAAGAACATGGGAATGTTCAGAAAGCTACAAGTAGAGCTCTTCTTTCCTGACCTGGATTACTATTGGCAAGATTGTGTTGTGATACTGAGGGACTCAACCGGCTCCTTGCTTCCCTGTGCTCATGAAGCTGGCCAATTTGACAGCACCAAGGAACAATTTAACTGCCAGCTCCGCAGGTGCAGGGTGACAGTTGAATATGCTTCTGATAGAGAGAAGGGATGCTGGTGATATTTACTCATAAGATTGGATCTCAGAGAGAAAAACATCCCAATGGTTGTAGCTGCCAGCTGCGTCCTGTATAACATCTGTGAAGCAAAGGAAGGAAAGTTGCCACGGGGTGAAGGGTGAGGGTGGCGTGGCTGTTGACTGAGTTTGAACAGCCAGACTCAAGGGCTATCAGTGTGGAGTTATACATCTTAGGATGGTTCTGGCCTGGTTTATATTTGCCGCTGTTTTTGGTGGCAGTTGAAGGGAGATATGCAAGTTACATAAAATAACTTGTGTATCTCCCTTGGACTTTTTAATGCACACTTAGCTTTGTGTCTCCACTGCGCTGCGTCAAAGGCAAATGCCGTCCCTTCAACTCAGTGCTTCTCTCCTTCAGGGCGTGGACTTACTGAGTTGAATTCTGGATTGATTGAGCAGGTCTTCACTGACCGCTCAGTCGTTCCGGCGAGATCAAGCTAATGGTGGTGAATTTGCTGTCGTCAGTGTAGACGTGGCCTCTGAAGGAGCGCTTTAAGAGCAAGCTGCTGTAATGTGTTGCAATGGACTGTGTGCTTCCTGCTCTGTGCTGTGGTAGGAAGTATGTGATGGTTGATGCACAGTGCATCTATTCATTTTGCAGGGTGTGCTGTCCATGAACGATTGTCACATTGTGTCACTGGGCCCCTGAGTTGCGTCATGCTGAGCAATGCAAATAAGTGGGTACCACAGGCAACCTGAAGCATATGTTGGTAACTCATAAAGATGAATTATTTTGCAAACAATACAGGTTTATTGAATAATGAAAACACTTCAAAACAACTGCTGTGCAAGTTAAAAGCAAATATGTTAAAACCTTAATAAAATCATGAAAAATAGCTTAAAGATGAAGAAGGCACATTCATGTCCATGTAGCGATAGTTGCATCCACTGAGGCTCTCGCATCTCAGTCTATGTGAAGCGGTGGTTGTCCTCACTGTCCCCTGGTGTGGAGTGGTGGGGAAAGGCTACATCCGCTGACACCACATGGCATGTTGAGGAGGTGATGTGCTCCCCTAAAGTTTTAAACAACACATGTTCATTCCCGCTTCTGTACGGCACCACTTGCAGAGCCAGCCATGGTCAGTATGGGGTGCCAGGGCTGAGGGGAATGAGGATAGGAATTGCTTGGCTGCATGAAACTTCTGTCTAGGGGAAAGGCACTGAATACTGGCACCATTTTCCTCAGACTGAGTTTTTTAGCTCATTTCTCACTCCTGAAGGTAACAAAGGCAGGAAGAACACAGCTGCTGACCGGCCTGTATGCTGCTAACTTGTGTCTATTACAATGGCCTATGCCAAAGTTATCACCAACTGGTCTCGGAAAGTGAATTACCATGGAGGGAGAGAGAAGGCTGCTATCTCTAGAAACCTTCAGGAGAGGATTACGGAGCATCTCTGTGGAAATCTCATTGAAATCGCTCTGGAGGATTCATGGGACAACCCTATAAACAAAGTGCTCCACATGCCCCCGCCCCAACTCTACTGAGGAATGAAGAGCAGGGAACAATGCTGCCTCTTTTTATTTTACCGATGCCTGTTCTAGGATGAGTCAATCAATGAAGAGTCGATAGTGGTGTCCTGGTAAGTTGTACTCCTGAAGCCTCTCTACTCTGTGATGGGACATGCATTTAAACTCTTACTCAAGGGTCCTTCCCCAGTATTGGACTCACCTTTGCTTGATTGCTGGGACTAACTGGACTGTGGTGGGGTCTCAAACAGGTCCTAGCTCACTGCATAGCTGGACTTCCCACAAATCACGTATCTCCCAACCTCCTCCTCTTCCTCCTCCTCCTTGCTGTTCATGTCAAGAGCCTCTGACTCAGGCTCTTCAAGAGTATCCATGGTGATAGTGGGGTCTCTGCCAAGTATGGCATGCAGCTTCTTCAAAAAGCAAGTGGTCTGTGGCTTGGCACCCAATTGGCCATTGGTCTCCCTGGCCTTCAGGTATGTCTGCTACAGTTCCTTCACTTTCATGCTATGTTGCTGCTGGTGGTCTGTGTCGTAGCCTTTCTTCTGCAACCCCACGCTCTCTTTCATAGATGTCAATGTTTCTGTGGCTGTCCATAGCTGTGCCTGCCCTGCCTCTCTCCCCACAGGCTCAGGAGAGCCAGCGTCTGTCTACTTTAGGCCAGAGCACATAGCTGACATAGGCCATTGCACACAACAGTGGAAAGCTGCTAGGGGAGCGCACCAAGCTGGACAACCAGAAAAGGGGATTTAAAAAAATCATAAGAGTTTTAAAGTGTGGGAGTGGTTCTCAGTCTCCATGACCACTGGGCACTGGAGTTCACAATTGTGACCAGAGCAGTCTGTGTCTTGTGGGACATTGTGGGACAGCTGCTGGAGAACTGTGAGGGTTGACGTAAGCAACTCAGTGTCTACACTTGCACTGCATTGTCCTCAGTACATCAACCATGGGTCAATGCCACATGGTGATGTGGTGTTCCTGCATCTCCGTAACAGGGGAGGGGCACATACATCTGGAGACATGTGCAAGTGTAGACACAGCGACAAGTAATTCAGTGCAAGGTGGCTTATGTTGACGTAACTTTGTATGTGGACCAAGCCTGAGTCTCCTTTGAAACTTAAAGGTTCAGAGCATTGAAAACAAAAGTGTAACATGAACAGCACTAGTTGTTAAGATGTAACACTTTTCCTCCTTCCTCCTTTTACCAGGCAATGCCCTGACTCCCAAGTGGGGGGAAGCTTGTGTTCTGTTTTAGTTTTTACTGCTTGTAAAAGTTACCTCAGTGAAAAGTGGGCAGGGGGCTTGCTGATAACATGCATTAACCACAACAAGGTGGAGAATCTGCAAATCTTTTGGTTAGTTTTTTGCAAAGGCCAAATTTGGATTCCTGGACACTGAAAATGCCAGGCCCAACATATAGACTCACTTCGTTGCTCTATAACTGTGTGGGGCCCTGGCAATCACTATTTGCTGTTGCTTTGGAGTGCTGTCACAGTGTGGTTTTGTATAGGTTATTTTTAAAAGAAAGAAAAATTCTGACTAATATGATTATTTCTTGCAGGTCAGCAATCTGTCTGCCTAATTCTGTGTGTTTCTATGGAAATAATTGGGTGGGGGCTTTGATGTTTTGGATTCAAAGCTTAAAACAAAACCTAGGAGCAGGTGGCCAGGTGATGTTTGGATTCAGTGTCTGGCTACTGCTCAACCAAATACAAACACACAGAGAGTGCCTCTGGCACTCTGTCACATCTTTAGTTGCTGCAGATGATAATCTGGGAGGAATCTCTCTTTGTTTCTGACCAGGGCTATTGGACAACTGGGAAAGCTCCTCCCCCATGGAACCCATCCTAGGTTTTACTTACTGGGGCAGGACTGTGGGAGTTGGAGGGTGCCCCTGCAGTGCAGCCTGAGGCAGTAAAGGTCTCTTGTGATGGAGCCTGTCGGGGTCTGATTCTGACCTGCCAGTGGTTGTGAATTCACTGGCATGAATGGACTTTCACAGCTAGAGTTGCTCAGCCTGAACCAAGCCCTAACTGCCTTGCTCTAGGGAGCTTGCAGTGAGTTGGGACACTGCCCAGCACTATGGGTCAATCCAGTCCCCCAAAGCAAAAGGAGATCTGAGACTTGTTTGCTTCAGGCTCCCCCTGAAGTGGGGGAAGTTCAGGTTGGCTCCCTGGGATCAGTCATCTCCCCACCCAGCTCTCAGCTGGGACCAAGTAATGATTGCCAGCCCCCTTTGGCAGCTGTTTCCCCAGCTGGAACGGGGCAGGAAGACAGCAACAGCAGCTCTGTGGGTGCTTTTCAGACTGGCGGGTTGGGGAGCAGCAGTGAGTTCAGCTGGCAGTGAGGGAATGTGGAGATGAGCTCAGGTAGTGGGGACAGTTACTATCCTGTCTTTAAATGGCCTTTGATGCTGGGCTGGGGTGGCGGGGGGCAGGAGAGAGGGGAAAGGGTAGGACAGGGATAAATGGGTCTACGAAGAACTCAGGAGGGAAAGAAAGGGACACAGAGCATAGATGGAGAAAGAGAGGAAAAGGGGTGGAAGGAGGCATGGAATAGCCTGATTTCTCCCTCACACTGGTTTTCCTCCAGTATAAATCCGTTGTCTTTTTTGGAGTTCCTGCTCAGGTACACTGGTGTGAGCAAGAGAGGAGTTGGGGTTAGAAAGAGAAGAAAGCATGGAGACAGGCCACCAGAGGGATGGTGAGAGACCGAGGAAGGGTCTCTGCTTTCCTCACAGGAACTATCTGTAATCCAGCTCCCCACACAGGTCTCCGAGCAGCAGGGAAGCTCTGTAGCTTTTTATAAAGTTTGGCCTCGCCTCGTCCTCTTTGGGAAGTTGGCTGTAGAGTTAGCTTCCAGTAATAGCCAGAATTAGAGTAATTCTTGCATGAGCGCGGCCTACCTTGATAGGGTTGTACGGGTGGGTGGCAGATCAGATGCATTCCAGTCTAATTATTTTCCAGAAGTAAGTGAAACACTTTCGTTCAGTCCTGATAACAAACCAACGACTCATTTATTTGGCATGAAGTGTGGACAGATATCCTGCGTACGTGATTGGTTGAGCAGCTCTGGTGAGGAAATCCTCAAGAGTGTCTAGAGCATCTTATCCAGACAGCAGAATCTCATGGCTGTCATCTTCAGAGACATCCCCCCTGCACACCCAGAAGGTAACTGAGCCTTACAAGACTAGATAAATCATGTGCTTCTCTTCCTTTCATCTTGGAGTTGTCACTTTAATGGTTTGATATCACCCAGTGTCTGGCTCACTCAATCTTTCTCTCCCTGCTTTCACAGCCTCCAAAAGTGAACTACAAAAGCTAAAGCAGTGAGCTTGTGCCCTGCTATGCTTCTTTTTATGGTGAAAGAGAGCCTGAATAGCAAGTTGATTTTAAAAGTTTTTTTGGCTTTAGAGACAATTCAGATCTTACCTAGCCTAGAAGACATTATGGGAGAACTAGTGAAAGGATGATGGAGTAAAAGTTGAATGCTTGAGGAGGCGTAGTTCTCCAAAAACAACTGTTCAATGTTCAGTGTCAGTCGAAAAAGGTAACAACATTAGGAACCATTAAGAAAGGGATAGATGATGAGAGGAAATATCATAATGCCATTACGTAAAGCCATGGTACTCTCACACCTTGAATTCTGTGTGCAGTTCTGGTTGTCTCATCTGAAACATATATAAATATTAGATTTGGAAAAGGCACACATTAGGGCAACAAAAATGATCAGGGTTATGGAACAGCTTCCATATGAAGAGAGATTAAGACTGGGACTGTTTAGCTTGGAAAAGAGATGGCTAAGGGAGGATATAACAGGTCTATAAAATCACGACTGGTGTGGAGAAAGTGAACAAGGAGGTGTTTATCTACTTCTTCACATAACACAAAAACTGGGGTCACCCAATTAAGTTAATAGGTAGCAGGTTTAAAACAAACAAAAGGAAGTACTTCTCACAATCCACAGTCCACCTGTGGAACTCATTGCTAGGCGATGTTGTAAAGGCCAAAATTATAATGTGGTTCAAAGGAGAATTAGAAAAGTTCATGGAAGTTAGGTCCATCAATGGCTGTTAGCCATGATGGTCAGGGATGCAACCCTATGTTGTGTGTGTCCCTAAGCTTCTGACTGCCAGAAGCTGGGAGTAGATGGTGTGGGATAGATCACTCAAGGATTGCCTCTTCTGTTCATTTCTTCTGAAGCACCTAGCATTGGCCACTGTCAGAAGAAAGGATACTGGGCTAGATGGACCATTGGTCTCATCTGGTCAGGCCGTTCTTAAATGACTTTCAGTCAGATGGTTTAAAACAGTGTGGGCAGATGCTAAGGACTGGCTCTTCTGTGCCTGGCACAGTTCTGGGTGCAGAAAGAGGTGGGAGGAGCCATGAAGGTGGCTTTGACCCACGTTTGTGTCTCTTCAGGAACTATCAGACTGGTCCTTGGCTGGAATTTAGACCTTCAGGGCATCTCTAAGTCACACAGGCTGGTAATGATGGTCAAGGGACAGTAGTGTGGGCTTGGCAAGATATAGTGGCCATCTGGAGACATTCCTTTTCCCTGTCCCTGTCCTCTATATCTGGGAATGGGGTGATGTAGGAACAGCTATGTGGGAGTACACCTTCTTTGAAGTCCCCCACTATCTTGGGTAGCTGTAAGGTAGTTTTGTGGATGCTTTGGACTGGCTGATGGGCACAAAGTAGCCATGGATGGGAGGAGCAGGGTCTGGCCCTTGTTTTCTATTTATTTTTGTCACCATCTGTTTAACACAAATGTCTAATCGACATTTTGAAGAAAGGGCCTCTGACGAATGGAAAAATGCTTTTGAACTAGCTTATCTGCCTGCTTTTTTCATTGCCAGAATTGCCTCCCTCTCGCCTCCCTTAAAATTTTACCTAGTTTGTAAAAAAAAAAAAAAAAAAAAAAAAAAAAAAAAACAAGCAAAGAAAAAAAAATTCCAAACAAACCTGAATAGAATTAAATAACTGTAGCTTTTTAATTAAAAGATAAAGATAAAAAGATTCCATCTGTGGGTGAAGAGAACCAGGGAAAGCCATGTTTGAGAAATGGGGGAGGGTGAAAGGATAGGAACTGCACAGGCCACAGGGATGGCAGTTGCATATTTACCCTTTTACTTTATAATACAAAGAAAAGCTTCATATTCCGATTTTTAAAGCACCGAAACCTCTCCAGCACTGGAGACAAGACCACCCACCAGTTTCTGCATGGAACACACCCATGTTCTAAGACTGATTGCCTGAGGCTTTAAGATGCCTCTTTTGGACCAGTGTAGCTTTATCGGGATAGCCGCAGCAGTACAAGACCCGTTGTAGAGGCTTACACAGATGCAGCTCACCTCATTTTACAGCCAGGCGTTTACAAACTTTTTTTTTCTGGGACCCTCTTTGAAAATATTTCAGGCTATGATGATCCCTCCCATGCCACATCCCACCTTCTCCCTCCTGTCATGCCACCCTTACTTCTGGGCTGTGTCTGGGAGTGGTGGTATCTACAGAGCACGTGGTAGGCAGCTGCTGCTCTCCGGCTGCCCAGCTCTGAAGGGTTCTGGCTTTCAGCCATGCTTTGGGTCTGACAGCTCCAACCCCCTCCCACCATAGTAACTCATGACATGCTGAGGGGCCCCAACCCCCAGTTTGAGAACTCCTGCTTTACACTGACACAGCGCAGCTACGGGAGAGGTTTGCACCAGTGTAGCTAGTGATGCAAATATCCTTAATGTAGACAAGTCCTTAGTGCAAGTAGAAAAGGCATTGAAAAGAGGCATGCAGAGAGCCAGTGAGTACTTGGGATGGCCCGTTATTGCTAATGACCAGGAAAAGGGATAAAATAACTAATTTGTTTATACGTCACATTCCGAGATATTTATTACACATTTCAGATTACAAATCTGTGGTCTGTGTTTCAGTGCTTACTAATATCATTATTAAGGATCCACCCCTCTGGGGAATTAGCTTTCCACGAGCCAGTTCAGGCCATTCTCCGACCTACCCCCTGTAGTTGGTAACACCCAAACTGCTCCTAATAGTGGGTTGTAATTTCAGAGAGAGACAAGCAGTTCAGGAAATTGTATAAATAACTAAAATGTGCTTTATAACAGGGATAATCCACAGGGGTTGCAGTTTGTGATGTGGGCGGGGAAGACAAAAATGCATAGGGTCTTCAGTCACTTGTAAATTGCAACCCCTCTGATGAGCCAAGAAAGGGGAAATCCCACTTGCCTTACTCATGTGAGTAACCCCAAGGTAAAGTCAAAACGGGAAGTCTTCCCATATGAATGATGTATGCAGGAGCTATCTCTTAGCTATGAACTTAGAAGAGAAACGGAAAAATGTTGGCGTTATCCTTTCCTGCACTTGACAATGCATAAAGGTGGTCTCAGACTTGAAAGAATAACTCTACTTTTTGTTTACAGGAGGCATCTCAGGTTCCCTCTCTATGGTGGAGGATCTCGGACAGAACTATGGAGAAAGCCTAAATGATAAGGTCATCACTGGTGGCTGTCGGGTAGCCAAATCTGTGACTCCCTCTCACCTTAACCAATGGGAGAAGGGTTAAGATTTAGCCCCCAACTTCCAGGAAGCAGTAAGAAAGTAGTGGAAGCAGCTCCCAGCGCAGAGTAACATTATTCTTCAAGTCCTCCAAAGAAGTCACCAAGCCTTCTACATCAGAACGGGAAGAGAGGGCTTGATGTTCCAAATGTAAATATATAGCAAATCCCCACCCCCCATGGACATATTTTAAATCTTGAGTCAGAAGCAAGAAAGGGCAGGTGTATAGGTATATGTAGATATAGATAGCACTATAAAATTTTGCTTTGCCGTTCAGGTAGACAGAGGCAGTTTCTGGAGTGCAAGGCTTAGCTCTTGTTGGCTAATTCACATTAATACAGTGAAACACCAGCATCCTTTTTCTCAGCTCACCCCCACCATTTTTTACCTCAATGTTAATTCCATTGACTTCAATAGTTACTTCTGACTTGCCCCAGTGTAAACAAGATCAGAATGTTCTTTATCGTTAGTCAGTTTCTTCGCTCTTACCCTAACTAATCTAACAAGGCAAGACAATTTGAGGATTAATTTCTAGGGGTAAAAATGTCCTCAAATTGCCCATTTTTTGTAATAAAGCAGGACAATTGAAATCTGCAGGTCAGGGAAATCCATGAGACCTAAAGATGTCAAGTTGACTTGTGTGAGGATTTCTCATGGATGACCCTGCATTCTCCAACATCAAGTTTATGACTCATATTGTGATGTACCCGTTGACTGCAAACTAATTCTCTATTATCCCTTAGAGTCTGCAGCCAAAATAGGTTACACCTTTAGCACCAAGAAATGTGTGAACATTTATGTGGGGAAAAGCTTTGAACACCAGTCACGACTACTTAGAAGCCAAACAATTTGATCCTTTCATTGCTGCTTGTCACACCGAAGTTATCTAACTAATAAGCTTGACTAGTGACAATTTGTGTGCTGGAAAAGATGCCATGCAGGATTAAGATTCAGAGGATTCTAGGATTGTATAGTTATGTGGAATTGTTGGAAGGGTTTAGGATGGATTCCTATGAACATTTCTTTTGATTTCTCCTTGTGGAGGGGTGTGCTCCCCATGTAATTTCCAGTTGCATGTTTCATGTGATCTCAATGTACAAATCATAAATCAGCTATGAATCTCAGAGTTCAAATCCAGATTTAGGTGTAGATGGAAACTTCCCCAAAATTCAGGTAGCTCATATGGTGCTCTGGTTCTAGCCATCATACACATGAAACAGAATGGCAGAGTTCAGATCAAGATTATTTTGAAGCTCTGGGGTCAGGAACCAGATTCTCACTTCAGCCCATTGGGTTGGAGCCTCAGAGTTTGGATTCAAATTTGATGTTCTGGTTCTGGCCTACCTGTATTTCTACTTTTCACCAGCCTGGCCTGAGTTTGGAGCTTGTACTGACACACCAGTCCAGGCAGATTTCATGTTTTTGGGAGTAATTGTTTTGCACAACTCTGCACAAAGGGAATATTCTTTTCTTCTACAGATAATTGAGATTTTTAACTACCACCCTTAAAAGAAATCCATGGCATTTCATCATCATTGAAGAAGCTCCAGAGTTTGTGGTGTTTTGTGGTCTTTGCTGTGCCACTTAGCTGAGGTGCTGGGAAGGATGTTTTGTTTAATAATGTGGTTGGTATTTTTCAGTGACCTCTCTTGTGTTTTACAATGAGAATAGGTCTTAAAATATGAGGCCAATTAACATGGAAATATAAATAGGCTCCCCACACTCCTTTGGTGGCATGGAGAAAGGCCCTCTATCATTTACCCACTACCCATGAGAAACTCACTAAAACTTCAGTGGGAATTCCCTGCAGATTTCTGTTGCCCATATTGATAAGGCATGATTTTCAGCAGGCCTTAGCATCTGCAGCTGGTATTGATTTCACTGAGAATTGTGGGCATTCTGCACCTCTGAAAACCAGGCCAATGAGGTTTTTGGCATCAGGAGCAGTAGGGATGAGAAAGGAGGAAGAGACGGGTGTTCGGTGACAGTTGGAAACCATCTTCAGAAGTCCTAGTAGGCGGGGCAGCCATTTGTGAGGCACTGTAATCTGCCCCAAATGAAAATAGTTCGCCATCCGGAAGACAAACCATACCAGAGTCAAATCTAATCGTCATCGTCGTCGTCATCATCGCCGTTGTCATCGTCGTCGTCGTCATCATCCTCGTCGTCGTCGTCGTCGTCATCATCATCGTCATCTTCAGTGTTTATCTTCCCAGAGAGTACGTCCTCTATCCAGTCTTCCAGCTCCTCAGCTGTGGGCAGATCATCATCATCCTTGATTTCCATCCAGATACTGTCGGCCTGAAAGAACAGATGCAGCAAGAGATTAGAGCACCTCTCTGCCAAGGCTTGCTGGTAAGGTTACCCCACTTCTCTAAGGAGAAGGTGGGACTAGCTCATGTCTCTCACTGTCTGTGATGAGATTAGCGCATGTGTGTCACAGGGATTGGCCCCCAATTTCTAACAGGGGAACTCAGTGTTGCTTTACTAAGACCTTTAAAATTTAGGTCGGTTTTATGTCACTTGAGGATGTGACACATCCACCAACCTAATTCCTGGTATAGATGCAGCTAAGATGAGGGAAGAATACTTTTGGTCAGAGCCCTGCAAATCCACGGATATCTGCATTATATCCGTGGACCATTTCTTGCGGATGCAGATGGGATACGGAGCCAAATATTTGTATCCAGGCAGGGCTCTACTTTTGGTGACCTAGCTACCATTCCTTGGGGTGGTGGTGATCCTACACTAACAGAAGGACCACTTCCATCACTGTAGAATGTGTCTACACAGTGCGGTTATGCTGGCATGGTCCCTGTAGAGTGGACCTGGCAAAAAACTGTAATAGATGCACAACATGTAAACTGATCCTGTTCTTAAACAGCCTGTTAGGAGCTGGTTGGGTAACCGCATCCATTTTGATTACATTTTTCCAATTATTGGACTTGCTCAGCTAATTACATTAGCCAATAGTCCATAAACATGTAGCTCCTCTGGTTTCAGTCCATTTCACAATACAATTTCATATTCCCCTTGTCTCCTACTCTCTCTATGGATTTGTTCCACTGAATCTTCCAGACCTCATCATTTCTACTCATCTCCCTGATCCTTCCACTCTTCTCTTGCCTGCACTCTTTCCATCCTATCACACCACCTGGAGGGACACTCTTGGTGTGATAGCAGCTCCCGCCATTTGGAAGAGACTTTTCCCATAATACCTCTTTGCCTCACTGACTTCACAGTCCATTCCAAATCTGCAGAAAACATTGCCCATCCCTCTTGTCTGCATGGTTTTTTTTTTTGCTGTTCTCTCCCTCTGCTCATATCATTTAAAACTGCAAACCCCTGTTGATTTCTGTCGGTATGGAAGACTGTACAAAATAAAGGTGTGGAGTAGAGAGGAAGCATGGTCTAGGGAGGGCTCAGGTCACCTGGATTCTGTTCCCTGTTTGTCCACAGACTGCTTGCATGACCATGGAGTTTGCCTGTCTGTAAAGCAGGGATAATGACATTGTTCATTCATGATTTGAAAGGCACTGGAGCAATGAAATCCCCACAGCACAGTCTTTCCTTGCCTGAGGGACCTAATTTGAATTGCTGATGTACGCTTTGATAAAATGCCTGGTCACATTTCTGTTTCTAGGGAGGGCTTACGTCCCTAAGTATTTCCCTTATCAAACATGAAGCTATCAAAAGAGATACAGAGCTTGATCCTGTAGCCCTGCAAGTACTCAATGGCACCATTTGTGTGAATGCAGGCTCCTTGTGTGAGTAAGGACAGCTAGCTCAGACTCACCATTTGTGTGGAAAATATAGCTGCAGTATATTGTAATGCACAGTGGCAGGGCTTTTATACTGACACAGAGAGAATAGCCAGTGGGAACCTGGAACACAATGGTATTATTATTGGCAGGTTCCTCGAGAGGAGGAACAGAGAGGCAACACCCACTGAAGTCAATGGAAATCTTTTTTTATATTCATCAGGCTTGATTCACCACTGTATTACTCCAGTTTTATATCAGTGTATCTCAATTGATTTCAGTGGATTTACAGCACAGTAAAACTGGAGCAATGTGTTGCTGAATAAGGCCCAACATTTTTATTTGCTTATATCATTCTGAAATGCACCCTTCTTAAACAGCTTTCCAGGCACATTGAAAACATACTTAGAATGAAGTAAAACCGCTCTACACCCTACCGTAAATAATTTAGCATGTTTATAGAGAAAACAATAGCAAAGCTATGGTCGAACTGTGGGATTTACCTCTTCTGAAAGGTCTCTAGATCAGTGGCTCTCAACCTTTCTAAACTACTGTACCCCTTTCAGGGCTCTTATGTACCCCCAAGTTTCACCTCACTTAAAAACTAGTTGCTTACAAAATCAGACACAGAAATAAAAAAAGTATCTCAGCACACTTTTACAGAAAAATTGCCTACTTTCTCACTTTTACCATATTATTATAAAATAATTATAAAGTTTTAGTGTATATAGGGCAGTATAAACAAGTCATTGTCTAAATGAAATTTTAGTTTGTACTGACTTCCTAAGTGCTTTTTATGTAGCCTGTTGTAAAACTAGGCAAATACCTAGATGAATCGATGTACCCTCTGGAAGACCTCAGTGTACTGCTGAGGGTATGCATATCTCTGGCTGAGAACCACTGCTGCACATAACCTCTGAATAGTACATATGTTCCAATGGAGTCCCTATATTTATCACCAGTATCTCATTACACATCACGGTCTTGTTACGGACAGTTCTACTCACATAAATTTCCATTGTCTCTATTTAATGTAACTTTAAAATTATTTAAGATGTGAACAATGGCTGTTGTACATTAACAGGGCAGATCATAGTCTAGACCCCAGGGCACTACACCAGGAGACCTGGATTCTATTGTCGACTTGGCTGTTGACCTACAGGCAAAACGTTTCATCTCTCTGGTTTCCCTTCTAACCTGTCTTCACCTGTCTTGTTTATTTAGGCCTGGTCCACACTGGAAAATTAGGTCAGTTTAACTACATTGGTTGGGGTGTGAAAAATCTACACTGCAGAGCAGCATTCTTAAGCTGGCCTAAATCCCTGTGTAGACTGTGTGAGGTTAACCCCAGCTATCACCTCTCGGGGAGGTGAAGTTACGACGCTGACAGGAGAGCCCTTTCCCTCAGCACAGGTAGTGTCTACACTGTTACAGTAGCATAGCTGCGGCTCTGCAGGTATGTTGCTGTAGTGTTTCGAGTGTAGACAACCACTTAGACTGTAAGCCAGTGGTTCCCAACTTTTTTGGCTCCAGGGCCACAGATATTTTTACAACCCTGAAAGGCCACCACTCTCTGCCAGCAGGGCCCCCTGCTGTAGCCAGATGGATGGAGTTCAGTGAGAAGGATCTTCCATCTCCCTGACTGCAGCAGGGAAACAGAACACGTTCTCTAGCCCCGGGTGCTCCAGCTGGGTCTCTAGGCAGTGGCTCCCTTCTGCAGCTGAGGAAATAGGAGACCAGTGCTTCCCTCCCTCTGGCTCCAGCAGAGACCCCAGTGCCAATGGACCCAGGTGGTGCACTTTGCCATGCTCCCTGCTGATCTCCTATCCCTTTAACTGCACCCAGGAGCCTGCACTAGTCAGACAGCCCTGTGGAAACATGCTCCAACTGGATCTTTAGGCAGCGGCTCCCTTCTGCAGCCAGCAGGAGGGGAGCCGTGGGCCACCTTGAAAGTCCCTGCAGGCAACTTTTGACTTCCAGGCCAAAGGCTGAGAACCACTGCTGTAAGTGCTTCCGGGCATGGTCTTTCCCTTAATATGTGTACATACAGGGCCTAGAACAACAGGGCTCCAATCTTTGTCGAGTTCTCTAGCCACTCCTTTAATATTGTCCAACAACTTGGATTAAACCTCCTCAAAACTGTTGTGACCTCCAGCCGTCATTTAAGGCAGCTGAGAGACAGCTAAACAACCCCATCCAAGACAAAGGGAGTATGCGAGCCCACCCAGTGACTTGGACTTTGTGGGTGGAGAGCTCCATAGGGCGTTGTTTGGGCATGTGTGTGGGCTCTTGTCTACACTAAATATGCTACCGCAATGGCCCTGAAATGCTTCAGTATATTTGCTACCTATGCTGGCATCAGGGATTCTCCTGCCGGTGTAGGTACCCGCCTCCTGTTGACAGAAGCCTTCTTCTGTTGACCACGCACTGTCTACACTGGGGGTTAGAGCAGTATAGCTACATCTCTCGGGGTGTGGATTAGTCACACCAGTGCGAGACATAACTATACTGATGTAAATTCCTAATGTAGACCAGGCCTCTGTTGGGTGGGTGGGACAGAGAGAACACAAGCAGACAGATGCCAACAGAAGAGAGGGAGAGAGTAAAGAGATAAAGCCAAGCAGACACAGCCTGGATGCACTGTAATGTGGCCCTGAGATAAAGCTAAGAGAAAAATCTATTTTTGATACAGAGTATTGGCTGAAAAGGCAGGCTTAGAACAGCTAACAAAGAAACCATCTCCTGCTGTTTGATTCCTCCTGTGTTCAGAGAAACAGGACTCTTTGTCCATTTTTTGTCAATAAACTAGATGGCACCAAAGAAAATACCAGACTCTACTATCATCAGTTTCTGCTTTCACGTTGAACACATTCAGGTACTGAAACTTTGACTAACCATTTGGGTCAGAAGGGGTGGTAATAAAAATAATCACAATAATAAATCTGCCACATCTGGCACACTGTGCATCAGCTTGGCTAACTTCTGAGCCAAGCTTTGCTGGTTTTCTACATTTCCAACTTTTCCCACTGGTTCCCAATGGGAACAATTACTTAATAATTCTGTTTTGCCCTTTCATAACCCCATCCCATCCAAAGATCTCACAGCGTATGTCAAATATCAGCACATGAAATCTCCAAGTATCTTTACAAGATGCAAGGGTTTCACTATCCGTGATGTACAGAAGAGGAAACTGAAGGGTGAAGTAATTTGCTCAAGGTCACAGAGGAAGTAGGCAGCGTGGCCAGGAATAGACCCCAAAGGGCAGATTCTCAGCTGGTATAAATTGTCACAGCCTCATTGAAATCCCTCTCGACTCTCCCCTGAGGTCAAATTAACATTCTGATCTTTTATTAACCAAATCTCAAACACAAAAAGGGCCATTAAACCCAGACTCCTTCTTATGAGTATTTATATAGTTGAGGGAATTCTGATTCCCTAGCTTGTGTGTATCTAGACAGCTCCTTTTTATGGTTTACAGAAGATTACATTTTACAGAATCCAACCATAAAATGAAGCCTGTAATTCTGGAGCGTCTGTTCAATGATCTCGACGTTTATAACAGAACCCTGTTCTTTAGGGTTGGTAGTTGATTTGGGAGCAGGCTTGGGTCCCTAACCTGGCTGTAAATAAACACACAGGGAGTTTGCACCTGACATTAAGCCCACATATTCCTGGTACAAATACACAATGGAAATAATAACATTTTCATGACAAGATTTAGTGCTCATAAAGCCCAGGCAGGTAGCACAATGGCAAAGTCTGAGTCACCCAGGGCTGATCCTGGAAGGTTCTGAGCGCCCTGGACTCCTATGCACTTCTCAGTGCAGTGGTGACATGGGTACATTTTGAGTTCATTTGCACTCTCCATGGTAACACAATGGCATGAGTTAGAAACAGTTGCCAACCGGGGAGGAAAATATCATGTGTTTGTGAAGTGCAAGAGGACAGGGCTGCTTAGCTTTTGTTTGCCTGGGCATGCATGTGTAATAAAGTAGGAGCTGAATTATGCTTCCCCAGATCCTTTCCGTGGGTGTGCTCGTGTGAGGACGGACTCCCGGAATCTCCCTCGCTCCTCTGAAAGGGGTAAATAGACCAGAGTCTCTTGTCTTTAGGGAACATGAAGACGGAGTGGCTGGTTAGTGCTGCTGGCAGCACGTGAGGCCCAAGCTGTGTTTCCGGGCAGGGTGAAGCCAGGGTTGTGTCCCTCCTTTGCTGGGATGGCTGCTGGAATGTGTTGGGTATGTAACAAGGGATCCTCTCCCCTGTCACTACCAATCCAGGCTTCGAGAAGAACAGCCTTCCTCCTCCTCTTTCTCCATGAGCCCTCAATGGTTTTGTGATGGAACAGTGTAGTGGCTAGAAAAGGGCCCTGGATTTTAGACACAGGAGGTATGAAGCTGGGGAGGAACAATTGCGCTCACGGTTTGTGGAAGGCTGGGGGAAGTGAGATTTCATTAAATTCCATTAAAAGAACACAGAACAAATACAATTCTGTGGTTTCATCAGGCAGGTGACCATGTGCGAACGGCCCCTACTAATGCAGCTCTTCTGTTCCCTGTGGATTAAACCCAGTGCTGTGCTCTCAGACCACATTATCAGTGTGCTCACTCTCATCTGCTTCACTCTTGTGAAGAACGATGCTGTCACAATGGTATGCCTCTGATCAGATTCTCCATAGTGCCGCTGAACACAACGGTCTCAACTGTGGGCAGGGAGCCTTGATAGACAATATCCTTTCCACAGAGGTCCTACCCTTATCAATTTATATTGCACTCTTATGGTTTCTTACTGTATTCTTAATCTAGGCAGCTGCTCGCGGATTTCCATTAGTGACCATCTTTTCTTATATAGGCAAACTGTGCCCTTCTGATTTTTGCCACACAGCACAACTACCCTCTTCCTCCTTTCAGTCTGAAAACTCCCCTTTGCAGCTCTGGTTCTCTGCTGAGGCCTATAGAATTCCATGCAAATGATCTCTACTGTGAGTGACTAACTAGGGAAGACTCCAGGGGAAATGATGAAAGCTTGATTGTATGAGTCATTTAAAATAAGGCTGGATAAAGCACCGGGGAACAATCCTGCCCTGGTCAGAGAGAGCCTACATGTGACTCAGTAGCAGAACTGTGCCCCGATGGAAACCCTGCACCTGAACATTCCTGAACTTTGAGGTGTTCAAAATCCAGATCCACTGGTAAATTTTGTGGCTTGACATTTGCTCTGCTCAACAGACGTGAAACTGTTGAAAAGTTAAGTGTAAAACTTCTACTAACTTCATGGGATCAGGATTTTGCCCTGGCTCTTGTCTTTCTTAGCATCTCTGATTGTGTCTGATTGCTGTGTTCATGATACTCACATCTGTGACATTTACCACCCCAATCTGTGGCCTGAAGAGGTCGATCTTGAAGGTTTTCTCCCAATAGGTGATGAGCTGCCCAAATGGGGGGGGGGGGGGGGAAAAAAAGACAAAGGTGTTTAAACAACCACTTCATGTTAATACAGCCAACTGACTATTGGACAGTAAGTCTGATGCTTGAAACCAGATATGGGATCTCTTGTGCGGCAGGGTAAAGTGTTAGCCTATAGGATATCCATTTAATCATGGAAACATTGGATCAGTTTCTTGTCCAGCACAGCCATGCAGATTTGATTGAGAGGTGGATCCTGGCAGGTTAGTTCCCAGTTTGATGCGCTATGTCTCAATTTTCCCCATGTCGTCTCTTCTCTTCCCCTACATGCTGTGCGTCCTCTGGTGTAATGGGCATGCACATGCACTACAACAGTCAAGGAGGGAAACAATGATCCTCCACCACTCACCAGAGGAAAGTCATCAGGGTCAATCCACACAATACTTAGGTCAGGATTGTCAGTGTTCTCCTTGGCAACTTGCTTCAGAGTCTCCAGGAACTCAAAGCCATCTGAAATGATATATATGAACATCTAAGTTTCTCTGATGAGCACCCTGATACAACAAGCCCCTTGTGTTGTTCCAATGTCCAGGCTAAGGATGGCGATTTCCTCGTCTTTTTATTTAAAAGGCTTCTGACTAGCCTCTGTTCTTTATAATGGTTGCCACATAATAATGCTTTGCATTTCTCTAGCACCCTTCCACCAAGGAAATCAAAATGACTTAAATATTAATTAAGCCTCATAATACCTCTGTGAAGTAGATCAGGAGCATTATTCCCATTTTACAGACAGGGAAACAGAGGCACCAAGCATGAAAGGTGGGATTTTTCAAAAATGTCTGAGTGATTTAGGACCACTAAGCCCACTGGCTTTGTGCTCCTAAAACACTCAGGTAGTTTTGAAAATCTCACCGTAAGTGATTTCACCCAACAAGTCAGAGACACCGCCAGAACCCCGTCCAGGGATATTCTATCTACTACCAAAAATACATAAAAGAGGAAACCCCGGACGCCCCATCATCTCAGGCATTGGCACGCTTACAGCAGGATTATCTGGCTATGTGGACTCTCTCCTAAGACTCTTCACTCTGTCTGTGTAGTAGGACTCTTAGAAATTGCCACCCAAAACAAATTAATAGTTCATGCAGAAAATTATTTTATCTCCAACAGGTGCCAGAGGCAAAAGCTTCTCGGGAAAATATATGTGCCTCACCCAAACAAACAAGGAGTCCTGTGGCACTTTTAAAGACTAACAAATATATTTATTGCCTGAGCTTCCGTGGGAGAAAATCCCACTTCATCAGATGCTTGAAAATGGAAAACCTTACGGTACAGGAGGACCCAGGACTCCTTGTTTGTTTTGCTGAACTAGACTAACACAGTTACGCCTCTGGAATATATGCCTCATGAATCTCCTGTCTGTGCCATGCTGACCAGAGGGAGGGGTAAATTCCTTCCTGACTCCAGCTGGTGACCAGTTTAAGCCCTGAAAATGTGAAGATTGACAATCCTTGCAATTTAATCCTAACTGGTGTAATTGTTGAGGCCATTCTTATCCCTGGCTAGAAGTTCACGTAAGCATCCTGGCTCCAGATCTCTGCAGGATCTGTCTTCCTGCCTTCTCCCAGATTGTGTGTGGAATTCTAACTGCTCCATTGAGGCGGGGCTGCTGAGCAGGTCTGACAGGCTCACCGACTAACAGACTACATTCTCTTTGGGAAGTTTATCATGCCAGGTAAGGCATGGCAACTGAACGGCCGAGCAACAGACACACACTTCCTTCTGGGTGACGCTTTCTTGTGGCTGCCCTAGGAAGGGGAGAGGCTACCCTGTAAAATCAGCACAGATTCCAGGGTGCTCAGTGCAGCGTGAGACCCAAGTAGGGGGCTGAGGGGGGGTCGAAGATGCTGAGTGAGTTTAACAGTGTGTGTGAGCTGCTGTAACTCACATACTTAAGGCTTGGGAGAGAAGAGTCTAGCAGGAAAAGCAACTAGCAAGAGGGGGGTGAGGAGGTGTAAGTCCTTGGATCTATGTTTGGGGCTCCTACCAGGTGATCATAATGCAAGTAAAAGCTGATCCTAGTTCAGAAGATTTCCAGCTAGGTGCAGGGAGGAATGGGAGTTGGGGGGGGGGGGAAGAGCCTCCTACCTGGGTCGTCTTCTTCAGCAAAGGCCACGATGTGGATACCATCCAGGTCATCCTCCTGTGGACAAGACAGCTGTTACCAACTGGTCTGGAGAGAGGGGGAGAGGGCATTGAGAGAGTGGAGGGGAATAGAGCGACCAGATGACCTGATTTTATAGGGACAATTCCGATACTCGGGGCTCTGTCGTTTATAGGTGCCTATCACTTCCCATCCCTTGTCCTGATTTATCATGCTTGCTAGCTGCCTAGGGGGCAGCCTGAGTGTGGGTTGCTGTTGGAGATGAGGATAAATGGGGTACTGTGAGGAGAGGGGCCTGGGTGAGGAAGAGATGAACACAGTGATGCGCGGCTGAGACCGAGTCACCATGTAAGATGGGAGAGCAGGGCTTAGGTGAGGCTGAGATGCGGATGGGATGGGTACAACAAAGAGGAGGTTGCCTGGGATTGCCGTGGATTAATGCATGACATTGGATGCGATCTATTGTTAAAGATGTGGAGGCCCACCATGCCAAGGGTTAGAGTTGGAAGGAGGGAGAGGCAGAGACGACCTTGCAGGGGCTGGATGCCGTTGCTGAGTGAGAGAAGAGACAAAGGATGGACCTGCGAGCCTGGCAGTGGTCCAGAGACACTGTTCCTGTAGAAGGCCTAGTGCCTTGTGGGGTGCTATGGAGAGTGGTGCGTACAGGGTCTTTCTACGCCAACCAGAGTCTGAACTCCCAGTGGCCAGGGTGCAGGGCAGTGGGCCTAGCCCACCCCCTCCGGACACGCCCCTTCTGGGCTGATGAATGTTGCCAGTAGCATCAGCTGCTGTCCCTTCTGCCCTAATCATGGGAGAAATGAAGTGGCTCAAATGACTCTCTGTAAGAGAGGAAGGGCCCCAGGTTTTGGAGCGGGAGGGTCTCTTTGAGTAGAGAGGGGAATCAGATGGTGCAGAGGGGCATCTCTCTGAGATCTGACAGACTTCGCATGAGGCTGATATATGGGGCTGGGCTGGTTTTCTCCACAAGTGCTTTGTGGAGGTGTGAGTGGGCCTTGGATAATGACATTGGCAAAGGCCAGTGGATCTGCTTATTGTGCACCTGCTACGAACGTCGTCTCAGAATTATCCCATGGAAAAGCCCCGGGTTCTTCATCCTCTGCCGCTCCCAGTTTCCATTTCAATTGATTTGAATGCAAGAAAAAATTCCCATCTAAATGCTAATTTCTTTTCCCCTTTGAGCCCAGAGGTGACAAAACCGCTATCGAAAACTAAAAACAACCACTGCAAAATGAAACGAGCTAAAAGATTAAGTGGAAAACATAATTTTTAAAAACAATAGCAGGGTCGGGCCTGTGCTTGCTTCTTTGGGGAATCACATTTTCACAGGGACACTTAGGGCACTTTTGCTACAGAATTCAGACCACAAACAGATCGTGTAGCCTGCCGTTTTGTTTTTTCCTTGACAAGTGCCAGAAGGATCACTGCACAGCAGAATTATAATAATAATAATTAAAAATAAAAACTACATCTTCTTAGACAAGAGGAACCAGATTCTGATCTCAGTCATACTCATGTAAATGTGGAGTAACTCCAGTGAAGTCACTGGGGTTATTCTGAATTTACACCTGGGTAAGTGAGATCAGAATCTAGCCCATTATCTCTTGCAGATAAACTCTCCTTACCTAAATGGGTGTAAACCCTCTATTTTACGGCTGTGTTTATTAAGCAAACTTTCCACCACTGACAATCCATGCTTTCTTCAGGATTATATGATAACATATTAAATATTAAATCAGAATCACTAATTAGTTTCACTGGAGCCAGAATTTCACTCAGTATATCAAAATTGTATTTAAAAAAATAAAAAACCCTGGCTCCAACAAGACATCAAGCCAAAATGCCTCAGCCTTCATGATTTCATTGCATCGCCTCGTTCCTTATTATCTCAAATTAGGCCTGAGATGTCTCAAGTTGGGCGGCCAAGCAGGCACCATTGAAAATATTGGCCCTGATCTCGCTGGAGAAATACCTTCCTCAATGTCTGTGAAGCACCATGCATGGCCACATGATTAATGAATCATATGAAACAGAAGTTTTCAGAATGCTGGCCACAATCAGATTTCTTGATTGGCTTTGAATGTCAATCTGGGGCTTATTAGAGTCAAGTACTTTTCAGCAAATAATTCATTTATGAATGTCACCACTTTTCCAGTCTTCACAGAGCAAAACGTTCTTGCATATATCTTTTTTCCAAATTTTTGGTGAATTTTGTCAGAACCTCTGCACTACAATTCGTTCAGATTGTGACTATTGCAATCAATGTACAATTTGCTCTGTAGCTCAAGTGACAAACCCACCTAGCCCAGCCAGAATTTCAAATCAGATATTCTATTGTGACAGTCACAAGTCATGCTCTGTAAATTCCATGAGTCATCCAGGAACAATACCCTATGACTGATACAGCCAATTAACACTGTGATCACTACAGGTGAATGGATGTTGAAGACAATTATATTAGAATCATAGAATAATAGGGTTGGAAGGGACCTCAAGAGGTCATCTAGTCCAACCCCCTGCTAAAAAGCAGGACCTCTCCCCCTAAATCACCCCAGCTAGGGTTTTGTCTAACTGAGCCTTAAAAAATCTCCAAAGATGGAGATTCTACCACCTCCCTAGATAGCCCATTCCAACAATATTGTAGTCACCATTAGAGGCTCAATAAAAGTTACACCTTGAATCAGCTAGAGTGGTTACTTTAAACTAAGAATAACGTCTCCTGTTCTGTAATCTGGAACTAGCTGTTCCAAGAAGCAATTATTTAAGGTACTGGGAAACTGCATCTCTAAACCTTGGTGCACGGTGACATTTGACCAGTTGAAGTATGCATAGATGAATTGTTATTGTTGTTACTTTTTTATTTCCCTCACCACCGTGCACTCTATGCTGTTTCTTGGATTCAGCAATCCATCCCCAAACAGCAAAGCACTTAAGCATGAGATTTTACTGTACACCTGGGAAGCTATGGGTGAAGCTTTCCCTGCTACAGAATCATTCAAGGTGCCTGTAATACTGCACCAGCTGTTGGGGATACTGCCGTCTAACCATTATGGCTTGGAGTGTTTCTGTAGTAATTCAGTAGCCAGCACAGATTTGTTTCTCTTCAAAGATTTCAGGGAGCTAAAGGCTTCCTCATCCTCATGTGCTTACCCAGGTCTCAAACATGTCTTCTGGACGTAACTTCCTTAGGGTGGCTCTGAAAAAAACAAAGGCACCTTCTTTAACTTCCCTCCATTGGACCATGTTATTCGTTTCTCTGCCAGAGTAAAGAGCCCATTATTAAATATATGTTCCCAGGTAGATACCAATAAATTGTGATCAGATCACCCACAACCTTCTCTTTGTTGGGTTAAATCAACTTAGCGCCTAGAGTCTATCACAAGAAAGCATGTTTTCTAATACTTTAATCATTCTCCTGGCTCTTCTCTGGACCATCTCCAATTTATCAACATCCTTCTTGACTTCTGAACACCAGAACTGAGACTGTTCCTGCAAAAGCAGCTGGACTCTAGTGCCCAAGACAGAGGTAAAATAACCTCCCTACTCTGACTTGAGATTCCCATTTATGTGTCCAAGGATCCCAACTGCTTTTTTGACCACAGAGTCACACTTGGAGCTCATGTTCAACTGTCTATTTGCCACCACATAATTTTTTTTTCAGAATCTCTGCTTCCCAGGATAGAATCCCCCACCCTCTACATTCTTTGATTGTAGATGCATACATTTACATTGAACCATATTAAAACACATATTGTTTGCTTGAACCCAGTTTGCCAAGAAATCCAGATTGCTTGGTATCAGTGACATATCCTCTTCGATATTTACCACTCCCCCAATTTTTGTGTCATCTGTAAACTTTCTCAGTGATGATTTTATGTTTTCTTCCAGGGCATTAATGAATACTTTGGAGATCTGGTTCCAAACGCCATGATTTGTCCTATCTCTGTGTAACTGAGAGCATAATGAAGCCTATTAACATTTTGAGAAGACAAGGTATTGTTCTAAATTGCAACAATCCATGGTTCGTTTATGCTCATGCTTTTGAACCGAGCTTTATTCTCCCATCACTTCTACTGGTTTTACCTCAGTGTAACTCAACTGATTTCCATGTACTTACACTAGATTTACCTCAGTTTTAGTGAAAGAAGAATTTGGACTAACGGATTGTATATGAAGAATTCAGAGCAAAATTTGACCCACTTTATCTACCCTACAGATAAGGGAATCCCACAGAATTGGGAGGTTAGATTCAGATAAATACCAAAAATTTTGGATGCTTATTAAAATTGTCTGAACTGCTTAGGGCTGTAAAAGAACTGGAGATCCTGGGAGAACAAATGTCCTAATGAGAATCAGGTACCTCAGTAATGGTTAAAAATATCTTTCAGTCAATGTTGTTAAGCTAATTTACACCAGCTGAGGAACTGGCCCCAGGCAAATAGTCTCATGGCGTTTGGACACTACCCATTCAGAAGTAGGAAGCACAGACTGCAAAAACATTTTCACTAGGAGAATGGTGAAGCACTGGAATGGGTTACATAGGGTGGTGGTGGGATCTCCATCTTTAGAGGTTTTTAAAAGCTAGCTTGATAAAGCCCTGGCTGGGATGATTTAGTTGGCATTGGTCCTGCTTTGAGCAGTGGGTTGGACTAGATGACCTACTGAGGTTCCTTCCAAGCCCAATCCTCTATGATTCTGTATGGAAGTGGGGCTAAAGCAGAGTGGGCCAAATTCTGGTCTCAGTTAAATGGCTCTAAATCCAAAGAAATGTCTCTGTATTCATTGGAATTACTATGTAATTTATACTGGTGCAATTGAGAGTAGCGTTTGGTCTGACAGTCAGCTCTCCTGGTTTCCATTTCTCAGCTCTACACTAATCTGCTGGTGATCTTCGGCAAGTCACATCAAAATATGTGTGGGATTAATCTAAGAATAATGCCTGTGGTCTAAGGCACATGGATTCACTACAGATTCTCTGCTGGTCCTTTGTCTCTCTTCTCTCAGGGTTTGAACATGCATGTCCCTATTTCCTAGACCGCTTTCTCCTTTCAGAGCTGGGGTGAAATCACAACAGCATGCTCTGGGTATAGTGGAGACATTATGATTCACCAGTTCTTCACCATTGGATGGAGTATATACCTAGTGACGGTGTGCTGAAAAGTGGAGGAAAGCCCTTGAAGAGTCATAATAGCACATTAAAGGGAATGGGTGATTGTGTACATTGGACAGCTTTCCACAGGGCTATGGCACCAATACAGAAGAGTGATTCTTGGAACTGGCTAGTTCCTGAGTGGAGAACTCCAAACAACAAAATGTCTAAGGGACGTGTAGATGTCAGGTAGCAGGCACTAGTGTAACACACTCTGTCTGTATAAACTTGTCATCTCATGACACCTTTATCCATTGCCAGACTCCCTTTCTGAACTCCATGCAGCCCGCTTCTCTATTGCCAGTTGCTGACTTGACCACTGAGAAATGACCGAATGGGAAGTGGATTGGACGTGCACAGAAGTTGGAATTAGTTACATGGGTTAGTCAGAAGGGGACAGGTATAGGAGTCAAGGAGGAAAATGGCAGGAGCCTACAGGAGGCAATAGCTGGGAGATGTAAGAAAAACTGCAAAATGGAGAAGGGGCCAGGTTAGGGTTCTTCTGAAGGGTTGAGAGGTGGCAAGCTGGGAGCTGTTTGCTCTTTAGCCAACTGAGAAATGACTCTTCAGCTAGGAGGGGGCTGTACTCCGTCTGCAGCAGAGAGGAAGGGATATACTTCTCAGTTGTCTGAAGCGTTCATTTGCTGACTTAACCTCATATTTCATACAGGCCTGGACATGTCCATTACCAGCTAAAGGCACCTCCTGTTTTTGGTTTATGTAGCTGTATGACCCAGGCCCAGGAGCAGGACAGGAATGCCTTATCTGCTGTGAGGGGCTCAAAATGTATTGCCAGGAACACGTCACTGGGGCCTGAAGATTTCCCTTATAACATGAGAGGCCCTCGACGGACTGGATTTTCATTAACCCCCTTTTGCCTCCCTTCTGATCCTCAACACAGATGGCATCAAGAGACCCCTCCTCTGCCACCAAACCTGGCATACCATCGAGCAATCTATGCGGCTCAGTGATCTTCCTTTGCCTTTTCATTGCTGAGGCTTAGCAGTGGATGGAGAACCTCCAGGGCCTGGCAGTTGGCTGAATGTTTAACCAGCCTCTTGCGCCTGCTGTTTGATGGAAAGAACGTGGCGAAAAAGACAAGAGCCGAGGCCAAAGCCTCCTACCACAGTCCAGGAACAGCAGGACACTGATGATGTAGGATGAGCCGACCTGACAGACAGGAGCTCCCCTCAACTTTCCAAGGAAAAGTGAACCCGCCCCCCAAGGTCTTTGCCTTCAGATCCAGGGGAAACTTTCTCCTGACTCTAAACCTGGAAATGAGTTTAGTTGTGTGTGGGTGAGCTAAAATCACAATCAGTCTAAGCCCATGTATGAGCCATGAGATCACTGGTGGCCATGTTTTTCTTGAATCCTTTCTTGATCCTTGATAGCCTCTGGGATTAATGTCAGATAAATATAACTGTTGGGAAAAGCAATTGTATACCAGCTGAGCGCTGTCCTGTCTGAACTCCATCGCACTCTGTTTTTAAAGGTGCTTATTCGCCTGGCCCCATAGGTAGGTGCATATGTAGCTTTACCTGAGCTGGAAATAACTTCTGAGCTGGGAACAGCCTTGTTAGTCATGTCCAGAACTTTGGGCCATCAGGGTTTTTTTCTTTTCCTGTCCCATCTACAGTCCAATATGAAGCTGACCTGGTCCCAAAAAAACATGGAACACCCACAACTCCCATTGGCTTGAGTGGAAGCTGTGGGCACTGGTACTTTTCCAAACCAGGTCCAATATAACCGCATATGAAGCAGCTTACCTCATCATCCCACTCAGAACAAACATGCTGTGTTGTGCCTCTTAGCACACCTAAAATGGTGCACTGTCATCTAAGCTCAGGACATGTGCTTGTGGGTCACTTCTAACTTCAAGAGCAGAAGACAGTCAGGGGCAGGTGGATTGGACTGAAGATAGTGCTGGCTCAACAGTCTTGGACATTAAGGCCTTCTATTTCTCCACAAAGGAAGAAACCATATGAGCAATGCATGTTTTCCACGCTCTGCTGCCGCTATATCTCAATCTGGATGTAAAAGGGCCTCCTTTGGGAGGATGAATGGAGTTCAGACTCCATTCAGTCCTTAGCTCAGTTTGTGAGGCAGACACTTGGGCACTAGCCATTAGAGAGAGTCTCACAAAATTAAGTCACATAGGCAGAGGTGGCCTCAACCTATCTGAGGCCCTAGGCAAAGGCCCATTGCGGGGCCCCCTATAGGGCTCCCTGGCATCAGTCCCGCTTAGCCTCATATCCCATGGGAGGCCAGAAACCCCCTCCCTGTGGCCCTGGAGCCCCAAAACCTGCTTGGGTGCCCCAGTGGTGGGCCCTGAAAACCCCTGTGGCCCCACCACCCCCTCCCCCTGTGACCAGCACACACCACCCCGATGTGGGTCCCCAAACTCCCTTGTGGCCCCCATACCCCAGCCCCCCCCGTGGCCCCAGCTCCCCATGGCTAGCCCCTTTTGCAGCCTGGACACCCTGCCAGGGGCCCCTAAACTGGCCCCAGGGGCCTGCCAGCAGCCCCAACCTCACTGCTGTCCCTGGGGGTGCAATATTCCTGCACTGCCTCACTGCGGCCGCGCCACACCCCCACTGTCTTTGGCGGCAAGCTAAAAGCAAGGGGCGGGGTGGGGTGGAACGGAAACATGGAGCCAGGACTCTGAGCTAGCCCACCCCACCCTTGGGGCAGAGCAGCTGGCCCAGGGGCAGAGCAGGAGCGCGGAGCCCTGCACCTGGGTCAGCCTGCCCTGCCCTGCCTCCCCCAGCACCGGGTCCCCCGCAGGTTGATTGTCCCTGGGCCCCACCCCTGTACAGGGATGCCACACACACACCCCACCTCTGGCCCCAGCCCTGGTCCTGGCCCCAGGTCCTCGCCGTGTGTTTTTCTGCAGGGCGGGATGCAGATGCAGCTTTTGGGATAGGCGAAGGGGCCCCTCACTGCTCGAGGCCCTAGGCAGGCGCCTGCTTCACCTACCCCAAAAGCTGCTCCTGCACATAGGTCAGCGAACAGCCAACAGATCACTTAGTATTGGGCTGGTCTGGGCTGGTACTGGCAAATCTGAGGTGACAGGTTCCCCAGGCCAGTCCCAACTGCCTCAGCCCCCAGCCTCAGAACAGCAGATGTACCTTTTATGCTCCTTCACAAATTCAACCAGCTCTTCTTCTGTGTAAGGCTTGTCAGGGATATGAACTGGCTCATCCATGAATGGCTCGTAGAAATCCACCTCATTCAGCTTCAGAGCTAGTTTCTTTGCCACCTGTGGCAATCACAGAAGTTAAAAGTGAATAAGCCTCTTTGCCTCCTAGAGGTAGCAAATGTCTTCCCTATTGCAGAACAGCGGTGAGTGTAATGTCCTCTGCACATCCATTGCAATGGGGCAGCTGTTGCATAGAGAGCACAATCTGTGCAACAGAAACACTGCGTTTTACAGTAATAGCCCCACACACTGTATCAGAACTGGGCCCAAACTTTGCTTTTCAAATCCAAACCAAGTTCTGCATCTTAATTGCAGAAATGGCCTTTATCTTTACAATGGGGACAAATTAAAACTCAGTGCGCTCAAAATCCTGATCTGGAACCCTGTCAATAGGAGGACTCATTGCATGGGAAATGCCACGTGGAGCCTGCAGCCCTACTGAATGGGGACGATCATTCCAGCAGGGCTAAGGAAATGCGTGAAAGCGTGGGAGAGGTAGACACATATGTCATGTCCAATGTATGACATTTGGCCTTGCTAAAGAGAGGGCAATGGGGGTGTGGCTGCAAAGCTCACATGTTTGATGCCCCAATCACCACAGATACTACGGTGTACATTTCTGGAATAGAAGTTACTGTAGAATGAGGATGGTCTACTTTATAGGTAAAATGCACACTTTCCATAGGCAACCCAGAATCAAGCCCCCATTAATAGGATGCACTTGTTTTATACAGTCATTGAATGCCAATTTGCTTCAAGCTACATGACATCACATCCATTTTTAAACAAATGTACATGTGACATGAAATTAACACTGCTATTTATGTCACCTCTGAATTTAGGCCAGTGACTTCTATCAGAATTGTCTCTTTGGGACAAATTCATCTCTGGTCTAACTCTACTGAAGCCAACGGTTTCCGGAACCCGGTGCTTTGTGCTTAGACATTGACCTAGATCAGAGCAGTTACTAATTTGTTTGGCTGGGGATAGAAGCCCTTCTTGTTATCCAGTAAGAAGGAGATTTCCTTTTCCAAGGCATCAGGGCTCAGGGTTGAATTTAGAGTCAGGTTCTCAAAACCCTGGATCAAAACTCCAGATCTGCTGAGCTTTGGGAAAGTCCTGATCTTAACTTCATGGATTTCAGTCATTGTTAATGTTAGCCTACAGCTGATCGCTAAATTCAGTATTCTCCAGTATTTGAAATACTCCAGTATCACTGGATGCCTACCCCTTTGTCAAAAGTGGCAAAGAATTTGATGTATGGCTGGAAGTGTTCAGCTGCCTCTTCAAATGCCTTGTAATCTGAAAGGAGAAAAGCCAGAAAAGGGCATTAAAGAAAAGATTCCAGAAGTGTCTGACTAAACTGTGCTCTACACAAACACGGTGGGACTTGTCAGTCAGGATCCTGAGAACTCAAGCTAATATACAGCAGGGAAGGGCGGATAGTCTTGTAGCTAAGAAATAGGCATTGAGGTCAGGAAACGGGTCTATTCCTGGCTCAGCTGCTGACTTACTGTGTGACTTTACCCCAGTCACTTGACTGCTTGTGCCTCAGTTTCTCCATCTACAAAACGGGGATAATGGTGCTTACCTACCTCTCAGGCCCGTTGTGAAGCTAAGGTCATTGATGTAAGCAAGGAATTTCGAAATCCTTGGACAGAAGGAGCTAGGGGCAATGCAAAGTTTTGCTATTATAAAATGTTGCAGACAGCAACCGTACTGTGCCTTTTTCATCTGTTTTGGATTTACAAACGAGAACTGTTTAATGCTGGTTTATAGTTTGAATGAACGTTTGCAGTTTCCCACGTATTCTTATGGAAAACTACAGATCCCAGCAGGCGATGCTGGAATGCAAATACCTTATCTCCAAGCACACACACTGAGTGAGGTTGTTTCCTGGTCTCAACTCATTACAGGCTACAGCTGACAAGAATAGCCACACAGTCACCCTTCCCCGGCACAAAGCTGCAGCTCAGTGTGAGAAATGTAATAGCTCCTGGAAAGTCCTGTTTAGCTGGACTAGTGTTAATCATTTCAATGAGTTCCTGGATGACCATGCAGGCTCCCGTAGCACTCACTGCGGGGGAGAAGGGTGAGAGTCTCTTCTTTAACTGCTGAGATCAAATCCCCAGCTGGCTCAGGAGCAGTTTTCTCACTATAGTATAACCATTGCACAAGTAGGTGCTTTGTTATGAAGGGTTTATATCATCCTCTGCAACATCTGTTATTGGAGACAGGATACAAGGTCGGCTGGACCACTGTCTGTTTTGTGTGTCAGGGAGACAGGAAACCAGCATAAAGGGGCCAATGGTTTGTCCCAGCACAGCAGCTCCTGTGACCTTATAGTTGGATGAGGATAGGAATATCTATGCTTTCACTGAACAGGTTTTTGCTGTTTTATTTAACATGTGAATGAGCTCAAATGAAGAGAGCAGTTAGAAATTTCCCGATGCTTTCAGCCCAACCTCCATCTCTTGGCAGAGACTTTGAGGTGGCCCAACCCTTGGCTGCACCTTCCCTTTCAGGAATCCCCCAGCCCATTCTGAAAGCCCATCCAGAGCAAGGAACAGGTCAATCTCACGTTCAGAGTCTTCTCCTTTGAAGTAGCCAATGAGTTTGATCTCGTCCTCAATGCGGTCAAAAGCCTGTAGCTCCAGCTTGCTGTTGATGATCTCCACTGGATCTTCCAGCAACTGCAATGACACATGTATTTGATAAACAATGTGATTGTGCAGTACCAACCTCCTATAGCTACTTTTACAGAGGGCCTACAGGGAGGTCTTATTTTGTTTCTCTGCTGCCAGAAATGGAACCCAATCCCCATGGCAGGTTCCCAACCCATCTCTAAGATAAGGAACCTGTAGAGTTGAGCTGGCTGTGAACATCCTCCAGTAAGGAATGCTAGACCATGGAAAGGAATGGCTAATAGAGGGGCTATGAGCAGGGAGAGTGAGGGATCTGGCCACGGGCTTGAGCACCTCCTGGGAGTTTCTGTGAAGGTCAGCAAGCTGGGTGAGGAGTTGGTCTGTTGTGAGAAGACAGAAGGTGCAATCCGCACCCAAAGGATCGCAGAGAACCCGCTGGGATGGGGGAATGAGTGTTAGAAGGCGGGGGGGTTGGGTGTTTTGTGTTTCAGGGTCGGAGGGAAGTGAGTGATTAGGAATTGAGAAGGGCTGGAGTCGTCGTTGGGTGAGTAGCTGCTGCTGATGTTGGGCGGTGACATCTTAAGGCTTGCCAGGGCAAGATTCCCATGATGCCTTGCAGATAAGAGAATGATATCTAACGAAGAATGGAATTTTATGGGGTAGTAACCCTTAGAGCCTATCCTGAATGCTATTTTAAAGCTATTTTCTTACAATGTGCTGACTGCAAGATGTAGAACAGATGAAATTATCCAAAAAAGGGCATATACACTGACTAACCACCAGTGATGAGGCAGCTAGAAAGTTGCAATGGAACAGGGAACTTTGGAAACAACTGAAGATAAGGAGATTCATGTACCAGAAAGAGGAATTAGATAAAGACCAGAATCACACACAATAAGGGCAACGAAGGTATGATTGCTCCTCGATCACAGGGAAAGTAAGGTCATCTGTAGTCTGGGTGCAGGCTACTAGAAACGTCAAGTCTTCAGCAGCTATTGTATGCCTCCCTGTGTATGTGCTGTCTTTATTAACTGTTGGATTAATACATACAATCAAAGCTGCCTTATCAGAGATCTGTTGTTATTAAACTAATCAGAACTGGAGAGAACACATCTCACAACTATATAATCACAGTTAAAATTCCAGTAATTTATTGGCTATTGATGATTGACAAATTATTATCAACATGAGCATATTTTAAGTTCCTCAGTGCCAATTGTTGAGGTTAAAGGGAGAAGACATTGTAAAGGAATAAAAGATGCTGGATGGCAACATAATTTCAAAGGCAAGTCAGAGTCAGGCCAAATGCTCCAAGGGCCTTTTGGAAAGTTTGACTCTGGAGATGAATTTTGTGGCTGACCATATCTGGAAAGTGGGTTACATCAAAATCAGCCATCCAAACACCTCAGAATTTGGGGGAACAAGGGGTCCCAGACCTGTCTAGAGCTCAAGCTGATGTCTAGGGTAGACTTCAGCCTTTGATTTCTTAAGCTGCCACAGACAGAAAAATTATTTGGTCTGATTGCCCTCCCAGTGACATTGATGTAAATCAGGAATAACCACACTGGAACTGCAACTGGAGCCAGACCAGTGTAAAACCTGTATGAGGGAGAATTGGGCCCATTTTCTCTAGGGACAATTCTCCTCACACATCAGATAATTTCCATCATTCTTTTCCTGTGTTTGTTTGGGATTTTCTTTATTATAAGGCCCCCCTTGAGAGAAGATCAGATCTTTGTTCTCTTTCTTTTATCCCTGAATATATTTTATGTGCACATGTCAAAAGACAGCAAACAAAACATCACACCAGGTGACTTGTCCTGCATAATAAATGACACTGGGGTGTACATCATCCTATCTTTGCTGCCTTCTACTCATGGAAAACCAGACCCGCTCCATTGTCTGGTACTGTAGTGCCCTCTCATGGTTGGCCTACACACAACATGAACCCTATAACTAACAGCTATTGAGAGTTCCAAAGGGGGAGCCGTGTTAGTCCAGTTCAACAAAACAAACAAGGAGTCCTGTGGCACTTTTTAAAGACTAACAAATTTCTTTATCACACGAGCTTTCGTGGGAGAAAATCCCTCTTCATCAGACACTCGAAGATGGGGAATTTACAGAATGGAAGCCTACTGAGATCAAAGTGCTGGAGATCTTGGCTCCTTTCCCTGAAGCCACATGTATGTTGTTAGCTGATGCCCACACAGGCTGATGTGTGTTGCCACAGAATCAAGACTGCAGCAAAGCTGGGCCACTGAAGAGCCCCTTTCCCTACCCTGTGCCCGACCCCGAAGCAAGCTCAGAAGTAGCATCCTCCTGTTGGAAGCCAGTATGCAGCGTTCTTCCCTGCAAGTTTGTACTGAGCCAGTATCCCAGCATAATGCAGACAGATGTGCCATTCTACAGATGAAGCCTGCGGGGGGAAGTGGGATACATGTATTTTGGGCCTGATTCTTGTCTGTCTTATACTAGTGTGGATTAAAATATCTCCACTACCATCCACACCACTCTGATAAATCAGGCTTTGCATCAGATCCTTTTGACCAACTTCTGGTTTTCTGTAACTTACTCTGGCTTTAGGCTGAGATGCACCATTTCCTGCTAACCCAGAAAACTAGAGGCTGGACTCTGTAATAGTTTTATCTTTAAACAGTTTAGCCAGACCTGTTGCTCAACCATTTCCGCAACAGAGGTCGGATAGAGCCCTCTTGTCTGGGATGTTACAAAGGAGAGAATAATGAAGTCATGCAGAAAAGCAAAAATGAGAGTCCTGTGGCACCTGAAAGATTAACAAATTTCTTCAGGTATAAGCTTTCATGGGCTGCAACCCACTTGATCAGATGCACCTTTAAGGACACATCTAACGATGTGGCTTGCAGCCCACGAAAGCTTATGCCTGATGAAATTTGTTAGTCTTTAAGGTGCCACAGGACTCTTGTTTTTGCTGGACACAGACCAACAAGGCTACCCTTCTGGAACTTGTCGTTCATAAAAGGAGTCTCAGTTAAGGTGCAGTTAAACAGCAGGATTTGAGTGGCCTGGGGATTACAGCAATACACTGGGGGCTGGACATTTGGGTTACTGATGAGCTTCGGGTTGTCCTAGCACCACTCTTTGCCTCAGTTACACCATCTGCAAAATGTATGTAACTATACTCACAAGCTTTGGTAAAGCCCATTGAGCTCTTCACATCGAAAGGGCTATACAGAGCAGCACAGAGATTTTTTCTATAGAATAAAGATCTTGTTTCTATCATGATGCCCCTTCTTATAATAAACAACAAGGGGAGTGAAATAGAGAAAAATCTGTCAGTAGCATTATTTCTGTGTTTTCAGCAGGCCACTTTGTACACTGGCAAAAATGGATAACATGACCTGATGGGTCCAAGTTCTATACACCAAATTCTCCTCTCACTGACGCTGGTGCAATTATATTGTTTTTTATATGGGTAATCAAATCTAGTGATGAGCAAACAGGTCATTGCAAATAATTTTATCAATGGGCTGAGCTGTTTTTAGTACATTATCTACGAACACACTTTGAGTATAACCAATTTGTTCTTTCTTCCAAATCAATGATCACTTTATGCAAATCTATTCCAATTTGCAAGTTATTCACTCTTTGTGGTGTGTGACCGGTCACCTAAATCACCTGGCATTGTTTCTTGCTCCCTGATTGGATGACTGAACATCTTATAAACAGGAAGAAGACCATGAAAGAAATTCCAAGATGGCCATTTGAACACTGTTGATGGCACCCTTTTGTGGGAAGTCACATTCCCCTGAGTATTTGTGAAGTTATCAAAGAACAAAATTGTGTGTATGCATGTTTGCAGAAAACAGGTAAGAAGGGGTCGCAAATCAGGCTGAGGCTTATTTGTGTTGAACATTTGCAAAAACATTTTGGCAGTATATGCCCAGGTCAGGTCTTATTTGTGCTTACATCCAGGAGGAATTCCACCAGGACGTCTGCAGCCAGTTCCCCATCAAATTCAATCATACGCTCCTCCTTAAAGACATAGAGGCTTCCTTCTTCATCCAAGCCTGGAAGAAGGGAATGAAGAGGTAACATGGTCAGTATGCTACCGAAAAGGTTAATCATGCAATCTGGGAAACCATGGTAGCAGCCCAGCTGTGTGTATCCCCTTGCCAATGAAAGTTCCCAGTGGGAAATAAATCTGAGCTATCTGCTGAAAGACATTGCTATTAGGGAAAGGCTGGAACTGGAAGCTTGCATCACTTTTCTCTCAAACTTTGAGACAGTTCGGTGTCTGACTCAGATGTGGGCTTCATGACTTTGGCCTCTTTCCATTTAAACAGGCAGAATTTTGTTAAGCAAATAACAAAAATAAGGAATCTTGGGGTCTGGTGTCCCAATACCAAATACCCCAGAACTTTCAGGAAATTGGTTTGGATTCAGATCTGGAATCTAGCCTTCATGGTTGTGGCTGGGGCCCTAGAGAGGGTTGTGCCAAGTCTGCATAAAATAAGAATTGACTAATAAGCCAAAGTGAGTCTCAAACTCTCAACTTGGCCTAACATATATTTGTGTGGCGCCATGTATGTAGATGGATTCCAGTCTGCTTCACAGACTATATATAAAGATATCTCCCATCACTGAAATGCAGCCACTTCTGGGGTGGACTGTAGCAGCTTTACACCTCTGTAGTAGGTCATCAGTTCTAATCCAGTTTCACAACTGGAGGGCAAGTCCCTTAAAGAGGATCAGAACTAGTCTAGGGGGCAGAGAAGAACCCTGGGGGTAGAGAAAGTACTGTGATTACAGCTCAACCATTCCCAATATAAATAAGCTCCCACAACCATGAAGTAATGGAATGACTGGCTTCTTGAGAGCCAGTCCCATTTGCGCTCCTCCTGTTGTAGGTCCTAATGTAGAGGAACACAGGTGTGCTCACCTGTATAGAGATGCAGGCTCAGGGAGTAGATTGCAGAACCAAACTACTGCCCTCTGCTCGTGCAGCAATCAACTGAGCTGCAACAGCACGTGCACCCTGCCGCCAGTGAGTGCTCCCACTGCAAGCAGCTTGGGGTGCAGGAGGGAGAGCCACAAAAAACAACACCGTGCCCAGAAGAAAAGAAAAAAAAGTCCAAAAAGAAAGAACAGGAGAGAGAAAACAGACAGGCAAAAAAAATATTAAAAAATCTAGCCACAGTGCCTGTGCATAGTCATAAGGGTTGGGTGCCCATCTTCCTGAAGGGGATTCTCCAGGAGGTGGTTGGGGTGTGTTAGGGAACTGGATGATTTCCCAGAGAATAATGATGTGCTAGGGAAAGTTTCAGCTACACATCACTGCTTCAAACCTGGCTCAGTGCAAGACTGACTGCATCACTGTGACATACTGGGGAAGGGTCCAGACTGGCGGGGGGAGGGAGGGTGGGAGAGATGTCACCTTGCCCTGTAACTTGGGTGCTTTGCAATGTCTTGCTGAAGTAGCTGCCACCTGGACTGCTCACAAAGAGCCATCCAGCATGCTGGCTGCACCTGCACATCTGTGTGTGACTGCAGACTACCATCCCCAGCCTTGGTTGTACTGCAGGGTGACCCCAGCATGCCCCCAGTCCTATATTTTGCCCCAGAAAATGTATCTTCTGTACTGCCCAGCCCTTTCCTGAACAGTAAAATATGTTACAGCCATTATTCCTTTAAGAACAACAAGAGAGTCCTGTGGCACTTCAAAGCGTCTGACGAAGTGGGATTTTCTCCCACGAAAGCACATGCGATAAATAAATCTGTTAGTCTTTAAAAGTCCCACAGGACTCTGTTGTTTTTCTACAATAGACTAACACGGCTACCCCTTTGGAACTATTCCTTTAAGGGAATTGGAGGGTTGTTACCTCTGCCACCTCACTGATGGCTTCTGTTAAATGAGTCATGAGTCTCCATCCAGTCACCACAAATGCCATGGACACTAGCGTCTTTGCTGGCAGTCTCAGCAAGGAAGTTAAAAGTTGGAGACAGCCATAGAGTTTGAACTTCTCTTGCTCTGGCACGGTACATGATTCCTTTAGACCTGGGTGGGGCAGCACATATGTAGAAAGCTGTCACTACCACGTTATCCTGTGGAGAATGATTTGGTGGTCCTCTCCAAAGCTGTCACTCTAATGACTCGCCGCTGGCTCTCTCAGCATGTTTGCAGGGATTTTATCTGTAATACTTACCCAGCTTTTTGGCAAGTTTTGCATCTTTCTTGGAATCCACGAACCCAAAGCCAATACCTCTAGTTTCCAGGACCTGAGCAGCAAGCTGTACGAGAATGCAGAGAGAAGCATAAATGACATGACCATAGGTGGCCTAAATACCCTAAAACAGACCCTGCTTTGATACAGAAATAAACCTCCCTCTGACCACATACTCCTAGTTCTTACCACCCCACACTGGATATCAGCAAATAACTACAACCCCTACTCTAGGGGAACCCACGCCTGAAAGAAATCTTTCCCAAACCCCATCTTTTAGCCTTCAGACCCCCAAACCTTGACAAGTTCATCATTAGAAACAAGATCACCACAGACTTGGAGACACCAATGAAAAGTGGCACCAGACCAAAGGTCCCCAAACTGTGGGGTGCACCCCCATTAGAGTGTGGAGGAACGTTTGGGAGGCATGGCAGGGCCTGGCCCAGCCCCCCACAGGTAGTGGGGAGGGAGCACCACCCACGCTCACTCTGCCCTAGCTCTGCTCCAGCCCTTAGACCCCAGTGCATCCTCAGCATCTGGCCCCTGGCTCCCAGCCCAGAAATGGTCTCAAGCCCCTGACTCAGCCTGAGCACCCAGTGCATGGCCATGGCATTTGGGGGCCCCCCCCCCCCTCCACACCTTGACAGTCACAATCTCAGCTCCTGCTCTTAGCCCCCAGTCTAAACTGTGGCCCCTCTTCCAGCTGCAGCTCCTTGTTCCAATCCCAGGGAAGTGGGATTCGATAGTGATAAAGATGGCTGTGGGGTAAAAAGTTCGATGATCACAGCACCAGATCCTGCTGGAAAAACAGATGCAAAACCTGCAGACACATCTCCACTGCTTCGATGATCAACGGTCCCTTTCAAGCTGCAAGGGTCATACACATGCCTACCACAGCATTTGGTGCGCCTCCGCCAGTGCACTAAATGTACAGTGACCAGATGTTCCGATTTTATACGTAGAGCCCTGCACAGATACAAATATGTGGATCTGCATCCAATCTGCATCTGCAAGAAATGGTCCGTGGAGATCTGTGTTGTGTCCACAGATGCAGACGTAATGAGGATATCCACAGATATCCACGTATTTGCAGGGCTCTAGCCCTACACAGATTAAAAATATGTGGATCTGTATACGATCTGCATCCCCGAGAAATGGTCTGCGGATATCTGCATTGTATCTGCGGATGCAGATATCTGTGGATATCCGTGCATTTGCAGGGTTCTACTTATACGGACAGTCCTGCTAGTCAAGGCTTTGTCTTAAATAGGCACCTATTACCTCCCACCCCAGTCCTAATTTTTCCCACTTGCTAGCTGGTCACCCCTAACTAAATGCTCCACTAACAACTAGAAGGGTGAAATAAGACAATCACTGCGCTCTTGAATGGTGAGCTCACAAAGGAAAACAATAAAAGACAAAGACATCCATTGAGCAATGACTCTGAGTCTGTCCCATCACGGCTCGTTCTCAAAGGAAACCTGCACAACACTTCAACAGACGAGATAGAGAGCTTAACTTCATAACGTTGCTAGCCACTAAAAATCATGCTCTCAGTAAAGACACAATATTTATGGCTTACTACAACATGCCATAACCCACTACTCCCCTGCCCCCTTTTTCTGTCCTATGACTATAATAGGCCAACTCGCTTTGAATGGTCCCTTAGTCTATGCACTAACTACTTACAATGTACAAAGTCTGTTCAATCCTGTATTTAGCTGAGACAGTCTAAGTACCTTTCCCAAACTGGAGGAAGAGCTCCGTGTAGCTCGAAAGCGTGTCCCTCTCACCAACAGAAGCTGATCCAATTAAAGAGATGGCCTCAACCACCTTGTCTCTCTAATGAGTGCCGCAAGACAGTTACAAGTCATCGTGGCCAACCAGGATGGCACCATAGAGCCGGGCAACCTACATTTTGCTTTCTGGGCAGAACTGATGGAGGGAGCATAGCACATGCCGTTTGTTGCCTTAGGTATGTTTCCCGTAGGACACAGTGACTGGATTTCATCCCTTGTGCTCCCAGAACTGGATTAGTTTAAAACAGTGTGGGCTGTTAACTCAGTTGTTGGGCGATGGCTTCCAACTTGAATCAGGGATAATGAAATAAAAGGCACAGTTGAAAAAGGACCCATTTGCATGAAGCAAATAGTCCCCAGCCTATGACAGAGGGGAACCTACTTAGATTTGTACCCATAGATTTGTACTCATAATAAATGGCTGACAACAAAATCTGGAAATTCAGGGGCCAAGCTCATTGCACAAACTGTGCCCAAATCATTGCCTTGAGCGGGATATGTGTAGGGAAAAGGAAGAGGTGATGCTGAATCAAGAGAGCTATGGTGCTGGGGAAGCAGCAGAGAACTTATGTTGCCAGATCCAAATGAGCCAGTCAGACTATTTCAATCAACTACAGAGACCAGGCAGATACCAAGAACAAGACAATCAAAATCCTAGTACAAATTGGCTGAGTTAGCACAGGAAATAGGTCTTAAGTAAGCACAGCTTGCTCCACTGCACAAGCACTTCCAGTCCCAGCTCCCAAGTGACAAGCCTTTTTATCTTTGCCACAGTATGCTCCAGCCCTTACGGGTGCTGCTATAACCACCCGAAGAGGCTGAAAAGCAGCTGGAAAGCCCTGCCTCAGGAAAATATGTCTGGTGCATGGGCCTCTTTGCCTTCTCAAGAGCTGCTGCTCCAGGGAGCATGCTGAGAGCAGACAGGGGAGGGTGGCAGAGAGCATACCAGGGAAAGGAGGAGGGATGGCCAGGGCATTCTGGCATCTTGGCCCCACTTAACCCCACTGCTCTTTTTGCTGCATGCTGGTATTTGAGGAACATTTTAAACCAAGGAATGGAGCTCTCTGGCCTGTTGGAAAGGAATGCCCCTATTAGGACATGCCTGCCTCCCCTTCCTTTGGATGCCACTACAAGACTAGATGGGGAAAGAAAACCTTCAGGCAGATTACTGCATGATCTAGGAATGACACAGACCCATTCCCCGTATGCCTGCAGGCTGGTTTGAATGTCACACTATAGTTCTGAGCCGCTGTGCCCATAGAAATTCAGCATGCTAACCTACCGGCTATAAATAGCTTCTGTCTGAACCCAAGGGTGACAGGAGATTAAGGAAGATAAACGCTAGCTACAGAACCTGAGTCTCTCTTTAGGGACCCACGGTTAAGTCACCGCTGTTCACTGGCAGCAGTTCAGCCCTTTTGAAATTTTAGGGCAAAGCAAGGGCAACTTAATGGCTGGGCTGACAGATACTTTGCCTGGGCACTTTTAGTTCTCTTCGCCCCTTCCACAAAGTATGTGCTCCCAAGCCCGCACCCCTCTTCTTTTTACTTATGCTTACCTTTCACCCACAAAATATGCCCTAACTACCACCCCACCCTTACAGTCAGATTCCCCCTTGCTACCGAGGATTTCCCCTCCACCCACTTCCCACTCCCTTCACCCTAACAATATGGCCCCATGTCCATCCCCCGCCCGCACACCCATGCTGCCTATTGCCCTAAAGGGGTGCCAGGTCTGCTCCAGTTTCTTCCCTTGCCTCAACCCCCAGCCCTCCCCTATCAAGTGTAGCTAGCCATATAACTATTAGGATTTTTTCCCCCCTCTAGTACAACTTCCTGAGATCTGTTGTTAGTGGGGCTAGCTGCCATTTTGTGAGGCAGAGTTAATGTAGCATGTTACAGAGGAGACACACACTGGACACTCTTTCATAGAGATTTTACATTGGTTCCTTCTTGTTTTGTTGTGTTCCTTATTTAAAACCAACGTCAGACTGCAAGTTTATGGATACGGTTCGTATAGAGAAAAACATAAAGAATTCTGGTGACACTTAGGCCCTTATTTTACCTCCAGTTATATTGACTCAGAACAATGGGTTCAGACCACTGGTCCGTTTAAACCAGCCTAGGGCATTTAGTGGTAGCCAATATCTGATGATTTAGAGGCAGATTAAAATCTCTCTTAGGGTCCCCAGCCAGCTGTGTAGCAGTCTATGGGGGGAGAAATCCCTGCCTGGTCCATGTTATGAGGGGCTGCCTATCCAGAGAACCCCTTTGCTGAACAGAGGAATGGTGCTCGCTGGAGTCTGAGGAGCCTGAGCAATACCCAGTACTGTAAGCAGTTTGCCACACTGAAGATGTCCTAGAGACCAATAACAACTGTTTCCTCAGGTCCTGAGTCCAGCACTCAAGCCCCTATTTGCACTGTGACCAGAGGAAAGTGAACACTGAAGTAAAAAATGCTCAGGCCAAGAAATCAAGATCATGGCTATTATCAGGCAAACCCTGATTGACCCCACTCATGGGGAGCTGGGCTGGAGCATCTGACGGCCTTTAAATGAGCTGTCAACTGTGCCCCCATCTTTTGAGGTTTAAACACCTGCTATGTGCATGTGGGTGGATGCGAAGGGTGAATGAGGGGGTGTTTGTCTGATGGGGTTGTGAGCAGACACGTGTGTACATGATTGCCCACGTGTGAGAATGTGTGGGTGAGCTTTTGAAGGAGGCATGGAGTGGTTAGGCGTTAGGTGAAGTGACTGTGAGCATGGGTGGTTAGGCGTAGGTGTGTCTAGGAAAATGTGGGGAATGGGCTAAAAGTCTCTGTGTACGAAGAGGAAGGACAGTGTGTGTGTGTGTATGTGTGCGTGTGTGAGAGAGAGTGCATATGTGTGTTACAGTTTATGAGGGGGAATGTATAGCATATGTCTGGAAGTGTGCATGTGTGATAGGAATAGTGGGTGCGGGTATTTGGAGTTTTGTGTGTGTGTGTAGTTCTGGAAGTGTGTCTTTGGAAGGGTTCCTGTGAGGGTACGCACTACAGGATGTGCCTATGTGCAATGCTCCAGCGTCCACCACTAGGGGATCTTGCGGTAATTGCACGACTGGTCAGGGGAGTCTCATGCATTACCATCTTATTCGTGCCACTGCACTTGATCCACCATCAAATCTCAGAGCACAGAGAATGCCAGAGACACAGCACCTTGGCTGACTGCCCTTGCTTTATACAGTATCTGACACATGTATCCACTTACCTTATTTTCTGATTCCAGTGGGATTTGAATACAGATAATCTTGACAGTGCTTTTGGTCTCAGGACTGTGGGAGGGAGGGGGCTGTAATTCAGGAACACTGTCATCTCTGCCCCCCTTTTACAGCATTCAGAATAGCAATGTTGTGTCTGAGAGGACTCTGGTCTCGCTAGGATTAGAACCCTCCCTTAAATGGGGTGAATCTGTTATTTGTTTCCATGTGACTCTGCTCTCGTTGTTATGGGACAGCCTCATGCAAACAGACAAGTCCTACATTTTTCAGTGATGGTGGCAAAATTCAGGCTCATCCTTCTTTACAATGGTGGGGAGTTCCAAAGCCAAGGGACTTCCATCATCAGCTCTTTGCACTGCCATCTAAGAGTCTCTGCCATCTCTCTGTCTGGCAGAACAACCCTATGGAGCCCAGAAGCTATGGTAGGGCGTGGATGAAGAGATGGTCTCTGAGTTATTCAGAGTCCAGCGCATGCAGGGTATCCAGGCAAGGGGTGACTGATAATCAAAGCATTAGGGGAAGCCCTGGATTAAGGGAAGATGATAGATGATGTTTTAAAGTCTACTGTTGATTAGAGGGGGCAGAGAGAGGCGTCCTGTCTGGCAGACTGTGAAGCAGCAAATTTTTGAGATCTGTAGCTCAACCATTGTCCGTTCACTTAGCAGAGAGGGATGATACTTCTGATTTAAATGCTAACAGTCATACTAACACTTGTGTGTGGATGTCAGTTTTTACTCCAGTGGCAGAGAATCATGAGGGCTGGGTGTGCAGCCATGGGGAAATCTCAGCTTTGTTGGCTTTCCATTATAGCACAGCAGCCTAACTTCCCTTAGCCTCACCTGGCAGGGCCCCACTAAGTGTAATGCTAGCATTTCTCAGCCTCCTGGCAGGCAGGGATGGATGTGGTGAAGGATTTGGCTCTCTGGAGGAGTGAGACAGGGTGTTCATCCCACACTGGCCTTGAAGGGGTTAATGGAGGACAGATGGACCAATTAGCCTATTAGGCTGCCAGCTGGGAGACTGAAGGCTGAGAGGAAAGCCCTAATTAGGGGAAGCTCACCTGTCTGAGAAGGTGTGGCTTCTAAAAAGCTATGGAGCTGAGTTTACAGCAAGGCTGTAGGGAAATGGCTGTGGTTACTCAAAGGGAGGTGTATATGGGGTTATAGTGATGGTTAGCTTAAGGTTATTTCCTGGGAGGAGGGAGTTGTGCAGCTGACAGGTGCAGAGAGATGGGGAGAGCTAAAAAGTAAGGCATGGCTCCAGGAAAAGACAGTAAGGCCCGAAAGGGAACAGACCTTTGCTACTGATTGGAGGGTCCCTGAGCTGGAGCTTAGAATGGAGGGCCTGGGTTCTCCTGCCAGGCTAGCCACTGGGGAAGTGGCACCTCAGGAAAGACTGAGGGTGAGAAAAGGCTTTAGTACCCCAGAGGGTGGGGGGCTGGTTGGAGGGCTGAGTCATGGAGGAGGGGAACTGTGGGCTGCAGAGAGAGAGAGAGAGAGAGCGAGAGAGAGCACAAGCGTGAGCGGAAGAGGCTATGTAGAGCAACAGAGCATGCAGTGAACACTAGACAGGGGGTCTCTGACCTGGAATGAGCAGCCTGCTGGAGATGCCACATGTGGTAAGTGACCCCTGTGATAGGGAGATGGCATTATTTGTTTTCTTTTTAAGAAAGGACAGCTTCTTTTCCAGTCTGCACAGATGGAAGAACTAGAGACTGGAAAGACAGGAGGGAGAATGAAAGAAGCCTCCTCAAAGCACTGAATTTTCCCTTTCCCTGTTATCCCTGTCCTTCCTGGGTTCCTCTAAACTAAAGTGTGTATTGATGGTCCGGACCTGGCTGTCAATTAATGTTGTGATTACCTTTGCAAAAATGCTGGGATGTTTGGTAGAGCAGTGGTCAAAGATCTGGGGGTCTAGCCAAATGTTCTGACTTTATGTGCAGTCTTGCAGGATAATAGATGGCCTCCCTCTCCACCCCTCCACTCAGCAATTCACCCCCTGCCTTAAGCACTTGAGGGTACCCTGTTGGGCAGAAGAGGAGAACCTTCACTCCTCCGTTCCAGCTGTAGCAATAGCTGAGTGGTAGTGACTAGTGGCCTTTCTTGCATCTGTTGCCATAGCTCTGGTAGTTGGGCTCTGGGGCTGCTGAGAAATTGTTCACCAGAAAGCCCTATATGCTTCTGAAATATGCATCCTGGAATGTGGGTGGGGTGAACATAGGGGCTGGAACCTGGCTGAGGTTCATACCTGTTGGCAATAGGACTGCAGTGGGTGACAAGCTGGCTCAAATCTCCCTCTTTCCTCATTAGAAACAGATGGAAAGAAGCCACTCACCACTGAGTCTCCCCTTCCAGATAACTGTGCCTCCCCACCAATCAAAAAGCAGGCCTTGAAAGACAGACTACCGACACCAAAAAGTCACTTTGGCAGAACCCCTTCTCTGGCTGTTTCCCTCTCACGCCACTGGTGGATGGATTTCTCAGCTAGAGATCCCGGCATGCAGCTTTGTGGGCATTAATTACACACAGTGGTATATTTCTGCCCAGTGGAAACTTGATATGCTCTTTGGATGCCTCACAGAAGGTTGAACATTTTTATCTGAATGGGGCATTTCTAATTTTAGTGAACGCTCAAGTCAAAGCACAAGTTCCCAAGCAGAGGTAAAAGGATGCTGATTGGGGGTCCAGTCCTCTGTCAGCTGGATTCCCACAGAGTGTCTGGGCCAGGGCTTGACGCAACCTGGGAGCCACGTCACCATGGTGACTGGGGTTTGTAGCCTGGCTCCTAGCTCTGCTGTGGAAATGCAGCATAGGAGTGTTCTCTGACCCAAAATAAAATTGCTGGTGCCTACCTGGGAGCCAATTTTGTTGAGACCTGGTCTAGGCTACATGGCACTTCATTTAACTACTGCTCATCAGCATCGCTAGGAAGGTTATCTTGTTGGCTAAGCTGGGCAGCTGATGCGATGAATATTGCTGTGGAAATGGGCATGCTGTTTTTCCATGCTGACTTGCCCCTTAAAAAACCAAAATTGCCATGACTGTGCAACTGGGTGACAAACTAGATTCATCTTCCCAGAGAACTGAGGTGAGACTGCACAGATGGGAGGAATTCAGTGAAGATGAGACTCTCATCCATCTGTCCTCTGCCCTGCTTTGTCTAACCACAAGAGTCTCCCTTTTAACTTCAGGCCAGATCCACCATTAAGGCACGAGTCCATGCTGAGGGCAGTGCGTCACACTAAATGACTGTGAGTTCAGGCATGCAATCCCTCCTCCAGCTTCTCAGTGTCCAGGGATGTAATGCACCATCCCCTAGGTCAGTGCAGCTCGCTCCACTCTGTTCTCCATGCTGGGCTGGAGTGGAGCAGGACTTGGGGTGTCACCCCATGTTATTTCTGACTCTTTCTCTGCCAGGTACAATTGGGCTTTTTTGTATTGATACCTGAAAATGGTTCTAGATCCAAACCTCTTAGATCTGAGTCCCTTGTCTTGTTGGGAGGATTTACATCTGGATCTGAGCTTTGCAGCTGAGCCCTAACTTTTCAGTACATTTGAAGAATTAATGAGGGAGGACCCTAAGGAATGGCATTATCCTGGAAGAAAGGCTGCTTAGCTCAGGAAGGAGCAACAGAAATGCTTAAGGAGCTGGGGGAAATGACTTGTGAGGAAAGATTAAATCCAAGTGGGATTAGGGGTGTAAGAGACCTGTTAGCTCATGGACTCTGTCTCCCTGCCAGGGCAGGTTAGCAATCTCAGAGGATGTATCAGATATTGTCTGATATTTGCCAAAGCTCTGCCAAACACATGCGAATGGGGAGTTATGAAACCTACCTACAAATACTAGAAGGTTGTTGTATGCTATGGGGTGGAGAAGTGGGTTAGGCTGGTCCAGGGAATTAAGCAAAAGCTATTTCCAGCTGGATATGAGGAAACATCTGCACAAATACCATGATCTCATGGTTCAAGCCCAAGATTGGGCTTTGAGACTTTGGATACAGTGTGACTGTTGGTGGGTAAATCCCTTCCTTATAGTGTTCAGACTTCCCAACTGTGACACAGCAATAGCAATACTTCTCAAATGCTCTATTCTCACATGTACCAAGTGCAATCCATAGGCTTTGAGTGATTTTTAATTTCTATTTTTTTTATTTTAGATTAAGGGAATTAACAGAAAGGGCACTGCCTCTGATACAAAGCATGTGCACAGGCAGAATCTTTAGAAATGTAAAGGCCCAGGGAAAAGGAAACAAAATCAGATCAGTTCCTGATTCTAGACTTCACACACATCCCTGGTAGAAGAGGAATAGCCTAAGAGCCTCAGTTGACCACTGTCTGCAAAGCCCTTTGAGATCCTTGCATGGGATGCACTAGGGAGGGGTGAAGTTACATAATTCTCTAAGAATGAGAACTCGGGCACTATGGGTCAGTCTGGTGAGGGCAGTAGCAGTAACTCCATTTTTTGACTCTTTGGAATCCTGATTAGTTTTGGAGCATGTACTGTAGGGAACATTCCTACCCTGGCCAAGCAGGACAGGTGAGAGAAAAGTCTGGCCCTAAATGGGGCTTCGAGTTTCCCTCTCTGTGATATCAATGACTAGTAGATAGTAGTCAAATTCCAAAGGGGTAGCCGTGTTAGTCTATTGTAGAAAGACAACAGAGTCTTGTGGCACTTTTAAAGACTAACAGATTTATTAATCGCATGAGCTTTCGTGGGAGAAAATCCCACTTGCTGTTCATGGGTGTATTGGCTGGCTGTCTCCCTCGTACACACAACTATTGCATGCAAATTAGCTGGAGAGTAAGGGTGGTGATTGGCTGAGTTACCTCTTATCACAATGGTCTAGGCATCTTAGCATGGCACAAATACATGTGCATCTTTACCTGCACCCCATGCTGGTGGAATCAAAATAGCAGTGTACTTAAAAACTGGACAGTAACTGACCACAAATCCCAGTGATATTCTGAACCATGATTGTAGCAGTTTCCACTGACTTAAGACATTCCAGGCTTCAGTGACTTGCAGTGATAATCCAGGTATCTTATTCTATGCGTCTATAAGGGCGGACAATAGAAATATGAAGCAATCCATATGGCTTAGTGGGCTTGTGTGGCAGCACCAGAAGGTGCTTGCTATCCAGATGGGCAACTAGCAAAGATGCCCACTCCATGTTAACACATACTGCTCCACGGCAGTCTGGGACAGTGTCTGGGCAATACCCCAAGTCCTTCTCCTGTTAGGGCTCTGTAATGTCTCCATCTATCAGTCATATAACCAATGGCCATTCAAATGGTGAACTTCTTTGGAGAGAGGGGTTCTTCAGGGCCTGGAGCTACAGCTGTTCCTTACTTCTAGACCAGTTGCCAGTTCTACTTTCTTAATACTTTAGTCAACAAGGACTTTCTCTGATGGCTTCTTGCTGACATTCAGCCAACAGCAGCCAGAGTATCAGACTTTTGAAATGCAGGAATGGGGGCAAAAGGTGGAATTTTGTATTGCTCACTCCTCAGTCCTAATCCAAACTCCCTGCTGAGACTGGGTAATGTGGGGTGGGTGTGTGTGGTTTTTTAAGCAAAGAGGGGAGATCAGCATGTAGGCAGAGGCAGCCTTTGGCTATTGGGAGCCCAAGCTGAAGGCCCATTGCAGGGCTGCCTGCAGGCTGCCTTGCTGCTGGCCCCAGCCCCAGAGGCCAGCAGCTCCCCCTGCTCCTGACTGACAGATGCTGATTTTGGGGTAGGTGAAGCAGGAGACAGGGCCCCTTGCTTCTTGGGGCCCTAGGCGTGCGCTTGCTTCGCCTATGCCAAAAGCTGCCTCTGCATGTAGGTAGGGCACAGACCAAGGTATTGTTCCTGCCCCTGCCACTGACTTGCTGTGTGACCTTGGGCAAGTTACTTTGCTGTTCTGTTTCTCACAATTCCGCCATAGGGCGAATGAGGCCGATCGGCTTTTGTAAAGGTGCTTTGAGCTGTACAGATGAAAAGCTCAAGGGGTGGCTGGACATCAGTCCTCCTTTTCTGCTATGCAGGAATTGGTGGATAGTGAGCAGCACAACTGGCCCCTACGGTGGGGGTGTTTGGCGCATGGTCTCTGTTCCCTCCCTCACCACCCGACTCCCTTTTTCATGAATTTAGGGCTAACGAAAGTTGTTGCAGCAGCTGGCAGACATGGACATGAATAGCTTCTCTCTATCCCCAGAACAGATAGGACTCAGGCAGTACAAGCTTCCTCTCTGCATAGTGTCCTACACATATGCCTTATCTCGGCCATGGAGGAGCTGTCCTTGGATTAGATGCATGTGCAATTTCTGCAGCCCATTCAGTCTTTGGTCTCTTGTTCATGCTGCCAATCAATCACTGCTAATTAACATAGCTTGTGCACCATGGCTACTGTCTAGTGGGTATGGACTGAGGCCCCCATCACATGAGCGTTTTTTCACCTTTAGGCCTTAAACCTGGCCCTTGACTTCCATGTTAATCCTAATATAGTGCTGTATTTAAAAACTGCCTTTTCCTCTCTAATAATATTGACTTATGCGCTAGGAGAGAGATAATTAGATCTCAGGAGCTGATTTGTCTGGATCCGAAGGAGGAATAGCCTGTCATCTAGAGACTTTCAGAGTTAGCCAAGTATGTTATAAGAGAAGGCATTGTTCTGAAGCAGCCGGCGTTGGCTGTTTGTCAAAGGCAGAATGCCAGTGTGCTGCTAGACCTATTCTGGAATGGGAAGCACCATGTTCCTCTTCTATTACGTTGAATAAGACTAGTCTGTTAGGGCAACAGCTCATGAAACTTCAGCCTATGACCGCTGCTGCTTTGATACTTAAAATGGTCAGGCTAGATAAGCCTCTTTGTTATGGACTTTGGACGTGCACACGTGACTAGGAACGAAGGAAGGGAGCAGGGATGAAGGACATACTTGAATGCAGGCTGCCTAGTGAGAATTTGAGAACCTGAATTTCTTTTCTAAAGTCTCTTCTAGAAGCAAAGCTCCTAATTCCATTTTATTACTTATTATTTATTAGGGACAGATGCTGGCCTGCTAGAAGGAGGAATGACTCAAGTTACATTTGCTGCAGCGGTGGGGCAGACGCAGGTGTCTCAAATGGAAGAGGGACACTGAAAAGAGCCATGGAGGAGACAGGGAGAAGAGGAGGCAATGGGGAAGGAGAAACGGAAGGAATTGAGGTTGGGATGCCAAGGAGAAGGAGGGGAAAGGGAGAATGCCACAGGAAAGGGGCAGTAGAGGGGACAATTTTTTCCCCTCTGCTTCATTGTGCTGTTTCTGTTTGTTCCTGCACTTTGCCTATTTAGAGTGAGAGGTCTTTCAGGGCAGGGAATTTCTTTCTGTCTTATCTGTGAAGCACCTAATATAGCCCTGTTATTGCTGTAATTGCCCCAATCCACAGAGGACATGGGTCTGTAACAGATCCAACTTCCACTTAGTCTGCAGACACGCATATATTTTAGCTCTGAAGGTCTCTGGTTCAGCCCCCAGGGTCAGTCAAGATGGCAGCAGTTCAACGCCCGTAGTGTGGGACTGTAGCAATGACACTCACAGTATAGTTAGTAAGGTGGGTGGGGGAAAGAGCCATTTAGCCAGGATTTAGGAATAGCTGGCACACAGCCATATCATCACCACTCTGAGGGCACTTTGTAATGCCTCCTTCCAGTTGCTACGGGCACTATTGGCCAGTAAGAGGCCGTGGCATGAAATCGAAGGTGCAGGCAGAGCCCCAGCTCTGGCTTCCGCTCCCCTACCAGGTGCCAGATTGGGAGCCACTGCCATGGGGAGGCCACAGTGCCTTCCTTGCCAGACAGCAGATGCAGGAGCAGGTCCAAGGGACGGCAGTGGTTGAGGCATACCTTCTGCAGTTGCAGCTGCCAGAGAACAGGGGCCTGCTCCACTGCAAGCCAGAGAGGCACCTCAGATCCCAGTGCAGGGTCCAAGACTCGCTGAGGGAGCCCAGCACAGTCCCTGGACTCCAGTGCAGGATGCCAGTGCACACCAGTGTGGGGCCCAGAGTCCTGTAGATGCAGTGAGCAATCTCAATGCACCATCCCTGCCAGTTAGGGTGTTGTACTTCTCTGCCTGCCTGGGTGTTCAAGCTGTGCCCATGACCATAGCATTGGAGCATATGGGCCTTGAGTGGGTGCAGGTTAGGAGACTCCCACTGCCAGTTTGACCCTGCATGCATAATAAACAAGAGGGAGCTGTGTTGGCTCCAATACACACCTGTTATCCAACTCCAAGCTTGGTCATTTGGACCAGAGGTAGTAACCTGAATACATTTTACTCCAACAAGGCATGTTTCCTCACCTCCCTGAAAATAAGCATGTCTCAGTAGACATCTGGGAGCAGACCAAGCTGACATCTTTGTAGATATATGTGCAAAGCTGTACTGTGGCTTCCGTGAAAGAATGTTCTCACTGTGGCTATGTTTCAGCAGAGCACATAAACCTGTGCTTCCCTTTCATCAGGTGATTACTCGCTTTCCTGTAGCAGGGTCTGTCTGTCCATGACATTTCTGTGACACTCGTCTCCCTCCTTGTACCCTTCTCTTCTACTGCTAATCACACTGGCACTTGTTTTCATGCCTCAGAGCACTCTGCAGCAGAGGCCATTAGCGAACCATGTATTCCCCCACCTCCTCCCAACCAGAAACTGAGAACTAGAGCTGGCTGAACATGGATTTTTTTTTTCCAACTCGTACAAAAAAACCCCAAATCTCAAACAGGGACAAAGCTTTTTAAAATTCTCTTTGCACATTGATATGCTGGGGGAGAAGGAGCTGAGATTATTCAGTTAAATTCAGAACACTTTATTTGATTTAGTCTTTTTTATTTAATTCTGTTCTATATAAAAGGTTGCAATAAAAAGCCATTTTGCAATGAAATCGAAACGTTACATCCTGAAAAGGACAAACAGGATGCGCTGGCACTCTTTGAAATATTTTTTCCAATGTGTTTCAAAATGAAATTTTGTTGAAATTGATCCAGTTTTGCAACAGAAAAACAATTCAGTTCAGGCAAAATGGCATTTTTCTGCTGGCAAAGTGTTTGAACAAAACTTCCAAAAGCTCAGCCGAGACTGTCATTTCAGCGTGATGCCAGCCCCAGTCAACCCAGCGATTCTCAGAGCCTCTATCCTAGCTCCTGTCTTGCATCAAAACAGTCTTTGAAGAGACAAAGAATAAGGTGCTCCATTGACAGCCTTGCAGACTGAACTCCTGTGTTCCCAGCACAGGAAGCAGCAATACTCTCTGCCCTGGTCTATAGGGACCACCTCTAAGGATGAGTGGAGAGAGACGAGTCTCATTCAGTTCTCCTTGGCCTCATGGCTGAGATTGTTGGCAAATAAGGGGGAGGGGATGTGATGGCAGTTTTTTATGCTGTGGAACTGAGATGAAACCCACCAACAAATTTCATTCAGACCAACAGAGTAAAATATACTCTTAAGAGTATATTTTAGTTTTATTTTGGTAGCACTTTAAATTATAGTTCTGTCTATGGTACTTGTATGGCCCCATCACAGTTCTCTGAGCACCCTTATAATCTTGAATGTAGTTATCTTCATAACACCCTTTTGAAGTGCCATTCCCCACATGTTACAATGGGGAATGGAGGCACACACAGAGATTACGTGACCTGCCCAAGGTCACAAAAGAAGTCGGTGGCAGAGCCAGGGATTGAACCCAGGTCTCTAGAGTCCAAAGCTGATCCTTTCCTAATCATTGGACTGTCCCCTACAAAAAAGTTTCCGTACACTTAACAATATATCTAGTGACTGACTTTCATGGACAGATTTTTGGCAGAGAATAATACCTATTATATGTAATAGATACCTTCTGTCAACCTCCATGAATACATATTTAGTAATCAATTACCATTTATGTAGCACAAAATAACTGTGCTATTAAATAACAATGCAATTATAGCCTTAGCACAAACATTTCGGCCAGAGAGCTCCCACTATGCTACCAGCTGTTAACTTAGCTTTGCAGAACTCTACCATGTTTGGGTGACTAAAACCTTAGGTTTTTGATCATCATGATTAAGTTGGAAGTGTACATTCTGAATTGGGGTTAGTACAGTCAGGGCAGTGAACCCTCAGTGGTATATATTCTAGCTTTCAATTGCCACTTTATTATGATGCAATACTTTTAAACCTCAAATTTGGGAAGTAAAGTGTAACTGTGTCCTTTCTTTATTCCTTCCTTTTTTCTCAGCTCTTATTGTCTAAGACTGAGGAAGTCTCCTCAACCAAGGTGGAAAATGAATATCTAAAGATGATTTTCTAAAATTCAGGTGCACCCCACCCAGTATGACCCAGTAGTTTACAGGGGCCTTTATGACCAGAAGCCAGTGCTTCAAATCTCATATATAATTTTTACTGCATTTCCTTTTACAAAGGTTTGGTTGATTAGAACCTTACCTTGTTGGGTAATTATCTGCATAGTCTCCAACTCAGAAATGCATGGTTATAGTGAAGAAAGTGAAATGCTACAGAGAGACTCTGAGCAGGCAACTTGGTGTCAGTGAAGCACAAAGGATTAAGCACTGATAGGAACTGAGAGAGTTGTTTTTTTTTTTTTTAAAAGGCAGCAAAGTATGGTCTCTTCAGCCCTGTTTGAGTTCCTCTGCTGACTCCATTGAGCAGGCTAGAAAATTGGGTTCAAATCCAAACTATGGACAGGTGAAATCACCTGGATAAATTACAAAGTGACCTGAAAATGTGCCCAGCATTCAAACTGGAGCCTCAAATGTTTCCAGAGATTTGGAAAAGCTCCATCTTGTTTTCTATTTATGTAGGAAAAAGGTGTCTGAGCTTTGGATGGCTGCCAAAATTCAGACAGTCAAGCATACTGTCATGATATTTTCAGACCCAGGGCTTTGAGCTGAATCTAGCACCCAAAATTTTGGGTGCTATCTGCCCCACCTCAACCTTCAGAGTCCTGTCCCAAGGGCTCCACACTACACTGCAGGAGTAGACCCTGGTTGAACCAGGTGTGCAGCCGGACACATGCATGTGCACGAATGCCAGCACTTACCTCCAGTACCATCTCGGACATCTGGAACTGCTTCTGAGACACTTTATCGGAACCCACGGGCTCATGGAAGAGCAGGCAGAGCATGTCATACTTCTTCAGGGCCTGCTTGTAGTTCTTCTCGTTCAGGTCAAAGACCCGCTCCTTCCCATCATAGGTGGGGAAGTCCAGTCCCTCTTCTGCCCTGCAGCAGAACAACAGGTAAAAACCTGCCAGCAGCCAGCAAGCTGCCTTCATTGGGAGACAGTGCGGGTGTCTTCTTTTTTTTTTTTTCTATTTTTTTTGTATATCTGAGAAGGGAAGAGAAAAGAGCCAGCAGAAACAAAGGCTCAGGGTGAAGTTTTGAACTGTATGTTTCCTCTGCCTTCCTAATGCTTGAGCCAAACTCCCCAAGGCCAGGGGAAGCAGTGCGCTTTGCAGTCCTGGGCTGAAGACAAAGACAGACAGGAAAAGCTGTGAGGCCAAGCTGTGGATACCTTACATAGCTCTGCCCAGCTCCTCTGTCATCGGGAACTCCATTTTTAGGAAGCAGTTGTTTCAGGCTAAAAATAAACCCTGCAATGAATAAAAAGGACAGATATGACACCGTTGAGGGACTTTCTGGCACGCCGCATCATCGGAGAGGGAGTGGAGGATGTTGAGATTAGGAAGGCAGGCAGGCTTTATCAAGAGAAAAGGTTCAGTTGTATGGGGAATTGAGGCACAATCCACCTTATTAGGATTTTAAAAATAGACAGTTGCTGGGACACTAAAGGTACCTTTCCTTCTCGGTACTGTGGTTCATGCCTAGATATCACAGGAATTGCCCTTTAGGTCAAGGAATGTAAGTGGGATTAAATGTTTCATGATAGTGATTCTCATTCAGACTGCAAGGAGGAAATTCCTCATCTTCCCCTCTGGTCTCCAGGGAGTAGAGCACCTTGAATTTTCTCCTTCTGGGATATTAAGCAAGGATCATTGCTTGGTTCAGATAGACCACACACCTGACACGATCAGTTGCCTCTGATCTCAGTGGAGATTTCCAGTCACTGGGGGAGCTTGGTCCTTTCCATCTATGTCCCTGTCATCCTGGGACACACAGAAACTTACTTTACCATTTCTGATGCCCGGAGTAGTTTGAAAGCACTCAACCCCAAACATGACTGACAAGTGGCTAAACTATTCAGATGTCAAAGGTGATGAATAGCAGGTCTTGCTGCTCATACTTTGTGTCCAGCAGCTGGGAGCTTTGGGCTGATGTCAGTGATCTTGCAGGACATTGGACAGAGGGCTGGATGCCTTTGCTGATCTTTATCAATCTTTTAGAGGCTGATCACCAGGTGTTGCTCACAAAGTTACACAATCCAACAAGGGTGGATGGAGTCACTGTAGTATGTTCCCCTCTTCCTTGGTCTGGTAGGTGAACTGTTCCTTCTCCCCAGGGACTTCCAGTTGTTGTATTCCTCAGGGCTCAGTCCCTTTCTTCTTTCTTCTACATGAAGACACTGGAAGAGAGCGCACAAAGGACCATGGGCTGCAATGCTGCCCGCACAACTGCTACCCCCTTTGTTTCTTCCTCTTCTCTGGCCCACCACCACCAGACTCGCCCACTGTCTGGCAGCAACTGGGATCTGAGCTAGAGCCAGCTTCTCCAGTTGTGCTATGGAACTGAGAGAGGCCAGCCTTTCCTTCTCGCTCACCCCACAGCTCTGCAGAGATACAGAGCTGGGAAAGTACAATAAATGAGTAAATTTTTTTTTTTTTGTCTTTTCTCACTATGCTGCGCCTATTAAGAAAGAGTTAGGAATGTAAAATTCTGTCTCTCCCCACTGCCCTTCATTTCCCTGGCTGGTCAGCACCATAAACAAGCTCTCCAGCACCATCAGATATAACTGGCTCTGAGGAATCTGGCTAGCTTTTTCTGAGGCTTTGGGACTTGAGGTTCTTCTTTACCTAATCTCTTTTCAAGCCTCTAAGATCTCGTATGTTTTCCTAGATAGGAATATTTTGAAAAATGTGCCTTTTGCTACATGCTGGCCTCATTACAGGGACTCTTGATAGTCAAGCAAGGTCATGGTTGGTAATAACTCTCAGAATATTACTATTATTAGCACAGAAGCCTTGAAGGACCGTGGAGACCTTGTGGGAACTAAGAACATTCTCATTTCAAAGGCAATTTTGCGGCTTGTGTCTCTGCTGTCTTGCCCCTACCCTGACATCATTAAGCTCTGTACCAGCTGACTATTAAACGTTACCAATTTGAGCTATTAGCATTCAAGCCCCACTTTGCAATGATGTCAGTGATGACAAATGCAAGCCGGTAAAGAATCAGGCCCATCGTATTTGTTCCCCCACTTCCTGTTTTATAATGCTTGAGATGTTTGCAACTTCCATCTGGCAATCTGAAGGCACTTTGTAAACTTGAATTATTTAAGCCTGACAACACCTGATGGGTCCCATTTATTCATGGGGTAACTGATGCATAGAAAAGGAAAGGGGCTTATCCAGAATCACACAAAAAATGTAGCAGGAGAGCCAAGAGGAGCTGTGTCAATAACTCATTTTTTCAGTTCACTGGCTGCCCCCCAAAATGTAAATAAGTGCATTTTGGGTAGATCTGAAACTAAAAAATGTATAACTTTTCTTCCAGCAAATCAAAGTAGTAGGAAAAAACCTTTTCAGGTTAAGTGAAAGATGTTTGACCCAAAATGAAATATTTCAGTTTTTGATTTTTACCCGTTAGAAAAAGTTAATGAAGTGGAAGTAAATTTTGAAACATTCAGAAACCTGAACTGTTTTATGTAGAAAACACTGAAATGAAACATCTTGGGTTTTTTTTCCTTTGACAGAAAATTTGGCAAACTTACCATGAGTCCATGTTTGTGTTGACGTGATTCTGCATTTTTTGGCAAAAAAATGTTCAGAAAAATTTCACCCAGATCTACCCAGAAGTCCTCACTACCTCTCTTGCTCTAAGCACTAGACCACATCTCAGCGCTGCTGTGTAGGCATTTAATAAGTAATATTGTCACTTGTCCTCCAGGGGTAAATCATCATGCCACATGACTGGGGTGGCTGCCTCTGCTTGCTCTTAGCAGGTACTCACGGATTGTTTGGGATATACATCTAGGGAACATCCTTGTCAAATTCAGGACTGCCCCTTAGGGCAGAATAGTACCACCAAACCAGGACAAGGTGGCTACCCCAAAGCCCCTGAGTTCAGCACTGCTCCCTGCTGTGGGGTGACAGGATGCTCTGTATTTTGTCATTGCCCAGTCCTCCCACAAAATACTTCCAGGTTCAAATGGTGTGATGAAAATGTGAACTGGGCCTCCAGCTGTGGGCCTGGTCAACCTTCCATGCAGTAATGTACAGTAAGAGACTTACACCCTGCCACCTCTTGCTCACTAGGGACAGAAGAATTGAAAAAATTAGCCTGGAAATCTTGTAGGACAGATACTTTGATATTGCTTGGGTACACTCTGGACTGCTGTGTCCTTGCAGATCTCCAACCTGAAGTGTCTTTTAAATTGCTTTGCTGTGTAAGCAACTACTTCTGGTCACACACAGCCCCTAGCATGTGAAATAACTAATAGCTGAATTGTTTGAGTATTATCACTAACCACTCACGAATTACATTACAGGGAGACACCAGCAAATTCCTAGTGCCTGATTTGTCCCCAGGAAAACATGTTTTGTACTGCCCGCATCTTTCCCTCTGTGGAGATCAAACTCATAGAAAGTCCATTATTTCATTAGATACGGATATGCATAAACTTTGTCACCCCAAATGGTGGTGCCCAAACACTTCCATCCAAACACACCCTGCTTTAGCTAAAACAATACAAGTTTCTTAACTACAGCAGCTAGGTTTTTAAGTGATTACAAATAAGTCACAAGTCAGAATTTTTTATAAAGAATAAAAAAGATAAAATGCAAACTAATACCAAACTTAGCAAGCACCATGAATTTAAAGTAGAGGCTTTTCTTCCCACATACTCCTTGCAGTCTTTACTGGCTGAAAGTCTCCTAGTCGGGACGACTCCTTCAGGTGTTCTCACTGCAGAGAGGACTGGAGGAGGGAGGTAATTCATGCTGAGTGTGCTATTGAGGATTGTCTCAAACTGGGTACAGACAAGTCAGTCTGCTATATAGGAACCTCCACTTGTTTTCCATTGCCTATATGTGATGTTCTTTGCTCACACTCTCCTTCCTGCAAAAGAATGGCCACTCAACTATGTGCTAGTCTGCTTGATTTTTGTTGACACCTGACTGAGGTGATGGTTCCTCTCATTTCTCAGGAGCTGGCTTGTGCCTGCTTCTCTAAACTTGGAGCATGTTACAGCAACGTTATACTGTAGAATCTTTTAACTTTACATGCAGTGTTGATAAAACATATTTTACTAGGCCAATAATGTTCAGCAGATCAGGAGTGTTCAAATGGTACCTCACAAGGCACACCTTATACACCACTTGTCACAGCTTTGTAAAAAGGGGTGAGCATAAGAAGATAGCCTGTCACTCTTCTTGCGAGATGTCTGGCCATGGCGCTGTGTTCAAGTAGCCAGTAATTACAGCACGCGATCTGCACAGACTTCTCACCACCTCTGTGCTGCTGTCTGAAAAGATCATCATTGCTAGAGGAGGGATAATCTGCAAACAAACATGGTGGATTGGCCCAGGGAGTACATGCTCATCTGCAAAGATCATGACTCCTGAAATGTGGTGCATTGCTATAGTGTAACACCTGCCTTGCGTCACCATTCCAGATGTGTGCAGAGCTGGGAATGGTGCAAAGACTATGCCCTACGGTCTACTGGGCATCACATTTTCAGGTGTACATGAACTAGGCCTTGCTTTTGCAGAGGGATGAGTTTTGGATGACTTGGAAAAAGATCCTCAGGCAAGCACCTGGATTTCTGGCTTTTTAGATAATCCGGACTGGGGAGGGTTTCATTTACCCACATCCAGTGCATGTAAGCGCCTTCTCTGCTGGGAGTTGCAGTGAGCCGGGGGTCCTATGAATGCCCCCACATACCTTCTCTGACCATATCACATTAAAATCAGTGCCATGCATCATAAGATCAGTTTAATTGCAAGAAAGGTTTCTGACCATATATTGTGTTTTGGGGAGCTGGGAGCAAGAGGAGGCATTTCATTTATTTAGGGTGAATAACATCTGACTCTGAGAAAAGCCTGTTCATCCCATGAAAATGTTCCAGATTGTTTCTTACCATATTGAGGTGTGCACAATTTACTTTGATTAACTTTGCTCTCTTCATAATCACCTGCCTCTGCCCACATTTATATTGCTAGGTGGTGGTGATAGTATAGCTGCTTTTAACCAAGTCATGGTGCTTTCGCATGTCACGTTACACAGGAGATGGGCACTGGGCTGGCCATTGGGCCAGAGTCTCTGCTGATGAAAATTGATACAGCTCCATTGACTTCAACGGTATTGACCAGTAGCCCCCAGCAGAGGAAGTGCGTTTCAGCTACTGGGGCCCTAGCCTTGGAGCAGTGGTTAAAGTATAGTTTGACGGTCCCTGGAACCCTCCTAATCTCCGGGCCCCCTTCCCGTATTGTCTGGGCCCCCTTCATGCATATGTGGGCCCCAGCCCAGTTAGACATTTGCAACCATTTCTCAGTACCATGTGCATCAGTTATCGCTCCATAAAAATATTTATAATTTTATATGGTGTTTATGTCTATAGCAATTATTGTCACAAACTAGCAAACACTGCATAACACAATAAGTATTGTGATTAACAACGGTGGGGCGTAGGACCTGCCAGCAGCCAGGTCAGGGTGGAACATGCATTCCACCGGATTTTTCTCTTTTTAGGGGCCCCGGAACTCTGGATCCTCAAATTTGGGGGCCCTGGAACTGTGTTCCCCCTTTAACCCCTGTCTTGGAGGCGTAAGTTCAAGGTCCTGTTCTGCCATAGACTTCCTGTATGACCCTCTCTGTGCCTCAATTCTCCATTTGTAAACTGGGTGTAATGGCATTGCCCTACCTCACAGGGTGCCGTGAAGATAAATACATTAAACATAGTGAGCAGCTTGGATACTACAGTCATGGGGCCACATAAATAACTTAAACTAATTCCAAAGGGATAGCCGTGTTAGTCTAGTTCAGCAGAACAAACGTGTCCCGTGTACTTTTAAAGGCTAACAGATTTATTTATCGCATGAGCTTTCGTGGGAGAAAATCCCACTTCGTCAGATGCTTTGAAGATGAAGTGGGATTTTTCTCCCACAGAAGCTCATGTGATAAATAAATTTGTTTTAGTCTTTCAAAGTGACACAAGATCCATGTTTGTTTTAGATAAACAGATGTATGGACCCAGATTTCAAAATTCCTGAAAGAGGTGTTTTGGTTACAGATTTTTGGTTTGGCTTATTACAGAGGTAGTAGGGATAGCCACTGATGGTCAAATATTCCAAAGAACTATTTTCAAAATCTGGTCAGAAGTGTCCCAGTGGGAGATGCTGAGCTCTGCTGAAAATCTGGCCACAATTCTGGGGGCTGTGCACTCAAAGAGGCCAAGTAGCTCTTCTGAAAACTTGATCCTAAGCTTGTCTTCTTAAAGCAAGGGAGGAGTGAGGACTCAGGGTTTTGATTTGGCCCTGAGACCGAAGAAACTTTAAAACTGGGCTGGACCAAACTCTAGGAAATAGACTGCAAGGAACAATCCACCATCTCCATGAAGAAGTTTGGAGATGGACTAGATCTAATGGGGTGCCCCCCCCCTTCCCTACTTTCTGTGCCCAGCATTATCAAACTGACAGGTTCATTTGCAATGAAAACTCCAGGGTAATTCAGGAGGTCCTGATTTATTTTATCTGAATGTGTGGTTCTTGACTTAGTGATGTAAATCAGTATAGCCCCTTCAAGTGGGAGATCTGGCCTGAGCAGCTGTAATGTTGGACTCATTGGCCTGCTTTTCTCCCCTCACTTTCTTTCCCCCCTCAATGCACAGCACTTCTGAATTTCACATTGTGCTGGGGCTCCAGTAACACAGGGACATGAAGTTTGCTGGCTGCACCTGGCACATTTTGGCAAGCACCATGAAGTGCTGGAATGACCTCACTTCATCCAAGGGCAGCTCATTCCATTTTTCTGATAATCTGGACAAGATTAGAATGCCTCTTTACACAGGGGATGAAAAGGATTTGCTGGTCCTGAGTTTTTACCTGCTCAGTGAACCGCTTCTCCCTCCTTCACTGGAACTTTCAGAAAATCAGGAATTTGGCCAGTATCATTGTTGCTGAACACTTGGGCTATGTCTACACTGGCAAGCTAGTTCGAATTAAGGAGGCTTAATTTGAACTAACTAAAGCCATGGTACACTAGGCTTTAGTTAGTTTGAATTAAGGGCTTCCTTAATTCGAACTAATAAGTTTGAATAGGGTATTCGAACTAAGGGGTTAATTCGAACTAATTGGTTAATTCGAACTAATGTGGCCATGTTAATTCAAACTAATTTCTTAGTTCGAATTAACCGGCCATTGAAATGAATGGGGATCGCTAATTCGAACTAAGCAAGTGCTTGCTTAGTTCGAACTAACATTCCAGTGTGGCCATGCTAGTTCGAATTAAGCTAATTCGAACTAACTAAAATTAGTTCGAATTAGTTAGTTCGAACTAACTAATTTGAACTAATTTTAGTAAGTGTAGACGTAGCCTTGGAGTTTGCAAGATTGGAGCCCTCCTCCCTGTATGGGTATGCTGGTTTTGGGGCTGCTTTATTCTGTTCGACTGTACCATGTATAATAGATGGGGTTGGTAATACAACCTGCCCAACACTTCACATCATAAGTCCTTGTTTACAGTGGCTTCCAACTTTACCAAATTGTAACTATTTCCACTTGGAAAGCGAGAGAAGAAAGTGAATACATCATAAAAGCTGATAGGAGACCAGGTGCTGTGCAGTGACAGAGGCTCATTTCTGTAGTGTAATCAGCCGTCCCTTCTGTAACAGCTAAATCAGGAACGGGATTTAGGTGTTCCTGAAAGCACAAGCTGCCTTGGAGACAATGAGTGCAAGAAAGCCCCATAGGATCTGCCTGTGTCCAGCAGTTTTCATTTCCTTTTATGTTCCTTGCAATCCAGTCCTCTGGCTTCTCTTCCCAGAGGTTGCTGGCAGAAGTAGTGGGGGATATTAAGCTGTAATGTATATTTGTTTTCCTTCCTAATGAGCCACCTGTCACAAAATTCCCTGCAGAGCACCCCAATGTTGAAGCCTTTCTGTGGCTTCCATAAAGGGTTCCTAGGTTTGTTCTTATTTATAACACTTGCCTGCCATGTGCTTGTGCCAGTTTGGGGAGGTCAGCTATCTGCCGAACAAAGGGACACCATGCCACTCGAAGGACGGAGTGTTCTGCTCTTTCCAGCTACATGTTACAAGTGGCCTCCCAGCTGTCAGCAGACTTGCCAATTGATCACTTGGGTGTGGGGCCCGGGGGCACTGAAGAATTGTGTGGGAATGCCTGGGACAGCAGATTTCAGTCAAGGGAGGCTGTAACTTACAGTGCAGTGTTCTGGAAAGGCACAACTCGGTCTAGTAGCACAGGCAAACCTTGATTTATTGAAATGCCTGTTGTCTAATCTCTGGGTTAACCAGAGGCTAGTTCTGAAACTAACTCCAGGGAACAAGTTCCAAAGGGGTAGCCATGTTAGTCTAGGACAGTCAGCCAAACAAACAAGGAGTCCTGTGGCACTTTTAAAGATGAACAAATTTATTTATCGCATGAGCTTTTGTGGGAGAAAATCCCACTTAGTCAAGCTTCTGATGAAGTGGAATTTTTCTCCCAGGAAAGCTCATGTGACAAATAAATTTGTTAGTCTTTAAAAGTGCCACAGGACTCCTTGTTGGTTTTTCCAGGGAACAGAACTCCTCGGTAGAGCTGTTCAGGAGGTTGGGATACTTTGGTAGGTGGGGAGCACAAGGCAGAGAAGTGGGGTGGTGAGATTGTGGCATCACTTATGGCTAGTTCAGACTCCTCTGCTCCACAGCCACACATCCATCCAGGGTCTTGCAGCCCAGCTCTGCAAATCCAGCTGTCCCTTCGCCCTTCAGAACCTGATATGGAGCTTCTAAACTCTGCAAGGCTGAAAATAAGCTCCAATGGAGCTCCTCAAATTTTGCAGGAATGGAACCACAGAGGAGGCATGAAGCCATTCATCATTAAATGCAAATCCTCTCCAGCACATATGAAATAAGAAGATGGGTTAAGGATCTTAGATGAGCTGGAACATGTAGCTGCTTGGGAATCCATTTGTACTGAGTTATTTCTAGCAGGAGGGGAAATAGATCATTTTGTTTTGCTAAGCACAACTGAATCCTGTTCTCCCTCAGTCTGTTTTGTGCTTTCTTTCACGTTTTGGTCTAATATAGAAGAAAAGATTGCAGGGGAGTTGTACAGTTTTCCTATTTATCTAACACAGTGGTTCCCAACTTTTTCTGTAACCCTAACACACTTCAATGGGTGCATCTACACTTACAAATTAAGTCGATTTAAGGAGGCTTAAGTTGACTTAAACTACTCCACACTGGGCTTTCCTTAAGTCAACTTAAGCATTTCCTTAAGTCGACTTAAGGAAAAGTTAAGTCAACTCAACACCTCGATTTAGGTCGACTTAATGCTTAAGTCGACCTTATTAGGTCGACTTGAGCCAGTGTGGACGGGGACTAGCACCTAAGTCGACCTTATTAAGTCGACTTAGTGTTAAGTCAACTTAATAAGGTCAAAAAGGGGCTATGTCTACACTAGAAAAGTTGTCGACTTTTCTAGTGTAAAGTTGACTTAAGGTCCACTTTAAGTCAACTTCATAAAATCAACTTAACTTTCTAAGTGTAGACATAGCCAATGAGACAATTCCATGGCACACCCACTTTTTTCTTCTGAACTGATTGCTCATAAAGTCAGATTTACTATGGTTACAGTCTTACCAGAGAAGCTTGCAACATAGTGCATACAACAAGCTAAAGAAGGATCAAATGCATCAATGTTTCACATCCACTGGAAAAAAATACATGTCATCTCAATTTTGTCCTTTGGCCACCTGAGTTTAGAATGTTCATGTTTTTTAATTGAAAGACCGATACCTTGCTTTTAATTTGATTAATTTTCATAAGTTTTATTAGTTGAAATTTTCATTGGATAGAGTATTGTTTAAGATGAAACAATCTTTGTTTTACATTTACATTGATTTTTCATTACCTTTGTACAAAATTTCATGGCACACTTGGCCAGTTCTCATGGCACACCAGTGTGCCGTGTTGAAAACCACTGATCTAACATTCGGGTCATTTTGAATAATCTAGATTCAATGCCTCTTTTGAATTGATGTTGGTCTTTCTATATTATATTAATAAATACTTATGGCCTTATATAAGCACAAACAATTGAGTTCAATTTTTCAGATGGATTTAAGTAATTTCTGCATCAAAGTGGCTGATTTATAGATGTAATCAGCTACTTACACATCCAAAGACCAGTTTTTTTTAAACATATTGACTTCTGGTTTTGACCACCGTTATTTTCAGGCACAGTTCAGGTTATTTAAGTATCAGATTGTGTCTGTGAATCAGACACTAAAACAACCAAAGGCCCTAATTCACCAAAGCACTTAAGCACATGATTAACTTTAAGGGTGTACCTAAGTGCCCCTGACTTCAATGGGCTTTAAGTACATGCACAAGTGTTTTGGCGAATCAGGCCTCAAACTACACCTGCAATTATTTGCATCTGTGGAATTTCACTTGTAATTATTTTTTGCCTGCACAATTGTTTGGGGGGGGGGGGGGGGGGGGGGGGGAAAAGGGAAGCCCAGTTAAGGGTCACCTCTGATCAGAGCCTAAACTGTCTTTGTGATTATTTGTACCCTCAAATAGTGGTAGGGAGACCACTCTTGAATAATCTGTCCCTGAACATCTAAATTCCTTGGGGAATTTGGGAGTGGAATCTGAATGAGCCAAGATCTCTGTGAAAAGTAAGGTTAGGAGTGGGAAGTCTTAGGACTCGGACGTTCTGGAGGACTTCCCCTAAGTGGCTCCTTCTGTAACCAGTGCTATTCTGGCTTTGTATCAGTGACTAGTACTCTTTTATGGCTATCTACTGAGAAAACGCTAGCTTGGGCTGCCAGTAAAGGAGTAACCACAGATGGAAAGTTTGATACCATAGTTCAAAATCAGGAAGTAACAGGCCACCTTTTCCCAGCCTGTTTTGCAGCAAATACAGACCCATTGTAGGGTGTTGACTTTAGTCCAGCAAAATGCTTAAATACATGTGTAAATGGGAATCCCATTGGACTACTCATATTGAAAGTTAAGCACATGCTTAAGTGTTTTGCTGAATCAGGGATCAGCCTCTGAATCCTTCATAAATGTGCTAGAGCTGGTCATGTTATTTCAATAAATACTCTGTGAATTCATCTTTTACAATTTTTTTTTATTAGCAGCTGTTTTGTGAACTGCTCCTGACTCATAGACTTTAAAGTCAGAAGGGACCAGTACGATCATCTAGTCTGACCTCCTGCAAAATGCAGGCCTCAAGACCTCACCCACCCACTCCAGCAATAGGCCACCAACCTATGACTGAGTTATTTACCTCCTTAAATCATGATTTAAGGACTTTAAGATACAGAGAACTCACCGGTAGGTGAACCATGCCCTGTGCTACAGAGGAGGGTGAAAAACCCCCAGAGCCCAGGCCAATCAGCCCTGGGGGAAAATTCCTTCCCGACCCCAAATATGGCGATCAGTTAAACCCTGAGCACATGGGCAAGTCTCAACAGCCAGTTATCCAAGACTTGTGCCAAATGTTCAGAAGTATTTACCCAGTGGTTAATGGAGGTACAAACTGCCCTTCCTCCTAGAACAATTCAGTTAAGGTCAGGAGACCAGGTGAATTTTAACCGTTTATTGAAAAGTGTGATAGAACCCAAATGAATGATCCTAGGCACAGTGCGACAAGTAAAGTAAATAATTTTACTCGCTGCTGGATGGCCAGGGGAGGCAAACCAGTTGTGAGCAGATGAACATTTCTCTCTGTCCTGTGTCTGTCACCTTTCCACACCGAGATGACCTCAACCCCATCCCCCTTTATATTTTACATTACACTTGCACTTGTGATTGGTCACTGGTTACCTACACAGCTAGACATACCTAACAGCTTTTCCTGAGACCGAGCCCAAATATGTATAACAACATTAAACAAAACGCACGCTAAAATGATGATTAGAAACATTAATATAAGAAGGGCAAATGTGCCACACCCCAAGGACACAGGAGTATCTAAAGATGTGGTCTGCATGGGCACTCCCCAGTCCCCTAATAACAGTTACTCACAAACCCTTTGCTTCAACTATGTTCCATTAGCTTTTTGTAATGAATCAAGTCCCCTCTGGAGTGCCATTTTGTAACGGATTAGGGCTGCAATCTGTTGCTGACATCCTGGGCACCAGTGGAGATCAAACTCCTTACCTTCACCACCAAATGCATAAGCCTCTAAAGGAGCTTGGCAAATCTGCTGCACACCTAGTGGCCAGCCCCCAAACTGAGGTGCCTCGGTGTGCAGCAGTGAAAACCTCCCACCCCCGCCACGAAAAAATCACCACAACTTCTTTTAGTGGCAGCACAATGCAGACAGGGTCCCCTGCCACTGAAAAACCGACACAATTGCTGTCCCATTTGGCGGCAGCACCGTGTGTGAAACACCACTGAAAAGAGCTGCTGCAGTGGTACTTTCGGGGTGGTGCTGAAAATGTCAGCACCGCCAGCTCTTTTCTTTTTTCAGGCACCAGCGGGCTTTTGCCTTCTGGCTACCAGGGGCTAAATCTTGGGTGCCATGGCAACCTGACACCCAGGATTTCTCGAGCCTGGGAGTAATTAGAAAGCTGTTATTGCTGCTGGGACCAGCCACTAGAGGAAGCCATGAGCAGACAGATGCGGCCAGTCTATTGTATATTTCTCGAGTGTGATTGGTCACCTTAAGTCGCACAGAATTTTTATGCTTCTTGAATAGATTACTGCATTTTTAAAAATAGAATATTATATTAACAACTTTATTACCATGGCACTTTAATACCTTACTTATGGACCGGAACCCAATTGTTCCAGGTTCTGTACAAACACACAACAAAAAGACAGTCCCCACCCCAAAGAACTTAGAATCTAAGTAAATGGGAGAAAATGAACAGGGAATCACAAATAATGCACTTCCTGGTAGGAATTATTATTGGTGGACACCTGCGGTGCACGAGCACTTTCACAAACACTTAACAGCAACCCAAATTCTCATAAGTTACAAACAACGAGACCACAAATAATACCAAACCAAATATTTTTCCCTGCACAAAGCGCTGCAGATACTTCCAGTTGGAACTTCCTTTCATTTAGATTTGGAGAACAAAACTAAAAAGAGGAGAGAGACTGCGTGTGTATTTCCTTTGGCAGGCTGGACTGGAATGAACACAAAATGGCCACCTTCCTTTCCAGACAGCATAGTACTTAAACAATATAAAAGTGCAGTAGGCAGAGAGTAAAGGCATAAGCTAAATACAGCACAGAGCTCCCTACTTTTTTCAAAAGATGAATCAATTTATGTTGCCCTTCCAATGCTACTGTCTTGTACTGACACTGGTGTGACTCCTATACCAGATAGTAAGGTAAAGGGCCTTGCAGGTCGGCTTCCTCGGGCAGGAGATATCAGTGGCACAGTGTCTGAGTATATTACAAGTGAGACTTGTTTTACTTACACATGTACACCAGTCCTGGACCAGAGGTGGTCATAGACAACATGCAGGGCAATTCTCTTCTTCCAGGAATCTCAGTCCAGCACCAATACCTCATCCCCAGGAAGAATCAGGAATTAATAATAATCAGCAACCAAGGCAAAAGCAGATTGTCCTGTTGCTCACACATTTCCCTCTATGCAGAACCTTTTATAACCAAAAACTAACACCACCAATGTGCCTCCCAAGACAAAGAAGATAGACTATATGTGACATGGCAAAGCTGGGTCTGGGGAGGGTGAGCTTGGTGGTTGCCCTGGGCAGAAACTTCCAGAGTGCACTGTGCCACTCCATGTTGGCTGTGTGCACACACTCATTTGATTGATCAGCTGTGGGGTTTTGCTTTCTTTTTATTTTTTGCTTGGCTGTTTCAGGGTGGGGAAGAGTGTTGAAAAAATGTTTTCTACACTGGCTGGAAAAATGGTTATGGCTACCCCGGCCATCTCTTGACAGCTGCCTGCTACCATCTGAGAAAAGGAGATGGGCCAGAACAAAACCCTGAATCCAAACACCATCAAAATTTGGAAAAATTGGGATCAGACATGAAACTTGTCCCTCTGCAGTAGAAAACCCCTCACCCTGATGATGGCATACATAGCTTGTTTGGCATATAAAAAAACTGGTACCCTTTTTATGCTTGTATTTATTACTTTGTGTAGATGACCTTTCAAGGGTGAGGGACAGGAAGAAGTACAGATGAAGCATTGGGGAGGGATAGATCAGTCCTGGTTCACTGACTTCAGATGATGGCTCTAACTACAGGTTGTGAGAGTGAAAAATGTCCTTTTACTGGTTCTGAATTTACTGTAATTCATTTTATGGAATCACATGATGTTACGGGACATTGTGAAAAAGGGACTGTTCAGTTTTCACTGTGAACCTCTGAATCTCTAATACTTTTGACTAAGTCACTGCTAATTGTGCCCTTTGCTAAACTAAACACACATCTGTTGCTCTTTTAAACACTAACAGATTTATTTATTGCATGAGCTTTCGTGGGAGAAAATCCCACTTTGTCTTTTCTCCCGTGAAATCTCATGCGATAAATAAATCTGTTAGTTTTTAAAAGTGTCACAGGACTCTGTTTTTCTGCAATAGACTAACACTGCTACCCCTTTGGAACTTGATTTCCACCTGGTGGACAAAGGAGAAAATCGCTTTTTCTTTTACAAGCTGCAGACAAGTTTGCTCAGAGCAAAGCCATGGAGATCATTTGCCAGTGGAAGAGTTTCTTTCTTATGGAACTGCTTCTGCTTTTCGCTAGATGGCGATGCTACACAATAATCTGAACTTAAACTACTGCTCCGCTACACTACTAGACCATCCACCCCCTCCAAAATTGGTAACATGAACAAATGCCTCTTTTAATAAGTCAGAAAGAACTCCATGATGGCCAATTGGTGCTCAGCACTTTTGAAAATTAGACCACTCCTGTAAATGTCCAAATAGAAAATTAGTGACCTAATGTTTCTCACCCACTCGTGAAAGTCTTGACCAGCCCATGTGAATAGCCCCTTGTGTTATGCTGGAGCATTGGGACCAGTAAGATCCCCAAGGGAAGAGTACTTGCTTCTGAGTTACCAATCCTATTTCTTTCAGCACTTGCATTTTCATAGGAAATCTCCCATTCCAGTAATGACCAGGCAGCACTTCTGCTTAATTTATAATAACCAAGAAGATCATGATCCAGGATAGTGAGGACACAACTCTTAAACTCTTTAGCCAAGTTTAAAGTTTTTTTGCTTGGCTTTCCTCTGCTAGTGGGCCATGCAGTGTAGAGATAATAGTACTTTGTCATTCTCGATCTCAGAGAATTTTACAGACTTCCATGAATTTAGACTAAAAACATTCCTGGAAGTTTCTATGGGTATGAATACCCACAATTATAAGAGGTCATGCTAACAAAAAGTAGTCAGTGTGGCTAATTCTTGCAATTTTCGTGTGAGTCTTAATAGTTGCTAAAGCTCCAGCTCCCGGAGTCATGTGATTCATGAGAATTTCACGCTTTGCCTTTTTTTAAAATGAAGTTTCTAGCCATTGTGGCTGCAGAGAAAAGCTGAAAATGTGACCCCCGTGCATCCTAAGGGCTCAGAAAGAAAAGAAAAGGAACCCCATATGTTTTTGTTTTGTTTTTTAAATCTCTGAGCTGACTCATGATTTTTTAACACTTGGGTTGAGTGAGGCCAAGTTTTGGAAGGATGATAAAACGTCATGTGTCATGGCCTAAACCAATCTCCATTAGATATTAGGACAAAACCTACATGTTCATCAGATTATGTCACATCTCCCTGCTGTGGGTTTTCTTGCACCATAAGCTGGTGCTGATGGTTGTCAGAGATAAAACACTAAACTAGATGGATTTTTGGATTTGATTCAGTCTGGCTATTCTGGAGTCCCTATCCTGATTAGGCAGGGAGGTATCATTATCCCCAATTCACAGATGGAGAAACAGAGGGGCAAAGAAGTGAAGTAATTTGCCCAAGGCCGCAGAGCTGAGAAAAGACTCCAGTTGTCCCAGGTCTGTAGTTTAATCAAAAGCCACCCTTCCTGCATTTCCACATTCATTGACATCACCGTCATTGTTTTAATATATGCCCCTAGCTATCCTGGTGTAAACCCAGAGTAAAGACAGGCAAGTAACTGAATTTGCTCCGTTGCAATTGAGAGAAGAATCTGGCCCCCTTCTCTGGCTATTTAAATAACAAAAGAGTTTGTGTCAATGTAGGTGTTGGAGTGCTGCTCTGTGAATCTACTGCTGTTAGCAGCTGCTATGCCGTAGCCGTCTCCCCCTGTCAATATCTTTTCCCCTGAGCTGGATGGACTAAGGGATAATTTAGTCTTTATGCTAGTTAGGACTTTTCCTGATTACCAGCTGAGCCTGAGTACACAGTCCATGTGGTCCTTCTGGGATACAGAGTAGGCAGCACTGATGAGACACTGCTGCGGCTGCTGAGACCACTTATTTCATTTTGGATTCGAAGATGAGTCATTCTTTATCTCTTGCCCTTGGATACATCCAGCCTCAGATGGCTAAGAGCCTGCATTCTCATGAATACTCTAAACTGGATTCTTGCAAGGCTTAAATCCAAAATTGCTGGGACAGATGTGGACTTCTGTGACATTGCCACTTGCTACTTAAGTGAGGTGAAGAACTTACTTTCAACCAGAGACGGGCACAAGTGGGAAAGTCTAGATCTTAACTTCAGGGGGCTTGGATCAGGTGACACAAAATTCAGGTCTGGTTCTAGCTTTGGAGTGGCGCTTATCTGGAGTTCAGACATATTTGAATCTGGGCTTTGGTTTTTGGGCTCAGGGATAATAAAGTCTAATTAACAAAATAATTAACAGTTCTACCTACTGTCTAGAGCCAGTCAGTTTAAACTCAGCCTATTTATTCAAAAGTCCTTTCTTGGATGGTCTCTGGAGAATCTAGCTTGAGCTAGTAGAAGTGACCCTCCCCAGTAGGGTGGTGTCTCATCACCCCTCCCCTGCTGTTTTTAGTTCCTGGAAGAGCTCTGGTAATATCCCAAATGAAGAGCACAGCCATACATAAATGGTTCATGTAAAACAATGGGTCCAAAGGCACTAGATGGGGTTGCAATATTTATCCCAGAGAGCACCACCAAGATCTTATTTGTGAGGTGCATATTTCTAAGCTGCCTCTCGCTTTAGCAGATATTCTCCTCCTTCACACAAAGTTCATTAGCATTGATAGGTCTGAAAGAATTCCATTTAGACAAGCAAATCTTCCCATCCCTTCACTCAGGTGAGATGCCCATAAACCTGGATGGCAACTCATGGCTGCTTTACTTACTTGATATTGTACTCCGCTGATGGAGCTCAGTGAGTCTGTAAGGATAGCGGTCAGTTTATGAGACCAGGATGAAGCCAGGAGGGAAAAAATCTGATCCTATCTAATAAAGAGAATTGTGGTTTAAACTTTATAACCCTGCTCACTCATCCTGGGTTCCTGATGTACAAAGGCTGCAGTATATTCACACAGAAGATACCCCGGGCTGCCTGGATGTGCAAGAAACAGGACACAAAAGGCTTCTAGGCAGTAGGTAGAACATCATTTGTTAATTAGACTTTACTATCCCTGAATCCCAAAATCAAAATCCAGATCCAAACATGCCTAAACTCCAGAGAAGTGCCACTCCAGAGCTGGAACCAGACCTGAATTTTGTGTCACCTGATCCAAGCGCCCTTAAGTTAAGATGGGAAAGACAACAAGGCTTGTGCTCATCTCTAGCTAACAGTAAGTTCTTGACCTGCTAGGGCCTCATAAACCTGAAGAGGGACCCCTGGTAAACTGTTATACATATAGGAACTTTTCTTTTGATATATTTTCTCTGTATTGCTATCACCTTAAGAATAAAGGTGCTTGCTTAGAAAGAACTGTGTGGTAACTTGTATCCGCTAGCAAGTATTCTATTCATAGCTCTCAGAGATAAAGCTTAGCACAGACGCTGGCCTGTTTAGGCAGTCTGACTGGCTGGGAATTTCACTGTGTACAGCAAGGAACTGTGCCTCCTAGAAAAACCCCAGTCAGGATGGAGGGACGCATGTCTCTGCCCAAGAGAGCCAGAAACATTTAAGTGGGTGCTGTTTGTGGACCATGGAGGGGAAACAGGGGCAGTTATCCTGAAACTGTGACACTTTTTACTGATTTCATCATGTTTCTTTCAAAGTAAATTCCTGGTGTGAACTTTGATCACAATAAGTATCTTTGCAGCAGCATCAACAAAGGGTCTCAACTGTGCTGGCATTTCTTTAGGTAGGGTTTCCCTGTGTATGCTGCCATGCAGAGGTGGCCTTTGGATGTTGGGGGCCTTAGGCAACGGCCCATTGTGGGGCCCCCATAGGCCTGTAGGGCCCCCTACTTGGTTCCCCACTGTCCCCCATGGCCCCAGCTCCTCTGCGGCTGGCCCCAGCTGCCCCCCGTCCCCAGCTCCCCACCACTGGCTAGGTCCCAAGGGCCAAGTTCATCCTCCTGCTGCCGACTGAGGCAGACACAGCTCTTGGGGTAGGTGAAGAAGGCGACGGGACCCCTTACTGTTCGAGGCCCTAGGCCTGTGCCTGCTTCGCCTGCCCCAAAAGCCGCCTCTGCTGCCATGAACCCACATAGCCATGGGGAAGAAGAGTGAATACATGTCACTGGAGATGAAACCCAAATCTGAACTACTCTCTTGCTTGCTAAACTTTGGGGAAATTCAGCTTTGTACTTTTCAGCTTAGACACATCTCTCTGTTGAACCAACCCTGCGTACCTCTTGATTATTCCTCATGCTCCATTCATTTTTGTTTCAACACAACTATTACTACCTAACACCACAAATCTAGCTACTCTTTGAGGAATAGTCTCTAAAGCTGTACCAGTTGGCAAAACCAGCAAAGAAACAAAGCTCTTCTCTTTGCCATTGGGTTCACGTCTAACATACAAAAGATGTTTTGCAGTGGAAGACACGTCAGTAGATTCATCACACTGAATCGCAAAGAAACAGCTGCTGTGAACTAGAGTTATGGTTTGTTCTTTTTACTTTCACAGTCCAGGCAGAGGTTTTTCTTGATGTTATGTCATTTGGCAAAAATACCAAGTCCAGCTGCCCTTTTCTTGTCACCAAACTGCCTTCAGCCCTTTTGTGGGCTGCTGAAAGATCTATCCTTCTCCAACTATTATCAGCTTTTTCCAGCTTTGCAATGCACAGCCACACAGGAAGACACCTCAAATGCTTCTGTGTTAAGGCTTCAGACTGATTGCACGTTCTTTTTGTTGGCCTTGAGCCTGCATGACAAAAAAATCCTCAAGATTTGTTTTTTGCATAAAAATATTTATCTCCAGATGTTGCTGAAGATTTGCTAGATTGAGGTTTATGTTGGTCAGCGCTTTATAAGAGATGACCGATGGAAGAGAGGTTTATCTGGTGAACCAAGCACTGAAAAAGCAATTTTTGTGTTGACATACAGAACCAGGCAATAAAAAATTAAAATAAAAATTTCCATAGGATAAGGTCATTTTTTCTAAATTAAAGCTTTACTTGGGAACACGTGGTGGTGTATTGAGGACTGGGTCAATTTAAGAGTGAGGTGGACAAAGGAGGAATTCCTTTATCTGCTTGCAAGGTAGTGGCACAGTCTAGGGCAGCCATGTGATCCGACTCATTCTGGAAAGAACCAGCCTAGAAAATGATGGGCTTAGTTGTACCTGTCTGCCTTAAAGAGCAGCCTGCTTTCTCTCTCTCTCTGTTTTGAGGTTCTTGTGTGATGTTGATGTTTTGAATTCTATTTCTAAGCAATAAAGTAGTGTTAAGTTGCAGTCTTCCAGTAAGAATATTTATCTAATTACTCTGTTTGTATGCCATGAATGTAACCGGTGTCGATTTTCAAAACATTTTACTTTAAAAAAAATCAAAATGAAGCATTCTGCTAATGTCAGAATGGAATGTTTTGTCATTTTCTGAAAGTTCCATTTCAAACAACTTTGCATTTTGATATTTATTGTTATATTATTATAAATTCTTTAAAAAACTGAAATTGAAGCAAAACATTTCCATTGACTCAAAATGAATATTTCCCCCCAAACATTTCATTTCAGAAATTTTGAAATTCAGTCTTTTGTTGTAATTTGGAATTGAAATAAATTTTAAATGGTGGAATTTTCCACCAGATGGAAATGCTGGTTCCCCCAGAGCTCTGTTGGCCTACTTTCTGACTAGTCCTTTTCTTAGTCTTTTTTCCCCTTGTAAGCAGTTTCTGTTGTTCTAGCTAATGTGTGAGTGCAATATTGCCCTCTGTTAGATGGATTCAGAATTATTCTGCTGTGTATTATATGCCCTGCACTGCTAACAGCTAAAGGAATGTTTCCTTTCAAGTATTTGGGGTCTGTGCTGTTTTTGAAGGAAGATCTGAGTTCTATCCCTGTTTCCATCTAAAATTGTTAATGGTCAAGATGTATAGTATCGCAACAGCTTTTGACCTCTTACAGCTGGTATGTGGCTTAATTGTGTGCATGTAAAGGGTGTAAAGTGCTGTGTATTTAAAGTATATGTTCCAGCCTCCTTTAAAGGTGCTAGACCACACCAGAAGGTAACTATAAACTACTACTGCTATCTGCTAATGAAGGACTCTTTTAGCTCAAGGCAGTATGAGAGGTCTGCACTTTGATTGTGAAAGTCCTGGTTTAAACCCACCTGCTGATCACTAAGGGAGAGTTGTTGCATTTGCAAATCAGGTGTGGGAAATACCACCCAACTGGATGCATAACTGGCCATTTGCCTGAGGCCTTGTACACACGATCAGTTTATCGCGTATTAAAAATCATTACCGCGCGATACCAACAACGGCGTACACACATGCAATAGGGCTGTTGCGCGTTAACTGCCTTGTTGTAGCGCAATACAAAAACCACCTCGACGAGGGTGGTAACAGCTAACGCGGAACAGCTGTTGCGCCTTTGCGCTCGTGTGTACACTTACCGCACAATGATGGGCCTCTGGAAGTGTCCCAGCATTCCAAAGTTGTCCTCTCTGGTCTTCCCCCCACCCGCTCTGTGGCCGTGACGAAACTGTCCCCGCCCTGATCTGATTCCCGGGATTTTCAAATTTCTCGTCTGTTTCACTTGCTGTTCTCTTCCTCGTGGACTGGAGTGCAGCTCCGATCTTCTGTAGCAATGGCGGCCCATCGTGGAAGACGTGCACCCCTTTGGAGCACGGCAGAGGTGCTGGACCTGATCAGCATCTGGGGAGAGTCTGCTGTGCAGGCGCAGCTACGTGGCAGCAGGCGAAATTATGATACATTTGGCATAATTTCTTGGGCCATGTCAGAGAGAGGGCATGATAGAGACACTGTGCAGTGCAGATCAAAGGTGAAGGAGCTAAGAATAACCTATCACCGAGCAAAGGAGGCAAACCGCCGTTCGGGATCAGCGCCTGCTAAATGCAGGTACTATAAGGAGATCGAAGCCATCCTCAGTGGGGACCCCAGTGCCAAGAGTCCCGTGGACACATCGGCCCCCCCTAATTCAGTGAATGCCAGATCCGAGCAGGGTGAGGATGTTGTTGAGGAGGAGGAGATGGAGGATGACACGGAGGAAAGTGCAACAGCGTGTAGCCAGGAGCTCTTCTGCACCCCTGCTGAGAGGTCCACCCAAGGCTTGAATTGCAGCGTGTCCTCTGATGTGGCAAAGGGGGGTTCCGGTAAGTTTCTCCTTCGTGCAGCTATGGCTCCTTTTAAAATATCGTTGTCCGGGGTTGGGGTGCTTGCTGGTCGCCGCTGTGCATGCTCTTTACTCTGCATTCATTAGAAGTGCATCAACACAAGCAGTGATTGTAAAATAATCATCTACATTTAGGTCAGCAGCATACGGTCCTGGCTTGCAACCGGTGGCATGTAGGATATGTATTCTAGCTGGCAGGGGGACTCTGAGGAGAGAAATATTGGGTTCCATCTGTGTGCCCAGTGCTGAATGTTAGCCCCCAGTAAGCCGTCTATTAGGACGTACCTTGTCTGCTTCAGCGAAGCATAGGATGTTGACTGCCCTGTACCTTCCAGTGGAATGTGCTACTGGAAGGTTACATTGGTTATCTATGCTATGTGTTAACAATTTCTTTATTGTTATTTTTCTATTAGATTCGACCTTCACAAGGCCGGTGTCTACCCCAGCTGACCGAATGAGAAACATTCGGCGGCGTGCTTGAAGAAACAGGGAGGTTATGTTTCAGGAGCTGCTGAAAGCAACACAGGAATCCGCGAGGGAGAATCGAGCCTGGAGAGAGGAATCCCAACAGAGGAGGCAGAAACACAGGGACGAACTGATAAGTGTCATGAAGGAGCAAACAGAATTGTTCAAGAGCATGATTGCTTTGCAGTCCCAGGCGATTAATGTCCGGGCTCCACTCCAGACAGTTCAGCCATGTCTGCCTCCCACTCCCCGTAGTCCCTCAAAGCATTTCTTTGAAGGCCACCCTTCCCCCCAGTACACTCCAACATCCAGTCGTCCCCCCCAGCTACTTTTTAGAGACCCGCAGCTACACCCACCTGTAAATGCCCCCCCCCCACACCTTTTAGGTTTGAATAAAAACAGTAACAAATAATTTGAAGAGTGGGTTTATTTGTACACATTGAAAATCTCATAAGGTGCACCTGATGCATCCTGGAAGTTAACTAGGGGAGGGCATAATTGAAATGCTCCCTGAGTGCCTCCCTTATGCGAGCAGCTTCTCCTTGGGCCACCCTAATACTCCTAGTGGTTGGCTGTTCGTATGCTTCCTCGAGGTGCTGTGCCTCCGTAGCCCACACCAGGGAAAACTTTTTCCCCCTACTTTCACAAATGTTATGGAGGACACAACACGACACAATCACAGCAAGGATGTGGTCCTCCGCCAAGTCCAGCCTCCCATACAAACATCGCCAGCGCCCTTTTAAACGGCCGAAGGCACGCTCCACAGTCATTCTGCAACGGCTCAATCTGTAATTGAACCGCTCCTTGCTGCGATCTACGTTCCCGGTGTACGGCTTCATGAGCCATGGCATCAGTGGGTATGCTGGGTCTCCGAGGATGACTATGGGCATCTCCACATCACCCACTGTAATTTTTTGATCAGGGAAAAAGGTACCCCCTTGCAGCTTCTGGTACAGACCAGTGTTCCTGAAAATGTGGGCATCATGCACCTTTCCCGACCACCCAGCATTGATGTCCGTAAAACGCCCCTTGTGATCCATGAGTGCTTGCAGCACCATGGAGAAGTAGCCCTTCCTGTTGATATACTCGGTCGCGAGATGGTCTGGAGCCAAAATTGGGATGTGTGTGCCATCTATGGCTCCCCCGCAGTTCGGGAATCCCATGGCAGCAAAGCCGTCCACAATCTCACGGACATTGCCCAACGTCACTGTCCTCTGTAGCAGAACGCGATTGATGGCTCGGCACACTTGTGAGAGGGCTAATCCGACGGTGGACCTCCCAACTCCAAATTGGTTTGCAACCGACCGGTAGCAGTCAGGAGTCGCCATCTTCCAGACAGCAATTGCTACACGCTTCTCCACGGTTAGGGCTGACCTCATGTTGGTGTCTTTATGTCGCAGGGCAGGGGCCAACTCTGAACACAGTTCCAGAAAGGTTGCTTTCCGCATTCGAAAGTTCTGTACCCACTGCTCGTCATCCCACAGCTGCATAACAATGCGATCCCACCACTCGTTGCTCATCTCTCGTGACCAGAAACGGCGTTGCACCCTGTGCAGATGATCGGTGAAGGAGCAGAGCAACGCGGTGCTGTTGCTCTGCATGGCATCGATCAGCCCCTGCTCCTCAGCGTCCTCGTCTGACTCGGAGCTCATTGCGTACTGAGCAACCAGCCGAGATGTATTCAGAATGTTGAAGGCAACAGTGGAGATCAGAGCAGGATCCATGCTGTCGCTGTTGTGATTGCTTGCAAGTGGTGTGGTGCGTCACTGCAGTGTTGAAAATAGGCGCGAGTTGCTATTGGCAACGAGGAAGACGCAAGGGGAACACAAGGCACCACGGGAAACTGAGAGTTTACCCATGGCGCTTTGCGTTCCTTTCCTTCATCCCATGATTCCAAGCGCCAATTCAGGGAAAATGGAACGATGGGATAGGTGCCCAGAAGTCATTGCGCTCAACCGCAATAATGCAAGGAATTCTGTTGCGTTGCAAGGAGCGACGTGTGTACACGCTACCCCGCAACAAAGGTCACGTGTTTTTTATAGCGCGATTGCCATGTTGCGCTTTAATCTGATCGTGTGTACATAGCCTGAGTAATTACCTGGCATGCCTGTGCAAGTGTGGTCACTTTTGCATGCAGGTTAAGTTGCATTTATGAAACCTGTCTCTGTATTGTACTGGAAAAGTGCTCAGCAAGCTGTGAGCAGAGGTAGTGCTCCTCTGTGCAGAAGTGCCGCCTTCCCCCCATCTACAGATTATTGCTCTGAACATTCCCACACCCCCAGGGAAACTTTTTTCATTTTTTATTCTGCATTCCCTATACTCAATACCTGGGGGGGAAAAAGTGATATTTCACTCCTTCAGGGACCGTATTTTGAAAGCAAAGTGTTCTGAGGGAATAGATCTACCCACTGCTGGACACAGCTCTTGGGCTCTTTCCTACACACCTGAGACAAAAGCTTACAATGTCCGAGACTCAAAATAGCATGCTGAGCCTGGAGAAGGAGCATTTTCTGTCTTAGCTCACCTTATCCTCAGTCAGATATTATAGTCACTAGAGAAGACTGAGACTTCCAAGGATACATGATAAAATGAACTGGATGGACATGAGCCTTAATCTAGAGTCCTGTCTGAAGAATCAGTTCCTGGTGCTGCCACTTATTGGTGGCCACCAGTAATATTTCAATTCTGCCAAGTTTTGCATTCATTTTTCATGTGGGGATTTATTTTTAAGCAGTCTCTCTGGCTTGTTCGTTTCTCAGCTATGGCCCCAATAAATTTAGCAGGGCTGGGTGGATGTAACTGGAGCTAGAAATTGACCTCACTCCTAAAACAAAAAGTTGCTGCGACTCCTACAAAATCATGCTTGAAATTGTTTGAAACCAACTTTGTTGGTACAAATCATGAGAATAGGCAGCCAGGCAGCAGCTAACGGTATATCTTCTAGGTGGCTCACCATGCTCACATAGCACCCTGTTCTGCGGCCACAGCAAATGCTGTCACAATGTGAATCACGTGGTGTCCCTTTTTAATACAAGAAGAAGTGGCCATTGGGTAAAATTGAGAGGTGGCAAATCTGAATGTGACCAAGGGAAAAGCTTTTTCACACAGGGCACAGATAGTTTGCGACACTCACTGCCACAAGATCTCACTAAAGCCAAGGAGTCTGGTGGGGGTTAGACCTTTGTGTGGATAGCACTATCCAGAGTCCTATTAGTATGCATTAAAAATTAACAAAAATTTTGGTGGGGCCATAAACCCATATGCTCGGACTTAAATTGGCCACTAACCAGCGGGATTAGGAGGAGGCTTTCCCTAAAGTCAGTTTATCCCATAGCTGCTACTGCAGGGTTTCTACTAACTTCCTCTGAAGCAGCTGCTGCCAGTCACTGCCAGGAAGAAGTGGATGAACTCCCCCCAACCTGGTCCAATCTGGCAAGCCCTATATTTGGACCAACACCAAAGAAACGAGTGCTGAAACATACAGATCCCCACAGAAGATTAGGGCTGCTATGGTTATCAGTAGATCATCTAGTCCAACCCCCTACTCGAAGCAGGGCCAACCCTAGCTAAACCATCCCAGCCAGGGCTTTCTCAAGCCAGGCCTTAAAAATCTCTAAAGATGGAGATTCCACTACTTTTCCTAGGTAACCCAGTCCAGTGGTTCACCACCCTCCTAGGGAAAAAGGTTTTACTCATAGCCGCTAAGGTCAGAAGGGACCAATGTGATCCTCTAGTCTGACCTCCTGCACAGTGCAGGCCACAAAACCTCACCCACCCACCCCTGTAATAAACCTCTAACCTATGACTGAGTTATTAAAGACCTCAAATCATGATCTGAAAACTTTAAAGTACAGAGAATCCACTAGCAAGTGAGCCGTGCCCCACACTACAGAGGAACATATGCAGCCTAGACCTCCCCCACTACAACTTGGGACCATTGCTCCTAATTCTGTCATCTGCCACCACTGAGAACAGTCTAGCTCAGGGGTTCTCAGTCCCTGGCCTGTGGGCCAAAAGTGGCCTGTGCGGCTTTTTAAAGTGGCCTGTGACCACTCTGGTTGAGACTCTGGGAGTCAGGCCACAGCCACTGGCTCGTGGGTGGCTTAGAGCTGGACTGCGGCCACCCACCTCCCTTCCCCGGCACTGGGCTCTCCCTGGCCTGTCAGCAGAGGCAGGGACTGCTAGTGGGGAGGGAGGGAGGCGCTGGCCGGCCAGGAGGAGCTAGGAGTGGATCCAGGAGAGAGCCAGCTGGGCCGGGGCCATGGCCGAGCAGGCGCTGCCCTTCCCGGCCCTGAGCAGGACAGGACACCCTGGGGGGACGGACCCAGACCCCCGGAGCCGGTCCATGGGGAGCTCTGCACTGGGGCTGGTTCGGGCTGAGTGAGGCCTAGCCTGCCCCCCATACACCCAGAGGAGCGGAGAGGAGGTGCTCACATCTGCCCGGGGCTAGGCTTGTGTCCAACCCACATCAGTGCTGGAAGAGAGAGCCCAGCCTGGTTCCTTGGGGGACCATTTGGGCTGGGCTGGAGGTGGGGAAGGTTCTGGGTATTTATGGGCATCCAGCACTAAAAAAGAAAAAAACACTTTAAAAAAACTTTTAAAAATTTTTAAAAGCCCTTTGTGGCTCAAGGGCCAAAAACGTAAGCTTTTACAAACCTGAAGGGCCACCAGGCTATGTAATAAAAAAATAATTTAAATTTATTTAATTAATTATGATTAAAACTTAATAAATTAAATTTAAATTAATTAGACCTTCAGGGTTGTAAAAATTATATTTCTGGCCCTCGAGCCAAAAAGGTTGGGAACCACTGGTCTAGCTCTAAACTCTGCGAAACCCCACTTCAGGCAGTAGAAGGCCACTATCAAATCCCCCTCATTCTTCTCTTCTGCAGACTAAACAAGCCCAGTTCCCTCAGCCTCTTCTCATAAGTCATGTGCTCCAGCTTCCTAAAGATTTTTGTTGCCCTCTGCTGATCTCTCTCCAACTTGTCTACATCTTTCTGTAGTGAGGGACTCAAAACTGGACACTGTACTCCAAATGTGGCCTCACCAGTGCTGAATTGAGGGGAATAATCATTTCCCCTGATCTGCTGGCAATGCTCCTACTAATGAAGCTCAATAAAGGCCCATTGTTGACTCATATCGAGCTTATTGTCCACCGTAACCCACGGGTCTTTTTCTGCAGAACTGCTGCCTAGCCAGTCGGTCCCCAGTCTTTAGCAGTGCATGGGATTCTTTCATCTTAAGTGCACGACTCTGCACTTGTTCTTGTTGAACCTTACCAGATTTCTTTTGGCCCAATCTTCCAGTTTGTGCAGGTCACTCTATATCCTATCCCTACCAGCGTATCTACCACTTGCCCCATCTTAGTGTCATCTACAGACTTGCTGAGGGTGCAATTTACCCCATTCTCTAGATCATTAAGGAAGACGTTGAACAACCTCTAACTAAGGGTCATTAGGATGGAGCAGATTACTACGTGGCTGGAGGGTTTCAATTCTGTTCCTCTGAAGTATCTTGTATTGATCATTCTCTGAGATTGGATACTGGGCTAGGTGAACTACTGGTCTGGGTTGGCAGTCCCCACGTTATTTGTTCCTACTGGTACATCCTGAGTCAGCTTTGAATGTTGCAAAAATCAGAGCAGAACCCTAGAAATCCTTATTGATCATGTTTTGTACCTATTTGTTAGTGTTCATTTGAGACTTGATTCAACTCATCCTTCTTATTGGCATTTTTGAATCACATAGTTGAATGAAAATGAACTAATTTTTTTAATTATTAAAAATATAAACTAAAATAAAGATGTGGCTGTGACGCTGTCCGGATTTAGGGAACCATTTATGATATTATTTTGTATTAATATTTTATAATTGTTATAATCCATAGGAATTATGTCATGTTTGGTGTCAATAGAAAGGTAATAATCTGTGGGGAATGATTATATAGTTTATGTGTAGGATTTGTATTCATATTAGAAATTAGGAATATGATCGTTATATTTTAATTGGTGTAAGCTTAGGGAAACTCCCCAGACTGAATGTCTACCGGGCCATTGTCTCTTTAATGGCCCATTAAGGAAGCTCCCCAGTATAATGGGCCGAAGAAGAAAACCTGTTGAGCCACTAGGCCTTGAACATGTGACTCAACTCCAGTTTGATTGGAGAGAACTGCACACAGCATGAAGAAGGCCAGAGGTGATAAAAGGCAGCAGCCCCAACTCCATCTTGCTCTCAAGTCCTCAGTCTACAGCCAACACCCATCTCTGGAACTATTCCTCTGAGACTGAACAAAGGATTGAGGCCCACCCTGATGCTGGGTGTTTACCAGAGGAACAAGCCTGCAACTGCTTTTCATGAACTTTAAATCATTTGTATGTATGTGATTCGCTTTGACCCTTTAACGTCTCTCATATTTTGCTTCTTTTCTTCTTATATTAAACCTTTAGTTGTAGTTGCTAAAGGATTGGCTACCAGTGTGGTATTTTGGGGAAGATCCAAACCTATATTGTTCTGTGTGCTGTGGCTGGCCCTTTGGAGTCAGGAGAACCTCTATCTTTAAGGGACCGTGCGGCTAGGTGGGAGCCGGAGGAACTGGAGTGCAATAAAGGGAGCTGTTTCTATTTTGGGCAGAGGTCTTGGTACCCAGTGTGGGGAACCAGAAGCCTGGTTGTGACTGATAGGGAGACTGGTTTAAGTACCACCCATCAGTGTTGGGGAGTTTGGCTCCCGGTTTTGCAGCTTGCCCTGATTTTTGCACATCCAGGAGGGTATCCCAAGAGGCCCCGGTCACAGTGGCAAAGCTTTTGTAGTTGTTAGGTTGATAGATATATGGGCAAGAGAACCAAAAAATGTCACCATGGCTAAACAAAAGAGTAAATGAGATGGACAGAGAGAAAACAACATATTTTTTAAACTGGAATTTCGATCATAGTGAGGCAAATAGAAAAGAGCATAAATTCTGGCAAGTCAAATATAGAAGTATAATTAGGCAGGCCAAAAAAAGAATTTGAAAAGATACAAAAACTAACAGCTAATTTTTTAAAATCTACCAGAAGAAGGAAACCTACTATGCCAATCAAGGGCTAATGAAGCACTCAAGGGAAAAAAAAGGCCATTGTGGAAGAGCTAAATGAACTATTTTCATTGGTCTTCACTGCAGAGGATGTGGGGGAGATTCCCACACCTCCCCCATTCTTTTTAGGTGACACATCTGAGGAGCTGTCCCAGACTGAGGTGTTAATAGAGGAATTTTTGGAACAAACTGATAAATCAAACAGTAGTCAGTCACCAGGACCAGATGATATTCACCCAAGAGTTCTGAAGGACTTCAGATATGAAATTGCAGAACTACTTATGGTGGTATGTAACCTATTGCTTAAATCAATCTCTGTACCAGATGACTGGAAGATACCTAATACGACCCGAATATTTAAAAAAGGTTCCAGAGGTGATCCTGGCAATTATAAAACAGTAAGCCTAACTTCAGTACCAGGCAAATTGGTTGAAACTATAGTAAAAACAGAATAATGAGACATAAGGATGAACATGATATGTTGGGGAAGAGTCAGAAGAGATTTTGTAAAGGGAAATCATGCCTAACCAATCTATTAGAATTCTTTGAGGGAGTCAGCAAATGTGGACAAAAGTAAACCAGTGGATACAGTATATTTGGACTTTCAAGAAGCCTTTGACAGAATTCCATAACAATGGCTCTTAAACTAAGCCATCATGGGAGAGAGGGAAGGTCCTCTTGTGGATCAGTAATTAGATAAAAGGTAGGGAACGAAGGGCAGAAGTAAATGGTCAGTTTTCACAGGGGCAAGAGATAAACAGCAGGGTCCACCAAGGAATGTACAGGGACCAGTGCTGTGCAACATATTCATAAATGATCTTGGAAAAAAATGATGAAAAGATAAATAGCAAATTTTGCGGAATATTTAAAATTACTCAAGATAGCCAAGTCCAAAGCTGACTGTGTGAAGAGTTACAAAAGGATCTCACAAACCTGGGTGACTGGGTAACAAAATGGCAGATGAAATTCAATGTTGATAAATGCAAAATAATGCATATTGGAAGACAAAATCCCAACTAGAGGTATAAAATGATGGGATCTAAATTCGCTATTACCATTCAGGAAAGAAATTTTGGAGTTATTTTGGACATTTCTTTGAAAACATCTGCTCAATGTGCAGCAGCAGTCAAAAAAATAGAACAATGTTAGGAACCATTAGGAAAGGGATAGATAATATGCCAAAATATCATAATACACAACATGAATGTTTAGCTCTGGTCTCCCCATCTCAAAAAGATATAGTAGAATTAGAAAATATACAGAAAAGGGCAACAAAAATGATTAGGGGTATGGAACAGCTTCTGTATGAGGAGAGTTTAAAAAGACTCAAAATGTACAGCTTAGAAAGGAGACAACTAAGGGGGAATATGATAGAAATTTATAAAGTCATGACTCATGAATGGTGTAGAGAAAATGAATAAGGAAGTATTATTTGCCCCTTCACACAACACAAGAACCAGGGATCACCTATGACATTAATGCTAAGTTTAAAGCAAATATAAGGAAGTACTTCACAAAATACACAATCAGCCTATAGATCTTGTTGCCAGAGAATGCTATGAAGGCCAAGAGTACAGTTAAAGTCAAAGAAAGAATTAGATAAGTTTATGGAGGATAGGTTCACCAATGGTCATTAGCCAAGCTGGTCAAGGATGCAAATCCATTGTTTGGGTGTTGTCTCCCTAAATCTCTGACTGCTGGAAGCTGGGATGGACAACAGGGGATGGATTTGATAAATTGCCTTGTCTTGTTAATTCCCTCTGAAGCATCTGGTCCCAGTCACTGTCAGAAGACAGGATACTGGGCTAGATGGACTATTGGCCTGACCCAGTATGGCTGTTCTTGTGTTCATACGTTTTTATTTTCTGTCTTTCTTTGTGTGTCGGTACATATGGCCTGAATGGATATGGAGTGCAAGCGGTCCTATTTTGTAGGTCCCTAGTGCTCCGGTTTGTGTTTGTGTACTGGGAGAGTTAATGAGAACAGACTGCTTTTCTTTCCCTCCGCTCCCCAATCCCATCTGTTCAAACAAAAGGCTGAAAGGGAGAGAGAGCTGAGACCCTGCTGGTCAAGAGGGGAGGGATAATAACACATATCCTTGGGCTACATTTCAGCACATGCAACCCTTTTATACTGTGCTAAAGCTTTTATTCAGGGAAGAGAAAGGATGGCTAATACAGAGTAAGTTGTGTTTTTGTTTTTTTGTTTTGTTTTTTGTAAGGGCTGCATCAGGCCTGGAGGATGCTACATACCTTTCCATTCACATAACATCTATAAAGCTGGAATATCAAGCAAGAAGTCTAAAAATCATTGACACAAAAAGAGCCATTGGGGTAGAATGTACAGCATATGCAGAGGGAACAGGAATGGCCTAGGAAGTCAATTTTCACTGTGTTTGCACATGGTAACAGTTCCAGAGCCATGTAATTAACAACACATCAAAAGGATGTGAAGGAAGACATATTCCTCCCGACCTTGGGGATTCAGTAGGTACTTTGCGATTCATCCTAAGCCACCCCCCCCCCTTCACATATTTATCATCGCCGTCATGCCAAACAACTCATTTGAAGATCAAAACAGCTTTCCCTGGGACTGTTACTGCAACAGCAATGAGGGAGGTGGCACCTAGAATCCCAAAGTGGAGATAGAGTGCAATGGAAGGAAATAATGCTGGGAGGTTTTGCCAACTCCCTGGTCTGTGCCAGCAGTTACAGAGAAGTTGTAATGGTTTACGGGAGAAAAATGGTCTCAAGTGCCATTAGTTTAATGCTTCATAATGTTGTCGTATCTGTTTTAAACGCAATCACGGAACTCAGGGGACACCGAAGATTAAAATAAAAGGAAAGGAAAAGAGTTTTCAGAAATGTAATGATGGAGGGGGAAACCAGGGACCTTTGTAGAATGGAGAAATGAGATTTGGTTATTTCTTTTGTTGAGCATGCAACATACAAGAAAATTACCTAACGACATCTAAAGGGACTCTTGCTGTAAAAATGCTTACTCGCTGGTTGCAATAAATAAATACAAGTAATAAACCTGGGGTGGGATGGGTGTGTGTGGAGATTTAAAAGACAGAAGGGCCTAACCTTGTTCATGTTAGAGGCCAAGAGTTAAAAAAATAGTAGGCTAAGCCTATATTTATGCATCTATCTCATTTTCATGTGTTGAGTACCCAACTGCTTGGATGCTCGCTGCTTTTAAAACCAAGCAAGTATTAAAGTTTAAATATTAAAGTTAGGCTCCTGTTTCTGAAATCTTGACCACCGTTAACTGCAGCTCCCTCTCCCCATTGGTTTTCATGGGAGCAGGGTTGGAGTCCTCGAAGACCAAGAAATGGTATCACAAAATTATTTTAGAAAATGTAAATGAATAACTGCTTGTTGTTTTGTTAGTTTCAGCTAGGGAAATAGAGAGGGTCAGATGGTGAAATTGACCAGAAAGAGAAAATGACACTGAGGGTAACCTGCCCATGCAAAATGATGTGCAAAAACCCAGCAAACAACAAAAATAGTGAAATGCAAAAGAGATATTTAGAATTCATTTTTAACCAATCTTAGGAGTTATTAAAAACACAGGTGTGGGAATCTCCCAGACAGGAAATTCTTCACTGCCTGGCATCTTGTGTTGTCATTTACACCTGTGCAGACTGAATGCAAAGAGGGTGTAAAATGCTGCCAAACCAGAATTGTTCACTCACATTGGTATATGCCTAATTTTTCACAGCTGTAAAAAATTAAACAATGTGCGAGGCATGGGAGAATCAGGCCCAACATATTTATTTTGACCATGCTCCTTTTATTTTAATGCTAATGCAGGAGAATAACTTGGTTTTACCCAATAGTTTCTTCAGATTGAAGAGGCTAATCTAATACAGGAGATCTGTTTTATTGACGGCCTCCTCCTCCCTCTCTCCAAACATAATCAGATGGGGAATCCATCTAATATGGAAAGTGCACAGGATGGCACTTGTCTTTGTATATCATTCAAATGCAGACCCTGTGAGCCCAAGCTTACCGTGTGTGATTGATATATTATCCCTACATGCCTTAGCTGAATTCATCTGTCAAGCAACCAGGAGAGGTGACTTCTGGGGATTAACGATCTGGTGGGTGATGTGTGGGGGTGGGATGGAGAAGGGAGGAAACTGGTGATGGCGGTAGTAAGCAGTGCTCGGAAGGGAGATGCCTCAATATTACAGTGAAGAGCAATACTGATAGATACACAGATAGGCTAAAAAAAAATCTTCTATTGATTGGCTTGCTGCAGCAGCTGTTTTTATAAAATAATGAAACAGAATTACAGATGGGGCCGACAGTGATTCCTATAGTTCTAGTTGCCTGAAACTTCCCATGGTAAGATCCTGTTTCCTGTTTGTTATCATTTTGCCAGACACTGAAAGTTTGAGCTGAAATTTTCCATGCCTGGTGGAAGGTCCATGGCTCCCTACAGTGGCCTGGACTCCTTGGGTAGCTCTTACCACAGCCCAGCTCCAGCTTCCAGCCTGGCCAGAGGGCAGATCCTCAGGGGGACGGAGGGGGTGGGGCCACAGTCCCAGCACCAGTGCTTTCCCCCCCATTTCTATACAGGTTCTGGCACTGCAGGGGCCCCTGGTCATGGGCCCCTACATTAATGAGCCATTGTACAGAAATAATTCTATATTCAGAGCAGGGGTTGGATGGTAGGCAGTAAATAATGCTTGGGGTGACACATACCAAATATGAGGATAAAAAGAAATAAGTGAGTAACTCATTCAGTGATTGTGATTGCTGGTTGACTGTGTTGTATGGCTATGTTTTGTTTTCTGTCTCTCACTGTGGAAAGACAACAGAGTCCTGTGGCACTTTTAAAGACTGTGGAGTCAGTCTCCTAGTGAAAAGAATGCCTTCCACCCATCTCACTCTCTCCTTCTTTATATTAGTGCCTAGATATGCCAGTTGGCTGTCCCGCCCCCCTCCTCCTCCTCCCTGGTCCCCACCACCACATACCTCACCCCAGTGCACTAGACACTAAAAGATTACTCCAAAGAATTTATAGTTGAAGCAGGCAAAGGGTGGGAAAAGGGAAGGATTTGGAGCCCAATGTTAAAGATGGGGAAGTGAGGCATGGAAATGTACAAGGAAGAAAGGTGCCCTGTTGACTATAGGACCAAGGGGAGTTTGTGTTAGTAAAGTCAGACGATGCGATTCAGGCAAGCACAGGGCACAATGATCCATAGTAGAGCTGTTCTTATATAGACACTTTTCTGATTGTATCAATGCTATAACAATTCCCATGCTGAAGGTGCCGTTGTTTTCAATGCAATTATCTTTTACAAGGTTCTTCCAATCCACCTAATCATCCTTATCTTAATAGGCTTTCCTTTTAGAAGAAGCATTTCTATATTGTCACGTAAACTCCATTTCCTTTTAGTTTGTTTCATGTGTCTCCACATCCAGATTACTGCAACTTGAAAGTATAGTAATTAAATGAGCTTCATCTGTGCAGAAAGGAGATGGATGTTGTTAACAACTTGTTTGTGCTAAAAAGAAATGCAGGTTTCCCTACACTGCTCCACCAACCAATGGCTATGCCTACACTTGTTAATTTAAGTCGACTTAGCATGTCCACTCTCAAAATTTAAGTCGACTTAAAGGAGACCCTGCCAAATCGACCTAGAGCGTCCACATTGGACGCCTAGGTCGATTTGTAGGGGTTAGGTGGACCTGGGACAGGTCCACAGTGGCAGGGGGGCACCCCTTGCCAAGTGCCAGGGGGCTCAGCCTTTGCTCCATTGTATCTTGGTACAATGGGGGCTGAACCTGACAGGGACCCTGGCAGGGCATAGGGGCAGGGTGGGCCCTGTGGGGGGGCACACCAGGCTGTGGCTGTGCCAGCCACCCTGGCAGGGAGGGCAGTGAGGAAGCCCTAAAGCCCCCTAGGTCGACTTAAAGTTGACTTAGGGCTACTCCACGTCCACACTGGCTAAGTCGACTTTCTAAAGTTGACTTAGCCAGCAAAGTCGACTTAAAACGAGGTTTTATAATGTCGACTTAATTTTTCCTTAAGTCGACTTAAGCAGCTGCTTAAGCATTTGGTGCTTGAATACCATGCTCTGCTGTAATAATTGCATGGCTGGTGGGCCGTGGCCCATGAACCCAAACTGTAAGTGTTCTCACCTCTCATGATGCTAGTTTATATAGCCACATCCCATTAAATACTGTATTTTCCATGGGGATGTTCTGGGAGCCTGTGATGGGGTGGGCTTATCCTGAACTGGAAAGGCCCGTCAGATTCTGTGGGTGGCAGAAGCTCCACCCCTTAAGCCCTGCTGGGCATGCTCCAAATGCTTCCCTAGTATAAAAGGGAGCAGCCCAGCTCATTTGGGGCTGGCCAGCGAGGAGGGAGACCTGAGCTGGAGGCTCCAGGCCAGGAACTGAGAGAAAGAGAAAGAGAAAGAGAAAGAGAAAGAGAAAGAGAAAGAGAAAGAGAAAGAGAAAGAGACACACACACACACACACACACACACACACACACCCTACCCCCCCCCCGGGGGAGGCCCCAAGAGCCCCCATGTGATGATGGCTGTCTCGAGTCTGATCCCCCCGGCACTGATGATGGCTGGCAGACCCTGGAAGGCATAAGAGTAACGGTCCACAGCCGTCACCAGAGGAGAAGGAGCATGGACTGAGACCCTGCTGGAGTATACCACTTTGGTTCTGGTAGGAAGTAGCCCAGGGGGCCCGGGTTGCGGAGTCGAGGTAGTGCCCCAAAGGACCAGTATGTTTCAATGTGGAGCCCCACTGGTCTGGTGCCATAACCCCAGCATCTAGAGGTCCCTGGGAGGGGGCTCAGTGGAGTGGGAGGGCCTGAGCCCCCCCTACCCGGGCACCATGCCCCATGCTGCTCTGATCTGCAAGGACCATGAATTGACTCTGTGGCCGCTAGGCTGCGCTGCCCGGATATACAAGGGTTGGGTATTGACTCAGAGGCCATCAGGCCCTACCACCCTCATGAAAGGAGACTCGGCTGTTTTGAGTCTTTCAGTTGACTTTGTAAGGCTGTGGGGATGCCCTCCTTGTGTACTCCCATGTACTTTCCCCACCCAGGGGAACTTCGGAGGGCTTCCCACGTGACAAAGCCCATAAATGTTTAAGCCTTCCCTCAGACCCATTTCATATGGCGCTGGTATAGTGTGGGTGGTTTTTACTGCTTCATTGATCTTCAAGGCCAGAGGGGACTACTGTGAGTGATCATCTGCCCTGCTGTAGAACACTAGCCACAAAAATTTCCCCAGAATAATTCCTGTTTGAACTAGAGCTGCTCTTTCAGAAAAACTTAACCTTGCTTTTTAAAAATTACCAGGGATGGAGAATCCACCATCACCATTGGAAAGCTGTTCTAATGGTTAATTACCCTTATTGTTAATAATTTTCATATTATTTCCAGTCTGAATTTGTCTATCTTAAACTTCTGGCCATTGGATCTTGTTATTACTTTGTCTGCCATATTGAAGAACCCATTATAAAATATCTATTCCCTGTGTAATACTTATAGATGCAATCAAATTTCCCCTTAACCTTCTCTTTATTAAGCTAACTAGATTTCATCACTACAAGGCATGTTTTCCAATACTTTAATCATTCTCTTGGCTCTTCTCTGCACCACCTTCACTTAATCAACATATATATTGAATATGGACACCAGAACAGGACCCTATGTTCCAGGAACAGTAACAGCAGTGCCAACTACAGAAGCAAAAATAACCTCTTTACTGTTACCTAAGATTCCTATTTATTACATCCAAGGATACCATTTGCACTTTTGATCTCAGTGTCACACGGGGAACTCATATTCAACTGATTATCCACCACGACCCTAAATCATTTTCAAAATTCCCAAGATACAATCCCTCATCCTGCAAGTATGGCTTATATTCTTTGTCCTTAAACATTTAACATTAGATTTGGCTGTAATAAAATGCATATTGATTGCTTGTGCCCAGCTAATCAAGCAGGCAAGTTATGAACAAATGTTATTAACAGTCAGGTAGTCAGAGTCTGGGTATAGAAAGGAGATTGAGTGTTTGAAGATCAAGAATGCATGACAGCTCTGCTATTCATCGGAATTTTAGCAGTAATATGGAAGACGATACAGTGATGTAAGGTTACCGTTCAAGATCTGAATTCAAATCACGAGTTTGTCACAAGGGAAACTGAATGGGGAAATTCTGTCCGCTGAACTGTCTACTGTGTGCACGTCACAATTCTATCACAGAATTCAATGCATTTGGCAGCCTCTGCTCAAGAAAGGCTTGGGAACTGAATTAGTAAGGGTGCTGAAAGACTGGTTGAGATGTATTGGCAGGGTTTTGTGAGGAGTGAAGGCACGCCAAGGCAGAAACGAGGTGCATCAGCAGAACTATGTGATGGGCTTCAGAACTGGAATTTAAGGAAATGTACTGAACTGTCCCCAATATAAAGCTGAATAGGAGAATGTGGGATTTGAAGTCCAATGTCCATGTATAGGAGGGTGAATTTTGCCACCTAGTTTATCTCTGAACCACTTGACCTAGCTATTTGATTTGTCTCTTTGTCAAGAAAGACCTACCCCAAAACTGTCTTAGGCAGACAACACATAACGGTGCAGCAGGAATTGGCTCACATTGGAGATGGGCCCTGGCTGCAGAACTTGGGCCTGCATTTCCCAAAGCCTGGGTTGTTTGCATTGGAAGTTCAATTTAGGCCCAGTTTAGGTTAATGACATCCAATGTCATCCTGTCGGGTGCCTATCCCTCCAGTGAGGCAACCACCAAATAAAACATGGAAACATAAGGCAGCGCTAGTGTGTGAAGTTTGGACATTGGGTAGGCCTAGGAAGGGTAGTTCAGTCCTCTCCATAGCATGGTGATATTTCATTTAATCTGTTCTTCTCTTTCTTACATCTTTTCTTTTGCTCCCATCTTCACTTTTCCTTTCTCCATCTTGAGTTCAACTGGGGCAAAAGTTTGGTAGGTTTTTATCAGAGATGAGGCTGAATCAAAGCCCTGGATCATCTCCCCACTCAGGAGAGTTCAAAATCCAGATAGAAATTTTTTAGCTTGAGCCTAACCCCATCTGAATCAGTTTTCCTGGCCAGAGTTTTGCTTTGGCTAATTCAGACAAAGTCAGAGACTGTGATAGTACAAATAGAATCGACCCCTATAGAATGTAAGTTCTGCCTGAGTAAAGACTGAATAAGAATGTCAGGACTGGATATTTAGGACCAATTCTGATCAGGCCCAAACCACAACTAGGGCCCTACAGCATCATTATCATCGTCTCAGTTATTCTGTTATAAATGGTAAATAGCTTTTGTGACTGTCCGACTGGAGAGTTTTCAGAGAGTTCTAGAAAGCCAATATATTAGCCCCAGGCTCAGCAAGTCCCTTTTCCCCTTGTAGCTGGGCAGCGGTTACTCCAGATTAATTAGCACACCTGAGGCCAATTAAGGCCCCACTTGTTAAAAGCCTTCCCTCCAGAGACAGGGTGTGGCTAGAGTGAGGAGAGCCATGGGAGTGTGTGTGAAAGGCAAGGTGCGGTTGGAATGCAGACATTTGGAGAACAAAACGCTGGTCAGGTAGAGCCCCACAGGTACAAAGACTGGTGGAAGGAAAGCCCCCTTCCCAAAGGGGAGCAAAGGATCTTTCTCAGGCCAGGAGGCCTGAAGGAAACAGACACACTGCTAGAGGGAAGCGTGGGACCCACCAAGATAGAGGAGGGACTTTGTCACACTCTTGATAATATCTGTGTAGTTACTTTGGATTTACACCTGTGGAACTAACAAGAGTCCTGTGGCACCTTAAAGACTAACAGATTTCTATGGGCATAAGTTCTTGTGGCCAGCAACCCACTTCATCAGATGCATCATTGTTTTTCGCTGTATACAGACTAACACGGCTACCCCTCTGAAACTTGTCACCTATGGCTCTGGTATCAGAACTTGAATCTTAGTTTTTAGGGGAACAAAGCAGGGTTCCCTAGATTAATTAAATTGATTGTTTCAGTTCCCATTGCTGGATGAGAGCAGCAAATTTCCCACATCTGAAAAGTAAGGTCACACGTGGCTTCTCGCATTAATTCCAATGGGAACTCCTCATGCCTAGAGCTTTCAAGCTTGGGTCTTGAGGCCTCATCTTGAGGGGAAACTAACATCTGCCAAAGACACCATCTCTGCTATGTACAGTAGAGATTTGTTGCTATTCCAGTAGGAACTGTTCCTTGGAAAATTTTGAAGCATGTGTTAAAACAGAGGTGGATCCTGCCATCCTTTTCAAGCAAAAATCCAACTGATGTCTATGGGCATTTAGCTTGAGTATGCATTGAAAGCATGGCCCTGGGCTAAAGATTTGTCTTTTGCCCACTGTTTCTGCACAAGGAAATCCCTTCAGACTCAGCTCTTCCTACTGTCATAGCCCCATAGACTTTCTTTCTTTCTTTCTTTCTTTCTTTCTTTCTTTCTTTCTTTCTTTCTTTCT
>ML688418.1:633351-663024 GCA_007922175.1 Pelusios castaneus
ATAGATAGATAGATAGATAGATAGATAGATAGATAGATAGATAGATAGATAGATAGATAGATAATCTTAGGCATTTCATCATACTGAAAAAGTGCCATTTCTTTTTTGAAGCTCGCACATACAAAAAGAGAGAACAATTTCCTTCCCCCTTGGTACAAATAACGCAAGGTATCCAATCACTTCAAGCCCCTTCACTATTTTCCCCACTCTGAGCATTGGTTATATTATGCAACCTGAAGGTTCTATTTTTTTGGGTCCGTAACTAAGTGACTTTTGAATAAACATAGGATGTACTGTGCTTGAAGGTTAGAGACATGTTCTATGTCTGGGAACAGTTTATCTCATGTATGCCTGTCTGCGCATACGCATGTCTGCATGTTTTGTGGGTTATGCTATGCACCTGACCCTGTTCTCTCTCATGCATATTAGCATTACACACTGCAGAGTGCACATCTCTTACTCATGCAAATTGGCCCATAGAAGTCAGTAAGATTACCTATGGGATTCAATTGCACAAAGTGGTTTGTGCCCTATTATACATCTGTATGTTAGCCCATTATCTGCATGCAAGAGTTTGATCTGTGTCATCCTGTTAGTGGCAAGATCCATACCTGTGTTTCGGTGGTATGCCTTGTGTTTGCATGTTTGTTGCATGCCTGATGTTATTCATGAGCACTTGTCAGAATATTAGCCCAGCACTCTGCCATGTGTTGGAAGTACCAGGCCCCATTACTGTATATTGGTGATACGTCTTATCTCTAGGTTAATGGCATTCTGGGTATCCGTTAGTGGAATGCTGTAAGTCTGTACATTAGAGACGTTTCCCGTGTCTGCATGTTAGTGGTGTTTTCCCGGCCTCTCTGTGTTTTATACTTTATAGCAGTATTAATTAGAGAAGGAGCTAAGCCATGATGGTCACAGCCATGTAGGTCTGGAGTCAGAACTTAATTTTCCTGCGTTTTGAGTATGTTCATATCCATGGTTGCAGTGTGGGCTCATCTCTATCATTAAAAACACCTTAGTGTAACATTAAGGTTTCAGGCTTAAGCATTTAAAAAGTCATCAATATTAATGTTAAGTTTGCACTCTGCCTGCTGGTGGGTTTGCACCAAATGATAGAATCCTTAACATGTGATCACATCCTGTAAGTCAAATAATAGCATATTATAGTATTTAATAGTAATAATTAATTGATTAATAATGCAAATAATGAATAAAATAATATTAATGCTAACATTTGCTATTAATATTTTTCTAACATAGGCGCACGTTTCCAATGTAACCTGTGAGCTGAAGATAATATCTTTATCTATCGCATAATGCGCAAGGGGTTAGAGTTAAATTTGTTCAATTGATCTTCATTTGAGCATTTCCTGGCTTTTGCGTGCTTAACCATGTGGGCATCAAGTTGCACTGACTTTGTTTCTTGTGTTTCTTTTCTTGATAAGGATTATGTTGGTTTTTAAGAAAAAGAAAGCGACAGGGAGCAAAAAGCTCCAGTTTTATAATTAAATGGCACCAGCCATGAAATGACAACTGGAAATTACCCACATCAGTAGAAAGTCACATTTAGGGTTTGATCCGGTTACCACTAGTCAAAAGTAACCCCTCCCTCTGCCCCATTGACTTCAATTAAAGAAGGAGCAAACCCACATAGAGGCACCAGTCAGCCAAATATTGAGTTCTCTATGTTAGCACTGCAGCCTATTTACACTGGAGGAGTTACTACAGATTTATACCTGTGTAACTGAGTGTGGAATCTGGCCTTAATGTGCATCGTGTAGATGGTCTCTTATATACCTTGTAGGTCTGTGTGAAATGAATTAAGGTTGTCCCAAGGCTGGCTGAATATAAATGTGCATCACTTCAGACTTGCTTAGGTAATTGTCATCAGACTTGGCATAACGTATAAATCAGTCAGCGTGGGCTACAAAACAAGCCAGTCTGAAGAAAATTGGATTGAAGCTTTAAAGTTACATGATCATTTAAAAGTTGTAATGTTTAGAAAAGTGTGCGTCTGACGACAACAGCTCTATACACTGCCCAGCATATATGACAGTGTGCGCTGTTAGCATTAATAACTTCTATTCACCGTCTGATTGTGTTGTTTTTCAGCTGGTCGGGACTGTGGTTAATCAAATGATTTTTTTTCAAACTAAGCAAAGCCTCTATGCATCAGTTAAGATTGTGGACCTGATGTTGCAAGCAGTTATGATGGACATGCTGCTTACTGCTGTGAATGTTAAAGATATGTCCTATAGTCAAGGGAACTACTTGCAGTTTAAATCACCGGGTAAAATTCATCCCAGACAAATGGCCAGACAAGGGCTTAATTGTGAATTAAGTGGTGCTTTGAACTTGTCTGGTCTTTTGCATGTAGTGAATTTTTCCCGGTATTATACTTTCACAGTGTCAGGTCTATGTTAATGACATGTTTTATATGTCTGTCATTTTAGCTGTCACCCTGTTGAAATATGTGGTTGGATTTTTTTATAAACAAGAAAAGTGTATTTTTATTTCACATCATCCTAATCAGAACTGATAGAAGGTATTTTAATTAAACTTAAATTAAACCCCTCCAAACCAACTTGCATTCAGGCAGGGACAAAGCGTGAAAAATACCAGCCTCATAGGTGAATGGGTCAGAAATAATTTGTAAAAACAGGTGGCTCTAAAGATTTTTATTTGACATCACAGCCTGATCTTTAAAGTGTGCCAAGTGGAATGAGCAGGATGTGGAAAAAATGTCCTGCTGTGGCTCATACACATTTTTAGGCCCTGATCCTGAAACTGAGTCTGTTTGAGCCCAGTAGTAAGATCAGGGCTTATCTGAAGGATTTCTTTATTTTCAGATAAATCATCATCATTGGTATCAAACAGCGACTGTCCCTCTTTGAATAGGTGTGCAACCTGTAGAGACTCTTTCAGAGATAACTTTAGAAGGCTTCAAAAATCTTGTGCAAATACTGGCTGTGCATCCTTTCTAACTTCCATCTTATGGAAAGATCAAAGAAAAAGAATTAAGAAAAACCAGTTTTATTTGATACTTTTATTTATATGCAAAACAGCGCACCATTCATGAGAGATATGAAAAACGCGTCAGATAGAAACCAGATTTATCTATTTTCACTACAAAATATTGCATTATATAAAGCAACAGACACACACACAAAAAAACCCTGAAAAAGATTAAAATCTTTGGATCGCAGACTTTTTTCTTTTTGTCTCTAAAACGCGCTCCTTGTTTTGAGAGATTCACAGCAGAGAACATGTAACATTTTCAGGTTAGAGAATTTTTTGGTTGTCACAAAGGAAAGTAGTCCTGGATTATTTTTTTCTATTTTTATTTTATTTTTTTTAGGAAAAAAGTAATTTCCTAAAAAAAAAAATCACATACACACACACACACACGCGCACGCACACACGCACACACACAGAGACAAAAAAACCGACTTCCCTTATAAACTGTTTGTAAAATACTTGTCTGACATAACTATTGTTCAGAATAACGAGTATTGAAATAAAAATCTCTAGTGAAGTCCTAGTGTTGATCTCACACGAAAAAGAAAAAACATTTAAGAACAAATGTCTTAATATATAAAATATACTTAGAAACGGGGCCAAAGGGAAGGTTGTCATATACAAGTGCAATATCATTGGAGCGAAACAAAAAAACCACTGTATTGATCTCAACAAACACTTGAAAAGTTAGACGTAGTATTCCACAGGAGAAAGTGTAAACACTCGACTATAGAAACCAATTGGCACAAAGTATCCAAAGTAAAATTGCCACCACTCAGAAAAATAAATAGGTCTTGAAAAAAATAAATTGTCTACTCCTTCTACCATAAATAAAAAATAGTTATTTTTAACTGCACCCATGGGTCACGTGTTTAAGGTCACAAGTAGATGTTTTTGGATATATAAAGGGGCACTTGACAGCCTGAAAAACAATCTGATTTTACATTTGCCTTCTAAAAAGGGATTTTCTAGATGTGTCACCAAACTGCTCTTCCACCTTGTGGTATTGGTGGGAAATGACTTTTTCTAAAAAAAAGAATAACCTTGCAAAATATTCAGTATATTTTTACGTACACCTAGGCGACTTTGGAAATGCATCTGTCTTTTCTCTCTTTAATGTTCTTTACAGCTTCCATTGACCTTGTCTATCTTTAATTTCCTCATTCAGCAGAGCACTTACATAGAACTTTAGGGCCCTTTTTCAAGTCCCCTGGACCTGGCCAGTGCTTTGCTGAACTGGAAGCCAGTTGTAAAAGTTCTCCTGTGAAAAAAACGACTACCAGCCTGTCTCTTGTGTTTTGTGGCTGGCGCGGTGCAATTTTCACGTTTAAAAAGCCGGTAATTTCGGGGCTATTGTCCCCTGGACCCATCAGCTCTCCCTCAGGGGAGGACGAGGAAACGTTACCTGGGAAGTCTAGCGTGATTTCCAAAGAAGCCAGCAAGTTGGGCTGATAACACCTAGAGCACCCTTAGGGGGAGAACAAACAGATGCATCTGCAAGGTCTGAGCGGGGTCCTGCGGTTCCCCCAGAGCCTGACGGGCGCAGGGCCCCGCCGGAGCCCGGGTGGAATGTGCTGCAGGTGTCTCCCGGGTCAGTATCAGCTGGCGGCGGCGTTCGGCGCCCTACACGTCCAGCACGTGGTTGAGATAGGAGATGTAGCAGATGGCCAGGCGCAGGATCTCGATCTTGGAGAGCTTTTTGTCCGGGGGCAGGGTGGGCAGCAGTTTCCTCAGCTCGGCGAAGGCCAGGTTGAAGGCTTCCACCCGGATCCGTTCGCGGGTGGCGTGGGCCGAGCGGTACTTGGCAGTGGCCCGCCTCCGGCGCCGCTTCTCCTCGCGGCTCAGCTGCTGCGGGTGCAGGGCCGCCCGGCCGCCCCCTTTGCCCTCCCCGCCGCCCTCCTCCACCGGCTCCGGGTCCGAGACGCAGCAGCCCAGCAGCCCCTTGGCGTCGGTCCCGCCGAGGGACTCCGGGTCCGAGGGGGCCGAGGAGGGGTGATCGGAATCCGCCGCTTGGTCCGGGCTGAGCATCATTTTTGTGGGGTGGGGAACTGGCCCTTCGGTGACACGGACAGGGGAGGGGGGCACAAAACAGAAAAGTCCACACGGTTACTGTGCAAGCCGCCAGCAAAGCCCTCCCCCCCCCCCCCCAGAGAGGGTCCTGGGGACAAGGGGCTAGCGGAGCCCATCTGGGCTGGAGTTACCCCCCTGCCTCTCCGCTATGGGGAGAGATCGAGCCCAGTCGCCTCCCAAGTCAGGGCGCAGGGCCACCTTCTGCTCTGGACACGCGCCAGTGTGACTCTGGATTCGTTCTAGCGAAGGGAAGTGACTCCAGACTGACACACTTGCAAGGGAGAACAGTTTGGCCCAAGGAGAAAGAGGGATCGGATCAATCCGAGAAAGCCGCTAGAGACAGAGCCTGTTGATCATCACAATGAGACAGCCGTGTGTCCGGGCACAAAGACAGGTTCGGTATAACCAGACTAGACTGGGGCGTCATTCTGCTCTCACTTTTAGCTTTGTTTCATCGACTTCAGTGGAAGTGACTCCAGATTAAAATCAGCCCTGTACTCTCGATTATATCTGCCTTTACCGGCTTTGAATAATAACAATAAATAATAATTAATTATGTCCTGCCCCCTTTCCTCCTCCCTACCTCTCCCAAGGGTTTGCAAATCCCAGATAACTGGCTCAGAACAAAACAACCCTCATCTCTGCAAAATAGAAAGATACAACAGATTATATCTTTGCCTAGACAAGAGGGAGATTTCTATACAGGAAACTCAAATCCATTTTTATGAAGGGGAAAGGGTTACTATGATATAATAAAATTAATAATTAATAAATAAACCAGACTGTAATTTACAATCTAATTTCTAACAGCCCTCTAATTTCAGTCAACAGCTTTTACAGAATATTCATTGTTTGCTTGTGGAAACAGGCTCAGGGAACAATAACAAAATAAAAGTGTAATAAAATAATAATTAATAATTAAGCTGCTCTTCAAATATTAAATAGATTTTTCATTTTAAATGCAGTATTTCCCCTCTACCAAGTGTCTGTTAAAGTTTGTTTTTCTTAACACAGAATCGAATCGAATATGGATTAAATAGAAAGAAATGTAACTCGGGGTCCCTTAAAGATAACAAGACCAATGCAAGGATGGGGGAGATACATTAGATTTCATTGGTTCTGATTATATCGCCTCTATTCTTTCTTACAACGAGGAGCTGTTTTCTCATGCTAATTTTCTTGAATCTATAGTGTCAGAGTAACTGATTGGATGGGGATATTTCTGGGTTCCAGATTATTAAAGATGGTTAGAAAAAAACTTTCACATTTCTTTTCATTCCCTCTCTCCCTCCATCTAAAATATATAAATAAATGAATGAATTTAGATGTGCCTTTCAAAAGAAAATTGAATCGTATCTTCTTGCAGCTTCACAGAACACCATCTGTCATGTAGACAGCAATACAAATCCAGGAACTCATATGGACATGCCGTTATGTAATAAAACAATACATCAGGCAACTCGTGAAATAACCTTGGACACAAATGTGGGGTGGGGGAGAGAGGGAGGGAATACATCATCCTATCACAAAAATTAGGATGAGGAAAGTATTTCCATAAGAAGTTTATGATCTTAACGGCAGTGGGTATTTTATTATTTATTATGATTTATTATCATTATTACTCAGAATCAGTTTGCAAAAATTCTGTAGGATTCAGAGCGAATTCGGACTGTTAAGTACGATTACGCTTCTCATAATTAATAATGAAGGATGAGGAGTAAATGAAGCTTTCCGCCTGTTTGAAAGGCTGTTCACATCGGTCTGAGGAGAGACGGAGTGGGAATGCAGAGGCTAAAATACAGATCTCCCTGTAGCTAGTTTTATTACAACACATCCACCCGGATTAAAAGTCTATCAATATGCCAGCGAATGTGTCAAGAAAACAAACAGTGCGCCGGCAGGAAGCTGTGCAGACAGCGAAGGAAACAAACACGAACGAGTACAAAAATGCAAAGGGGAAGAGAAAAACCAAGTGCCATTTCTTCATTTGGAGGAGAATGGGGAATTACTAAAACGCTCTGAGTTGCTTATTGCTATTTTAAATGCTGACTATTTGACTAATGAGGCTCTTCAAACAAGCATACAAAATAATACGCCACTCCGCAGATTAAATGGGAGTGATCTGAAAAATATTAACATCGCCTTTCAGGTGAGGCGTTTATTTGCAAGGACTCCAGAGAAATAGCTTTAGTAATTTCCAGCGTGGCAACAGTAAAATGGGAAATGCTAGCCTCATTGCTAGGAGAAAGTTCCTGCAAGGTATGGCAATACAACGTGTAGAAATTCCCTTTCTTTACGATGTGGGTTGATCTCAAACAATATTCAGGGTCTTAGATACAGATCTGGTGGCAAGCTAACCAACAAAGAGAGATTTCAGCTAAAACGGGCTCACTTTCACCTGCAAAAGAAGGCGAGTTAGAGGGAGCTTACCTTTTCAACAAGCTTTCTTAAAGCCCCCTGGCCCCCGCCCTGATGCTTTTACAGGGCGAAACTCCAGTAGAGGCACATTTAAAACCAAAATCCGAATAAAAAAGAAATGAGCAGCAGCAAGTTGTTCTATTCCAACTGGAAGAAGCAGATCTCGCTCCGCGTCATGGCCTCGCAGGTCCAGAAATGGAAGATGTTATCTTATTTTTGGAGAGTCTTAAATAACAACGCAGGCAATTTAAGGCGTATTAGAAATAAAATTCTCCATCAGAGGCTTTCCCCCCCCAGAGGATCTATAATATATCAGAAGCCGGTGTGTGGGGGGTGTGGGGTGGGGGTGTGTGTGTGTGTTGAAAAGTGCTGTTTTCCCTTCTCTTCCTCCTCCCAGATCTCGATAAATAACAAAAGAGATGCAGAGATAAACACAATCAAGATATTTCCCCCCTCTCCTTCCTAAGAGCAACACAATCGATAAGGATGATGGCTGGGATCCGATTTAATTTATGTTGTACTCCTTGGCTTCCCCTGTAAAGAGAAAATGATATGCAGGTCTCTGATATGATCTGGCTCAGAAGTGAGATCGTTTAGTAGAGATAGGCTTTGTTCAGCGGATGTCTCTTCTATTCCCCGGCACACAGTACTGTAAATCAGGAATAACGATGCAGCCCCTCTTCTTTTTGTGACTGTATCTATTTAGTGGGATGGGAGAGAATAAATGTTTAGTTTTCTTCCAGTCCTTGAAGATTGGATTTTAAATATACCCTGTATCCTTATGTCCCAATACTTCTTTATCTCGCATACATATATTTTAAAATTGCCAGTGGCTTGAAAATGCTGCTTGAGATGATGTTGGTGAAAAGTGCAAGTCCCTTGTAGCGACAGTGAAGTGAAGAAAAGCTGGGGAAGGTGGCAGAGGGAGAGAGATGCGTTTAGGGTCTCTTCTGGTACCAAAGGATTGAGCCTGGAGATGGTGGAAGAGATAAAGGCGAGGGAAAGAGGGATGTCATTTTCCCCCCTTAAATTGATATTTAATGGGAAATCCTATTGGACAGAAACCTGGACACGAGTCACTTAATTGGACTTGACATCTGTCACAGTATGGGAGTTTTCACAGCCCAAATATTTTCAGCAGATCAGATTCTCACTGAGTCTGTGCCACAAATTATATCAGTCGAAAGCAGTTTGTGATAGAAACCTTAGCCTCTGGATATACAAGCTCTGGCCATGTTCGCTCCCTTGCTCCCAAAATATTGGCTACCCACTCATCTAGAAAAACACCACTGGCATTTTGCATGGAAGTTAATAAAGAAGCTTTGGACACCCATCTGCACTGTATATACTGAGCTGGGTGAAACTCCTTGGACTATTCTCCAGCATATTTCTTTAGTGATAGCCCACAGATCCAACATAACTGGAGCAACCAGCCTGGCTGGAGTGTGGGTGGAGGAAGAGACATGATGGCTCTGGTTTTCAACACAGCCACTAATAGTTTGGGACACTGGGTCTCAACCTTTTTTCATTTGCAGACCCCTAAAATATTTTGAATGGCAATACGGACCCCTGTGGAAATCTTAGTCGCAGTCTGCGTCCCTCCTTCCCTGCCCCCCCACCAGGGATCTGCAGACTACAGGTTGAAAACCACTGGTCTAGGAGGTCACTTAGTGCCACAGCCTGCACTCCCCAGCCAGCAACAATGGGATGTGTGGGGTGCAGGCTCTGTACTATGCCTGCCAACAGCTTCTTCAGTGCTCAAGAAGCGAGCCAGAGCTTGACTTTAGAGAGGTGCATGGCACTGCCAGGCATCGGTGAGGAGCTCCAAGGCAGAAGGCTCCCTCTGAGGAAGCCCCACTGGTGAGGTGATGCCCCTTGTGGTCACTCTGTGTCCCTTCAAGGCAAGCAGCCATCACTCAAGTCCTGGTCCCCTGTTCCCTAGGGAAGGAAGGGCTCCAACAATCTGCTTCCCGAGTCCCTGGTACATTTTCTGCTGACAGTGTCCTAGGATGAATCTATTGCTAAGAAGCATTTATTTGGTTGCAGGAAAGGGTTCTAGAAATGGATGGAGAATCTCCATTGCCCTTTCCTCCTCGTCCTTTCTGCTGAGATTGACAACAGGGGGACCAGTTTTAGTGCTATTTGTGATGGCCATTTTTGTAACAGTTTTCTGCTGGGAAATGGGTTGATAGCCAACAGCGCAGTCACATTTTATTTGTTTTATTTGCTTGGATAGTTTTTGCTTCAATTCCATATGCCCATCAATAATTCCTGGGGACAACTGTGGTGTTAATACCTTTGTTTTAAATTTTAAAAAGCTGTTGTGATAGCGTGACAAAGTGGTTGAAGTAATATCTTTTATTGGATCAACTTCTGTTGGTGAGAGGGACAAACTTTTGAGCTTCATGGAACTCTTCTTCAGGTCTGGAAAATATACTCCGAACATCACAGCTCAATGCAAGGTGGACCTTATTGTTCAGCGTTAGGTTGCACATCTTCTAAGGGACATAGAGTAAATCATTAGCACTTAGACAGTCATGGAACAAAAAGAGTGGGTTGCAGATTATTATAATAAGCCATAAATCCTGAGTCTCTGTTCAGTCCATGATTTTTAGAGTCTAACAAATTAATACATTTAGGCTCACAAGCTTGTCTTTTGAAGGTGTTGTGCAGGTTTCCTTTGAGGATGAGGACTGATGGGTCAGACATAAAGTGATCACTTTGTGGGTGTTTTTGTCTCTTATCCTTTTCCTGTGTGAGTTCGTTCAAGAGCATGGTGATTGTCTGCTTTCACCCACATAGTTGTTATTGGGGCAATCAGTGCTCTGGATGGGGTATGATCCATGTTGTGATAGGCACGTGTTGTACCCATAGCACTTGAAAGGTGTGTTGTGGGGAGTGTTGATCATTGTAGCAGTGGAGATATGGCTGTAGATTTTGCATCTGTTGTTCTGGTGGGGTCTGGTGTCACTTTGAGTTAGTGTGTCCTGGTCTGTGGGGAGTTGGCTTCAGAGGATGAGCTTGGAAGGTTGGGGGCTTGTTTGAAGCCCTGAAGAGGGAGTTCAGGAAAGAGTTCTTTCATGAAGGGGTCCTATTGACCATGGGTTGTAATTGTTTGATGATACCCCACATGGGTTCCAGTGTGGGATAGTAGGTACCAAGTAGGGTTGTGCAGTCAGAGAGTGATTTATTTCTGTTTTGAAGCAGGTTCTCTGGGGGTATTTGGGTGGCCTGTTGCATGATGTCTATCACACAGGTAGTGAGATGGTTAATGTGGGCCTGAGAGGCTAATTAACACACCTGGTTACAGCTGGAGCAGGGGCCAGACCTGATTAAAGAAAAAAGCCAGCTGGGGAGGAGCTGGGTACTGCTATAATAAGAGAAAATCTGGAGAGGGAAGAATTTTGTAATAGTTTACTTGGTAGTAGAGACCTGAAGGGTATAGGGCAAGGAGGAAGCCTGGAGTGTGGTGGGTAGGGAAGGGAAGGGAAGATACCTGAATAACCCAGACAAGTACCTATGGTTGACCCTGACATAAGGGAAGGAAGCAGACCTGTGGGGAGAAGTTTTGAGAGGTGCTGGCCACTACACAGCATCAAGGAAGAGGGCGTGGAAAAGGCCTGAAGGTAGGAAAAAGTCTGTGGAGGCAATGGTAAGGTGTTTAATAGAGCAGGCCATGGCACTTTGTCCTAGGCCCCCTCAGCTCTGGAGATGATATCCCTATCTTATGGGTTTAGAGTGGCTGCTCACCATAATACTTTAGCGTCTTCTTTTTATAATAAATAGCACAATGCCTAAAGGACTTTATATAGTCTCTGTCACTTCTCTCTTTTCGGGGCCAAAACTCTGCTTGGGGTCGTGTTTTTGTGGAATTTTTAGATGTTATTAGTTCAATTCTTGTTGTTTAGGCTGATTTATTTCAGAGTGTGTCTCTCTGACCTTTAAACACCTCTCCCTGGCTTGAATAAAACCTCATGGGTTTTATTTGAAAAGACATTTGGACACAATTCCATTTTTAAATGTTTTAGTTTTGATCCTGTCAGGAAGGAGAAATGTCAAAACCTTGAAAATTGCCATGAAACAGCATTGCTATCATCCCATCATCTTTAGAAGTGACTCTGAGAGCAAAGTGTCTTCCACTGAAGATAATCGAACATCCGGCTCCCAAAGTTCAAATCTAGGAACGACTAGCCAGTAACCCACTTGATCCAACTGCTTGAGGAAGAGTTGACTTCCAAGGCAGACAAGATCCAAACTTTATACAGTGGTATAGATCAGAATCAACATTATAAATTGTATCCAGAAATAAACTGACAGTGTAATCTACAAAGCACAGTTTTATGCTCCATTAAGTGAACAGACTACCATATTCTGCAGTACAGGAGCTTCCAACTTTCCTTTAAGAGTAGCTATATCAACCCAAAAGGCCTCCAAGACCACCACCAACCACCATTACATGGGAAAGGGCAATGAATGTGCAGTGTGGATTCATAACCCAAAACACTGTGGGAACAGGCTTTGGAAAGGTCTAAGAGAAGTCATTCAACAGAGTGGTCTGCAGCACTCAATGAGAACAGGTGAGACCGACAACAAAGGCCAGCTGTGAAGTTGTTTTTGTGATGTGGACACCTGTCACACTGGGAATTGGATTCAGACTCATGTTCCTTTCACACAGGCCATCTGTAATCTCTTTTAGCATTATTGACCTGAGTTGCCTTTGAATTGGCTAAAGTCTGTGAGAGAGCAATGAGGGCAGAAATTTGCCTGTGGAAGCATCAATATGGATGATGAGGCAAGAGACTGAAAGAACTCGGTTTGATTCCAGGTCAGCCATTAGGGGGGAAAAAACCCAGCCAGTTTTTACTTGCAACATGAGCAAAACTGATTCGGAATCTGAAACCTGGACACGCACAATGCCATTTTTATGGAATCACTTGTCAAAGCAGAACCACGTTCTTAGACTTTCATTGCCAGGGCCTTCACTATATGTGAAAGGGGCAGCTTTTTCTAAAATGGTTTAGAGTGTTCATTCTGTTTCATAGCATATGCCATTCAAGTTGCTGGTGTGTGCTGCCCATTGAAATGAATGGAGCTTGCCGCTCTTGCATGTGTTGCTTGGAAAATAAATGGTCAAGCAAATTAGAACACTAAGCCATAAAAATCTGAGTAGCTTAAAAAAAACTCTATAGTGGACATATTCCTGCGGCTGTGATATATTGAAGGTTTGGGTGACTTTTTTTTACTAGTCACAGGTCTCTGGTCATAGGGAACAAGGCTATTTTTTTAGCTACCCATGAGATTTTAGGCTGGAAAGCAAAAAATAATAAATCTTTTCCCTAGGTCAAAAGAGTCGAGCCAAGGGTCACAGCCACACCTCTAGCAGCCACTGCAAAGTGCCAGGCCAATGTATTCATAACCATTAATAATAATAATTCTCATATTGTCTTTACATCATCAAAGCTCCCTACAAACAAGAATTAGCTAATCCACACAACAGTCCTGTAGGTGAAATATCCTGGGAAGTAGGTGATGGCTGCTGTTACAGATTCACCCATCTCTGTGGGAGGCAGATGAAGGAGCTCCTCCACCCTACAAATACCAAAGCTAAGGGCAGGTCTTCACTGATGACTGCAAATTCGCTGCTCTCAGATCAATCTTCTGAATCGACTGATCAGGTCTGTGATGACCTGCTCAGTGGATCAGGAAGCCGATCTTGTAAGACCACTCCTGCAGAAGGAGTAGCACTGAGTCAGAGGGAAGACTGAAGACACCGTGGTAGGTAGGCGGTAGGCAATCAGAGGGAGACACGCAAGGTATTTTAAGTACTTTGCGTATCTCCCTTTGATTGCCACTGAAATCGCACTGCGGTATAGACCAGGGCTATACCCTGGCTTTACACTGCTTCTGGGCTGACCTAGGACAAATTGAGATTTGGAGTATGCCCATCTACATGTAGAGAACCTTAAATGAGTCTGGCGATTGTCATGGTAGCCAGGAGGGCCTAATGAAACCTGGCTACTATTTTGATAAGCACATGGGAATCTACAAAGAGAGTGACTTACCTTGGGCAAATCCATAAAAGACTGCTTGTAAATATGTTTTACAAGTGAGATCACTGGCTGCTCTTTGTGGACCCTGTTGTTCACCAGCATTTGCTTGGGTGATTTTTTCATCTGCAGAAATATTTATGAACAGTTAATATTGCTGCCTATTTTTCAGCAAGTACAATTGGTGGAAAGCATAGTTAGCCAGTAACGTATTTCTATATTTAGAGAAAGATAAGGGCACAGTTAAGCCATCCGAAGGCAGTTTCCAGAACCCAAAGCCAGAGGCCTCATACATTAAATGCAGTTAATTGACTAGGCTTGGAACTGCACCATCCGCTGATGGGCCTTACATTGCACACACATTTACTAAACAGGTAGGATGACTTTCAGTGGTGGTGAAGAAAGTTGTAGAGAACTGGCACTGACAGAGTTAATACAATGAGATGCGGTAAGCCATTGTACCTTTGCAAAGACCAGTCGCTCACAGCAAATAGTTCATATAAACGCTGTGAATAACTTGTGATTGGCTGGTATATTAAAGCATCACAAAAAGTGGAAAGCAGTGGTCCTTGCACTTGGTAGATAGATTAAATAGTACATGCTGGCATATATGCCCCCAAATGCTCATGTCTTTAGGTCTGGCACTCAGGCAGTTAGACAGGATGCATCTATAGGCTTTATAATTAGGAACAGGCATGTACACGCTCATGCAATTACGGGTGTCAGTGTGACAAAGCAAATTGAATGTATAAGTCTTGTAGGCGGTCAATAAATCTGGCTTCTGTCTGTCACTCCCCCACAGTCAGAATGGAGCTTGGCTATTTTTAAATTTGAGCTCTGTGTATGTAGCCCAATGCAATGCTCTTTTTCCTGCAAAAGAGAGTAAGAAATTGCAAACATTCTTCAATTCCATAACACTTTCTCTTTTTCTTGTTCCCTCTCCCTGAAATGCTTCCTTCTCTATTTCACTTCACTCTGAAGAAATAGAGGCCGCAGTGAAAAGCACAACTCTTGTTTATGAAGCTTCAGTTGTTCAGTCAGAGAACAGAAGCCATACTATGTGACTTACATGACATAAGAATTTCCAGGCTAGATGAAATCATGCATCATCCCATCCAACATTCAGCCTCCAACAATGACCTGAATTAGATGCTTCGCAGGTAGGTGCAAGAAACCCCACAGGAGGCAGTTTTGACAGGACTAATGTGTGGCCTGAAATGAAAATCTATAAGATAAGTTTCCAGGATTGTCACCACTCTGTGTGTCACTTTGAAGCCTAGAATGTCTGTTGAGTCAGTATCAAGCGATGGAAACAGGTCCAAGCATGGCTGAGCGTTCTTTTTGTTCAGACTATCATGGGGTTCAACCAGCATTGGGGTTCATGGTCTGATGCCATGCAAATGCCACAGTTTCTTAAAAGCATCAGCACACACAATTACCCTAAACACACACAGACCTTCACCACAGCACAAACCCCTCATTCATCCCTGCTCAGATCCACACAACTCTCATAGGACATCCCCACCAGGCACAAATCAGCACAAACCCCCATATGATAACACAACCAGCACACCCAAAACCCACAGCACAACCTCCTAGACACGAATTAACACAACCACCCCCACAGTGACACTACTGAGGCACACACACTTTCCAACACAGCAAGACAACCCGCATGTACAACAATCCCAAACACAGGGAGCTCCTCTTTCACTACTTGCACCAATCAACACAAAATCTCACTGCACAACACTCCCCCTCCCTCACACGTCTCATAAAACCACAAACTTGAGCCACAAAGTGGTGGGTTATCAGAATTGCTAGTACTGAATAACCATAGAAGACAAAGGATTCATAGGTAAGAATATCTTTGCATAAAGGGGTCAGTGATCACCTAGCAGGAGATATAGTCAAACACAGAAAGAATGACCTAAGGCAGGGATTCCCAGAATGGGCTGTGGCCCAAAGGTGCACTGTCACACAGTCCCAGGTGGCCCATTATTGATGGCCCATTTTGGGTGAAATTTGCCTCCCCTAAACTGTATGTGTTGGCAGAGTGGCAGGCAGCAATGCCCAGGGCCAGAGGAGCCCAGCACTCCTGGTGGGTGGCAGAGGGTGAAGAGGAGCTGTTGGCTGAGGAGAAGGGGCCAGCTCCGAGACCTGGCAGTTCCCAAGGTGACTGTAGGATGCTGGTGGCTTTGTGATCATTCCTTCTCCAAGCCACTGTACACTGTGATCTGTGGTTGATGGATCCCCTGGAGTATCAGCCTCACAGCTGGTCCATGGACCAGGGCTTGGTGGTGCCACTCAGTGTCTGCTTGGACAATGCCATGATTGGGGTCATCATTGTGCATGGCTGGGCCCAGCCTGAGTGCCTGCCTCTGCCCAGCATTGGTGGCCCCTGAGCCCTTCCCTCCTTCCCAGGCAGGGGGTGGCTGTCAGGCCTGCCAGGATGCTGAGTAGGGGCAGGGCTGCCAGCTGATGGAGCTCTGGGCACTCCACAGGCTGTTGAGGCAGAGGGTGTCAGCAGGGACTCTCTGTGGCACCTATCTGGCCCCTTCAACCTCTTGCTGGCCCTGGTCCCTGCTGAGGCGAGGGGCCACGAACGCTCCATGGTGCCCCTCTCCCTGGTGGACACATGTTAATAGTGGGCTGAGCACCTATTGCAACTGCCAGGTGGGCTTTGGCAAAAAAAAGTTGGGGAATCCCTGGTCTAGGATAATTGTGTAAACTAGTTGTAACGAATATTTTAACTAGCTGTGATGAACAGAGAGCTGGACGGTTAGAAGAGAGATCGCTGGTTGCCGCATTCTGCTCCAAAGATGGTAGCATTTTCAGTCTGCTCCCTATATCTACTCTCTGTAGGGTACTTTGGATGAAAGGTAGGTTAGGGATTCAATGGCTGTAATGGGGGGGGCAGTGAATTGAAAACATGTGAATTCTAAATCTGACTGTGATGCTGATTGAGACTGTGGTCTTCAGCAATTTATTTCATCTGTCTGAATCTCAGTTTTGCCATCTGTAAAATGGGGATAATACCCACTTACCTTACTGTTGTGAGGCTAGATTAACATCGTGAAGGCTCTTTGAGATCCATAAATGAAAGCTGCTATAGAAGGGCAACTTAGTATTAATTATTATTGTTCCTAATTAAGTGACTGTAAAGGATGTTTCTAATTCTCCTCCTCTCATTGCTCACTTACTTGCTATACTTCCATCCATGCTCCCTGTGATTCATTTGCAAACAGGAGACTAAAACTAATTGCTTGATTAATAATTAAAGAGCATATAAAAATTCAAATAATTTTAATATGCCCAGAAAGCAGACTGAGTTTTGTGGCAGCACAGAGCATAAGGGGCCCAGACTGACCAATTTATTTCCACTTGTTTTAGGTCTGACCAGATGTAATTGGCTTTGTTCTGCCTCTTGTGAGTTCTCTGGTCACTCTTGATATGCGCAGATAAATTGTTTCACGCCTGCTGCCCTACTCAAGATTGCCCTTATTGTAATGCACAGATGTCTCATAACCATAATGAGAATGTGCATGCTTCTTCACTCTCTCTGGAGTATGCAAGAGAAGAACAAAGGAGGGTCCAGTGCATCCCTCCATCCAGGTGGATTACAGTGTGTGGCTTCTCTGGCAGCATCTAGTTCAGTGGTCGGCAACCTTTGTCAACCCCTGTGCCAGCCCCTCCTTCCCGACACCCAACCGGTGCCAGCAGCCCTCTCCACTGAAAAAAAGCGGCAGCCGCCTGAGAACTCGGTGGCGGCCACAGCTGGAGTGCCCCCTGCCACCAATAGCTGCCATGGGCAGTGTCTTTCAGCAATGGGAGAGGGGGATATGCATGCCACCGAAAACGGCTCTAGGCGGCTTTTTTTGGCAATGATTGGGAAGGTGTCCCGAAGCATGCTGCCAGAAACTGCCCAGAGCAGCTTTTTTCGGCAGTGTGCCTGGGGGACACTCTCCCCACTCAGTTGCCGTGGAAAGAAGCTGCACCAGGTAGCTGGGAAACATGTCCCCCTCCCCAGCCGTCGCTGAAAGAAGCCGCTCTGGGTGGCTTTTGGCAGCAGAAGCAGCAATTTCAGTGGCACCACAGAGGGCACCTCATGCCACTCTGAATAGGCTTGCATGCCACTCTTGGCAAAGGTGCTGGGGGTTGTTGACCCGTGATCTTTCTAGTCTGATCTTGCATGTGCAGGTAGTAGTTTGTCTCCTTGTCAACCCCTGCCCTCAAAGAAACTCTTCCAGCTGTCTGAAAAGTCACTCCCTTCTGACATGGCTTTCCACCATTGCCTTGACTCCATTACTGCCAAAATCCTAGTCCAGGCCTTAATTGCCACTGCTGCTGCAACTCCTTCTTCCTCAGCCTCCCCAATCTCCAGCTCTTCAGCTTCCAGCCCATGCAGAAGGCAGATGCCCACATCTCTTACATCTCTCAAGCATCTCTACAGTCTGTCCATCCATATCATGGTCAAAGACAAATTTCCCCCAAGTCAAAGGCTCATCAGGTTGATGCTGTTAAGGCCCATTTCCATAGCCAATAATACCCAAAGGAGTGATGTGGCCAGCATTATAAGACCATAGGAACAGCCACGTTGTGTCAGACTAATCATCCATCTAGCCCAGTATCCTGTCTTCCAATGGTGGCCAATGCCAGGGGCTTCAGAGGGAATGAACAGAACAGGTCATCATCAAGTGATCCATTCTCAGTTGCCCATTCCTGGCTTCAGGCAAATAGAGGCTAGGGACACTTCAGAGCATGGTTTTGCATCCCAGCCCATCCTGGCTAATAGCCATTGATGGACCTATCCTCTACAAACTTACCTAATTCTTTTTTGAACCTTGTCATAATCTTAGCCTGCACATCTTCTGGCAAAGAATTCTACAGATTGACTGTGTGGTGTGAAGAAATACTCACTTTTGTTTGTTTTAAACGTGCTGCCCGTTAATTTCTTTTGGTGACCCCGAGTTTGTGTGTTATGAGAAGAAGTAAAGAGCACTTCCTTATTTATTTGCTCATATCCTCAGACATGAAAACCGATGCCAAGAATCCATTTAGTTTTTCTGCAATAGTCTTATCTTCCTTGAGCGCTCCTTTAGCATCTTGATTGTCCAGTGGCTTGTTTAGCAGGCTTCTTGCATCTGATGAACTTACAAATTTTTTTGATGTTACTTTTTGAGTCTATGATAGTTGTTCTTCAAATTTTGTTTGGCCTTCCTAATCATATTTTTACACATCATTTGCTAGAGTTTATGCTCTTTTCTGTTTTCCTCAATAGGATTAACTTCCATTTTTGTCCACTATGTCCACTCACCTTTGGCTGTCCTAACCCGACAGATCAGGTATGTCTTTTTGCAGCTAGGTGAACTAGAATTGGCTTTGCAGTGTGAGATAGAGCAAGGATGTGGACAAATTAGAAAGATTCCAGCGGAGGGCAACGAAAATGATTAGGGGGCTGGGGCACATGACTTACGAGGAGAGACGGAAGGAACTAGGCTTATTTAGTCTACAGAAGAGAAGACTGAGAGGGGATTTGATAGCAAGCTTCAACTACTTGAAGGGGTGCTCCAAAGAGGAGGGAGCTAGGCTGTTCTCGGTAGTAACAGAGGACAGAACAAGGAGCAATGGTTTCAAATTACAGCTGGGGAGGTCGAGGTTGGATATTAGGAAAAACTTTCTCACTAGGAGGGTGGTGAAGCATTGGAATGGGTTACCTAGGGAGCTGCTGGAATCTCTGACTTTGGAGATATTTAAGGTTCGGTTAGACAAAACCCCGGCTGGGATGATTTAGTGGGAGTGGTCCTACTTTTAGCAGGAGGTTGGACTAGATGACCTCATGAGGTCCCTTCCAGCCCAATGATTCTATGATTTTAAGAGCCAACCTTGGAGCCTTCATCAGTGTTTCCAAGTACCTTAACTACTCAGGCACCACACCTGCATATCACAGGCCAATGAAAAATTGCCCACCTGTTTTTTATGAGTCTCCTTGGATTTAATAGACCTTTTCTTTTTCTATTCTCTCTGCTTACACAGCAACAGCTTCTTCTCTGTCTCTGCATGTCATTTCTTCACTACAGGCTCCAGAGCTGCTGCCTCCTGCTTCTCATAGATCCCTCTGTCTGGAACCACCTCCTCACATCGCTGGCTCATCAACTTTCCATCACATTGGAACCTCAGCTGTAAATATCTAATCTTCCCTATTGCTTGTACCTTTTAAATAATAGCGTGGGAGTGGAATGAGAGAGAAATCGTTACTGATAATTAAAGAACTAATTGAGTGTTTCTCAACTTTTTCAGGTAGACCTCTCTTTATTTCCAGCCAAAACTTTTCATGGCCTCCTCCTTATACTTATAACAAATGTAAGAGAAAAAATGCATCAGTGATAACAGTGGTAAGACTATATAACTTAGTCATGTGTCTTTTTCTAGAAGTCGACAAACAATACTTTGCCTTAACATGTAGGGGGTTTGGGGAAATGAGATTTTGACTTGCTTCAGATTGCAATTCAATTTCCAATTCCTCCTGGCCTCACTGATTGCCTTTTTTGACCCCACTGTGGTCAGAATGCCCCTGAAAAGCTAAGTCCAGGGCTGTCCCTGGTGGGGGGGGGGGGCGAATGGAGCGATTGCCCTGGGCCCCACGGTTACGTTGGCCCCACACTGTCCTGCTCCCAGCGGGGCAGTGTGGGGCCCACGCGCGCCGCAGCTCCTCCTCCCACAGCCGCTCCACTGCCTTCAGCAGCAAGCCGAAGGCAGTGGGGCGAGGTGGGCTGGGAGGGCTATGCTCGGCCCCTGGGCTGGCCCTCCCCACCCCCAGGGCGGAGCAGGCAGGCCTAGGGGCGGAGCATGTGGGGCCTGGCCTTGGGGCCAGCTTGCCCCAAACGGCTAGCTCCACTCCGCAGGGGGCCTCAGCTTCCCAGCATGGGTCCGGGGCTGCCGGCTCCCTCCCGCCCTCAGGCGGCCTCTGGGGGTCGGGGCTGGGACCGGAGCCGACTCCGGCTCCACCCCCAGCCCCCCGCAGGCAGCCTCGGCCTCCCAGCCCGGGCCCGGCTCCTGCCCACAGGCGGCCTCAGCCTCCGGGGCTGGAGCCAGCTCCCCCGGCTCCCCTCACAACAGGCGGCATCCAGGGCTGGGGCCTGGGCTGGAGTCAGCTCCCCGTGCCGGCAGCCTCGGCCTCCCGGCCCAGAGCTGGCTCCCTGGGGGGGCGGAGCGGGCTGGTCAGCCCGCCACGCTCCCCTCCACAATGGGGACAGGGCCCCGCTTCGGCCAATTGGCCCTGGGCCCCGCTCTCCCTATGGGACCGCCCTGGCTCAGTCGACTTTGTTAAGTCGACTTAACCAGGTCAACTTAAGTCAACTTAAAGTCGACCTTGTTAAGTCGACTTAGAGAGTCTACATTAGAAACTTAAGTCAACTGCCTGAGTCCACACATGCAGGTGCTAGGTTGACAGGGAGCCGCAACTCCCTTGTCCCGGGGGGCTGTGCTCCCTTCTCCTGGGGGAGCCGCAGCTCCCTTCTTCCCGGAAGCCGTGGCTCTCCTCTCGGCAGGGAGCCACAGCTCCCTTCTCCCCAACCCATCCCTCTTAGGTCGACTTAGGGAATTAGGTTGACCTAGGGCATCCACATTGGTTTTAGGTCGACATAACAGGTCGAATTAAGCGTTGTCGACCTAAAGAGAGGTAGTTATTAAGTTGACTTAATGAAAGCTAGGTGTGGACTTGGCATTCTGTAGGTCGACTTAAGCCTCCCCCTGTGCTGCATTGACAGGAAATGCCCTCCCATCGATGCAGCACTATGCAACTTGCTGGGGTGGTTTTAAAAGGTCGACATCTGGTGACTTCCCGGTTTGATTGAGCCCATCTTTACATGGAAAATCGATCCTGCACTGTTGCAGTGCTACTGGCTGTGTAGACGCAGCCTCCATCCATAGACCTCCATAGGGTTGTACCATGTCCATTCCCATACTTCATATGTTGTAAGTGAAACAGGTGTATATTTTCTTTCCTAGCTTTTCATGTCAAGGAAAATTACAGGATGGATCACAGCCCCAGGGACAGTGTGGGCTGCGGCTAATAAATGGCGATTTGTCTGTATTGTGTAGTCTTGAGGGGTGGAGGTTTGTGTTCTAAAGCCATAATTTCACTGTAGGATTAACATCATCATATAAAATTTGACAGAAGTTTTTATCCCTCCCTCTTCCGCCCGCACTCCCACAAGCCATTTGAGATGAAAGAAATATCCTTCTTTATCTGGGAGGGGGCGGGGTGTGGGCCATAGAGAGAGGAGGATGAGAAGAGATGCAAGAGACAATAGAATGGCAAGGGGAGAGAAGGAGGGGAAAGGAGATGAGGAGATGAAGAATAAAGAGCAATTGAAAAAGAAAGAGATGTGAAGACAGGAGATGGTGCAGGGAAGGAATCTCTGACTCACAGAATGATGGAAGGATTCTGAGTTACTTCCCTCTCTTTGGCTATGTCTACACTTGCTAAAATTAGTTTGAATTAGTTAGTTCGAACTAACTAATTCAAACTAATTTTAATAGTTCAAATCAACTTAATTCGAACTAAGCAAGTGCCATTCATGGCACTTGCTTAGTTCGAATTAGTGATCCCCATTCATTTCAATGGCCGGTTAGTTCGAACTAAGAAATTAGTTCGAATTAACATGGCCACATTGGTTAATTCGAACTAGTTAGTTCGAATTAACCCGTTAGTTCAAATACCCTATTCGAACTTATTAGTTCGAATTAAGGAAGCCCTTAATTCGAACTAACTAAAGCCTAGTGTAGCCATGGCTTTAGTTAGTTCAAATTAAGCCTCTTTAATTTGAAGTAACTTGCCAGTGTAGACATAGTGTTAGTTCATATTTGTAGAATGCTTTCAGAATGTAAGTATTAAAGTGAACTTCCATTTATGCAGCAGTTTTTATCTTGGAGGATACTCCCTTTTACTAACTGACTCTACAGGCTTCAGTGTAGGAATAAGTTTGTCCACCATTGAAATGCAGCTACCTCTGGGAATGCATCAACCGTTTAACAGCACACGGCAACATTACACATGAGCTGGGACAGGGAGTGAAGTAAAAAACCACATCCAGCTGAAAATGCAAGAGAATTTTATGGAAGCAGAAAGTAATTACCTAAAAGGAATTTGGCCAGGACCTTGAGGTTAATATGTGTGCTCTCATAAAAAGTGCCAGGGGGTGGTCTCTGACCACATGTAGTTAGGGCCTTAGCAACATGCTTCATTCCAAAGCTGGTGAAGCCATTGGGAAAACACTGATGATGTTGAGATAGAAGAAAGGTGGTGTTTTCATAGGCTCATAGATTTAAAGGTCAGAAGGGACTAGTATGATCATCTAGTCTGACCTCCTGCACAATGCAGGACACAAAACCTCACCCACCCACTCCTGCAATAAGCCTCTAACCTATGACTGAATTATTAAAGTCCTCAAATCATGATTTAAAGACTTTAAGATACAGAGAATCCACCAGCCAGTGAGCCATTCCCAGTGTTACAGGGGAAGGCGAAAACCCCCCAGAGCCCTAGCCAATCAGCCCCAGGGGAAAATTCCTTCCCGACCCCAAATATGGTGATTATTTAAACCCTAACCAAATCTCACCAGCCAGTCACCCAAGAAAGAATTCTCTGTAATATCTCAGAACCCACCCACCTACCCTCCCTTCTTAAGTCACTGGCATATCCACCACGAGTGGTCAAAGATCAGTCAATTACCAAACTACGCCGTCCCATCATACCATCCCCTCCATAAATTTATCAAGCTCAGTTTTGAAGCCAGCTAGGTTTTTTGCCCCCACAGCTCCCGTTGGAAGGCTATTCCAGAACTTTACTCCTCTGATAGTTAGAAACCTGCATCTAATTTCAAGCCTAAATTTCCTGATAGACAGTTTGTAACCATTTGTTCTTGTGTCCACATTAGTGCTGTACTCAAATAATTCCTCTCCCTCCCTGGTATTTATCCCTCTGATGTATTTGTAGAGAGCAATCATATCTCCCCTTCTTTTGGTTAGGCTAAACAAGCCAAGCTTATTAAGTCTCCTCTCATAAGGCAGGTTTTCCATTCTCGAATCATCCTTGTAGCCTTTCTCTGCACCTGTTCCAGTTTGAATTCATCTTTTTTAAACTTGGGGGACCAGAACTGCACACAATATTCCAGATGAGGTCTCACCAGTGCCTTGTATAATGGCACTAACACCTCCCTATCTCTACTTGATATACCTCTTCTGATGCATCCTAGGAACACATTAGCTTTTTCATAGCCACATTGCATTGGCGGCTCATAGTCGTCCTGTGATCAACTAGTATGCCCAGATCCTTTTCTTCTTCTGTCACTTCCAACTGACACTATTCTGTCACTATCCCCAACTTATATGAAAAATTCTTATTTGTCCCTAAATGCATCACCTTGGACTTCCCGGCTGCGTCTACACCGGTAAATTAAGTCGACTTAAGCTTGGCTTAAGTCGATTTAATATGCCCTGCGTCTACACTACACTTTGCTTAAGTCGACTTAAGGAAAATAAAGTCGACTTAATGAAAATTAAGTCGACTTTATTAAACCACCTTTCTACTCGACCTAAGGCTTAATTCGACTTTTTAAAGTCGAATTAAGCCAGTGTAGCCCTGGGGTAGCCCTAAGTCGACTTAGGGCTACCCCAGGACTACACCAATGCCCTCCCTGCTGGGGGGGGCACAGGGGGAGCCTGGCATGCCCCCCAAAGGGCAGGGCATGTGGGCACGGTGTGACACTGTCTGGATTTAGGGAAGCATTTATGATATTATTTTCTATGGATATCTCATAAATGCTATAATCCATAGGAACTATGTCATATTTGCTGGAAATGATTACATAGTTTATGTCTAGGAATTCTATTTCGATTAGAAGTTAGGAATTTGATGTTATATCCATACTTAAACTTGTGTCATTCTGGATGAATGCCTTAGACGGGAGGGTGTGAACAACCATTGTCTCCTTAATGTTAAGGAATCTGCCAGGTGATATGGTCCCAGGGAGGCCACTTTTTGTGCCAAGGTCAGTAACAAAAAGGTTAAATATGATCGGTCCCAAGACCAATCCCTGAGGGACTCCACTGGTAACTTCCCTCCAGCTTGACAGTTCACCCTTCAGCATGACCCGCTGAAGCCTCTCCTTTAACCAGATCCTTATCCATCTTACTATATTCATATTAATCCCCATCTTTTGTAATTTAATTAATAACTCCCTATGTGGTACTGTATCAAATGCCTTGCTGAAATCTAAGTAAATTAGGTCCACGGCATTCCCCTTACCCAAAAAATCTGTTATCCTCTCAAAAAAGGAGATCAGATTGGTCTGGCACGATCTAACTTTTGTAAAGCTATATTGTATTTTATCTCAGTTACCATTAACCTCAATATCCTTAAGTATTTTCTCTTTCAAAAGTTTTTCCAAGACCTTGCAAGTTACTGAGGTCAAACTAACAGGCCTGTAGTTCCCTGGATCACTTTTATTCCCTTTCTTGAAAATAGGAATTATATTGGCAATTCTCCAGTCATTCGGTACAACCCCTGAGTTTACAGATTCATTAAAAATCCTCGCTAATGGGAAGGCAATTTCATCTGCCAGATCCTTTAATATCCTCAGATGGAGATTATCGGGGACCCCCAGTTTAGTCCCATCAAGCAGCTTGAGTTTGGCTCAGTTATGGCAATTTCCACTTCCATATCCTTATTCCCATTAACTATCCTACCTCTATTCGCAAGCTTGTCATCACCCTCATAAGTGACTTCGGAACACAAATCTCATTGACAGTCAGTGAGGCCACGGCTACACTATAAATTCAGTTGAGCTAACTTATATCAGCGCACAGCTGCCACAGTAATTACATCGCTTGTGTGTGTCTGCAGTTTGCTCCTTGTGTTGGTGGTGCACGTCCTCACCAAGAGCGCTTGTATCGATTGGATTGTCAGTGTGGGATGGCTCCTATAAGCCAGGAACAGTTGATGTAAACAATTCACTGTTTTCACTGATAGTGCGTCAACTCAGCTATATCCACCTTGACTTGACGCCACTTGGGGTGGAGCTATTAAGTCGGTGTAGTGGGGTAGTTATGTCAGTGGAAATGAAATTGAAGTGTAGACACGTCCACAGTTAGGTCAACATGAGCGGTCTTGCACCAATTTAACTGTAGTGTAGACCAGACCTGAAGCTTTTGCTCCCAAGTTGTTATGCTGAATCCTTGGAATTTATTTGTATTCAGTCAGAAATCGGCACGAAAAACCAAGAGAAGATCTCTTTATTGCACTAACCTAAAACAAGAGCTATCCCCTAATAGTCTAACTCTATTGCTAAGATAACAAGCTAGGCTCTGTTGCTATGGCAATCTAGGCAATTAGGCAATACACAACGTATTCCTTCCCCCTTAATGAAAACACCCATTTAATATAACAATCACCAGACTAGGGAATGAGGGTAGATTGCCTCATTTTCCAGCTAACCCCCAGGGATTATTCTGTCCCGTAACGTGGGTTTGCCCTAACTAAAGATCCAGCCATTGAGGAGGCCTTCTTTCTCGAGATGGATTATGGTGAACTTCAGGTGTCCTTGCATGGGAAGGTGTTCCTGGTGCAGGTCTAACAACAGGCTCTGGACTCATAGCTCAAACAGGTGAGGATGTTGTATCTGCTCGAACAGGAGAGGTGGCTGTATATGCTGCAGAGGTGGATTGAGGAGGGGAGTCAGGAACAGGTGACTCTTGGCCCAATGATATCTCACCTGTAATGGTGAGCTCAGGCAGTTCAACTAGAGATGTGTCCTTGGGACAGGTATGACCTGACAACAACTGATCTACAAGCTGCTGCCAGGTGAGATCATCTGCAATCTGGACGGTGTAGGAAAGGGGCCCAGTTTGGGCAATGACTGTAGCAGGGAGCCATGTAGCTCCAGAAGTAGAGTTCTGAGCTAGGACAGGCTGTCTAGAGGTTTGGACTTTTGCTCTGTGTGCTCATCTGACCACTTGGCTTTGCCATTGATGTTGCATGAGTTTCCGCAGATCAAAGCAAGTGCACAGCTGGTGTCCCATCATTAGAAGGGCTGGTCGTAGCATGAGGTGTGTTTCTGCAAGATAGGAAGAAGGTGTCCAGTCGCTTTTGAATGGATGAATGTCCCCTTGCACATTTTAAAGCTTGTTTCATTGTCTGCACAAAACTTTCAATTTGGGTTGAATGTGGGTTGCCTTCTTTACTTAAGTAGCAGTGATGGGTGTGTTCTGTACCTGTTGAAAGTAGAAGATTTCGTTCTGGCCAATACCTTGATGTTTAACTGGTAAAGGCAGCCTTCATAGACCATCTGTGTTGCAGTGCAGAATGGATATCCGATATTTGATCTCATATGTGAGTGTGGAAAGCAACGTGCCCATTCTTGCATACGACTAGCAGCCAATGGTGGAATGCCTATGTGTGGTCCAAAAATTGATGTTAGAGATTGATTGTCAATGAGAAGCATGAACTTCCATTCAAACAGGTCCTGGTAAAATTTCTGAATTCCGAAAACGATTCCCAGTGCTCCGTGTTCCATTTGGGCATAATAAATGAGGAGTCCTGGGGCACCTTTAAAGACTAACCAATTTATTAGAGCATAAGCTTTTGTGGACTAGAACCCACTTCTTTAGATGCATGAAGTGGAAAGTGCAGTTTGTTAGGTATATATACACAGGCAAAGAAGGCTGTGTCACATTATTACATGGGGGGACCAGTGTTGAGGAGGACGATTCAAAAGTGTGGATGTGGCCCATTCACAGCAGTTGATGAGAAGGTGAGAATGTTTAAAGAGGGAAAAATATTTTTTTATAGTGAGCTAGCCACGCCCAGTCCCTATTCAGACCTAATCAGATCATGTCAAGTTTGCATATGAATTCCAGCTCTGCAGTTTCACCCCATCTGTTTTTGATGTTTTTTTGCTGAAGTATGGTCACTTTCAAATCTGTTACTGAGTGTCCAGGGAGACTGAAGCACTCTGGTACTGGTTCTTGAATGTTACCATTCTTGATATTTGATTTGTATCCATTTATTCTTTTGCACAGGGACAGTCTGGTTTGGACAATATATAAGGCAGAGGGTCATTGTTGGCACATGATGGCATATGTTACATTGATAGATGTGCAGGTGAATGAGCCCCTGATGGAGTGGGTGGTTTGGTTAGGTCCTGTGATAGTGTCACTTGAATAGATATGTGAGCAGAGATGGCATTTGGGTTTGTTGTGGGGACCTGGGTTAGTGTTTCTGTTGTATGGTGTGTACTTGCTGGTGAGTATTTGCTTCAGATTGGGGGACTGTCTGTAAGCGAGGAGATTATATATATATATATATATATATATACACACACACACTAATTCTAGCTAGCTAAGATATAGATCCATATCTATAGATATAGATATCCTAATTGCCTAGGCAATTAGGCAAGACACATACTATATATTAGGCAAGACAACACAAATCACTTAGGTGCATTGTAAAATCCTACCTGAAAAAGCAATATGTAGACTTCAATATAGCAATCAGAATGCCATGGGCTCAGAGGCCTGCCTGGGGCCTCCTCCTACTGCAGTTCAGAAGCCTTTCCCATGGTGTGGTCTTGGCAGAGACAAAGGGGAATGCAGTCCAGCTGTGCTGAGGCTCTTCACCTCCCCTGCTTACAGAAGGCACTAAGGAACCACAGGAGAGGCTGCCTTTCTGCGACTGCACTGGGATCAGCCTGTATCTAGGGAGCTTTCTGCATTCATACAGCCATATCACTCACCCAGCAGTCAGAAAAAGCAATCACTAGCAAATGTAATGACATAATGTCAGGCAAACTATGGAAATATGGTTTGGGCTACAATGATAATCCCGCACCGCAAGCTGCATTTTCATGGGACTGGCAGCCAGGTTTCCTGGATAATCTTAATCATTTCTGACACAAAAGCATCTTCTCCTGTTTCATGACTTATTTCCCCTGTATCATTTAAATGTATTAAAACACTGTTAGTGCAGAAAGAAGGCATCATGTTAGCATAATATCTAATCAGAACTAGCCTGCCTGTCCCTGCAGGGTTTGTTTATTTATTTATTTATTTGGGAGTCTGTTTACTCTGTTTTCTTGCTAGATTGGAGGGCCCTTCTTTGACATACTAATTTGTTCTGCTGTGTAAAGGAATAGGATGTTTCAGAGCCGCTGACATCTGCTTTGTTCCTGAGATCTGTGGAAGCCAGCCGGCACGGCAATACTAATAATAATGCTAGGAAGCAAGAGAACAAAGTTAAACACGAAGAGGAGGAGGAGAGACCAAAAAATAAAAAATGAAGAAAATTGGCTGTCAAACAGTGTTTTGAACAATTGCATGTGTGTGTCAAATGTATTTGTATGGGCTTGGTTCTCCTAGTCACACCTTCTTTGCAATGATGCAGCACTGTTGCATTCAGGTAATGTTCTCCTGATTTACAGTTTTCTAGTGTATCGTTAGATGAGAACCAGGCTCTATGGTGTGTGTGCTATATGTGTTTGGACATTATGGAGACTGAGTTCTGTTCCCATTGCAACACAATGTAATTTCCCTTGGCCTGAGTCAGCATGGTGTTTTCCAAATTTATCCTGGGTTAACTCCACTGAAATAAATGGAGTAGCACTGGTGTATAACTGAAGTAATGGAATGGTGAATCAGGCCCATTGACTTCAGTGGAGTTGTGCCATATTTACAGTGCTGTAATCAAGAGGAAAAATCATGTCCTCTGTGTGAATGTATATCCATGTGTGAATAATGTGTCTATGTTTCTATTGCACCTGTAATCTGTAAAATAGAGATAATACGTCCTACGACTCAGGCATGTTGTGACGGTAGATACATTTCTGTTGCCTAGATTGATTAGATAGCTACTTTATACTGGTGGATCGCAGTAGCCCTATTGTACAGATGGGGAAGTTGGGGCTCAGAGAGGGAAAGTGACTGGCCCATGACCACACACTGAGCGAACTGGAGAATCTGAGTAGAACTCAGGAAGCCTGCCTGTCTCCTGGTCTAACCACTAGATCACAGTGTGTGTGTGTGTGTGTGTGTGTGTGTGTGTGTGTGTGTGTGTGTG
>ML688418.1:663034-702637 GCA_007922175.1 Pelusios castaneus
GTGTGTGTGTGTGTGTGTGTGTGTGTGTGTGTGTGTGTGTGTGTGTGAGAGAGAGAGAGAGAGAGAGAGCGCGCACAGGTGAGGCACCTTTGTTTATTTGTATAATTACATTGGGGAAAATACCAGTCATCCTGATCTTTATCCTCAGGCTCAGAGAGTGGAAGTGAGATAAAAAAAGAGTCTTTTAGGGGGAGGGGACAGGGTGGCACTGTTTCCATAGGCCACATACTCACAGATACATGACAGAGAGGTGAAAATACACATCTTCTGGGAAGTGAAGCTTGCATTTTAGCTGCTGAATGGCAGCTGGGAGGAAAGCATGATGCCGATGTCTTGGGGGAAGCAAACCCAGGTGGTGCACATACAGGAATATGTTCTGCAGGCTGCCTCATACTCTATATCGGTGGAACCGAAACTTTTCCTAATGCGCCCTCCCCTCACAACCACCACTAGTGGAATCGGTCTACACACCTTCCCACCAGTTGGCTCAGCAGAGGAGCTTGGGGTGGAGCTGAGGGCAGAACAGGGGATGGTGGGGGGAGCTGAGGCAAGCAGCAGAACTGGCCTGGAGAGGGAATGATGGCAGACTTAAGGGGCAGAGCAGAAGATGGAGCTGGGGCTGTGGGTAGATTTGGGCTGGGAGCAGAGCAGGGAGTGGAGTGGAAGCTCTGTGAGACTGGTGCCAGAGGTAGTCTGGGGGCAGAGTGCACCTGGGTGATGCTCACCAACCCTCATGGGGGCTGGCCCAAGCCCCGCCATGCTCCCCCAACATTGCTTTGTACCCCCATAGGGGGGCACACTCCACAATTTGGGGACCACTGCTCTTTATCAGCTTATGTGCCAGCCACTGCTTCTTCCAGCACTGGTCTTTCAGATCACAGCTCTAGGGTGGCCTTGACGCATCAGTCCATGGAGAGGAGTTAGGCACCTCATGGGATTTTGAAAAGTACCATTTTAGAATTAGATTCTCAGGTAAACCCTGCTAGGTGCTTGTTTGCATCTTCAGGCACCTTTGAAAATCTGGCCCAAAGTTTTTCTAATATGCAACTTAAATTTTCCCTTTCTTAATTCTATCCTATCAGCCTTAATTATACAGCCTTAATGCTTGTCTAACCTTGGTGTTTATAGCTTGCAAATATTTGTAGTTATCTAAAGCAGTAGTTTTCAAACCACAGGTTGGGACCCCGTATTGGGTCACAGGCACTCAGATACTGGGTCACGGTGCCCCCCACTGCTACCACCGCAAGACTGGAATGTATTGCTGAAAGATGTAACTGTTGACTCATGGGCATACATGATTTTTTTTTCAACTGGGCCCTGAGGAAAAAGGTTTGAAAACCACTGGTCTAAAGGAGAGCCTAATAGCAAATTGCTTAGCTGGATTAAACATATTGCTTGTAATCTTTCCTTGTATGTCAGTCCCCTTGATCATTTCTGTTTGCTTTTCTGAAAATTTCCTCCAGTTTCTCCCTATTTTTCTGGTAATCAGGTACCCAGAAATTAGTGCCGTATGTCAGGGTGGTCACATCAGAGAGTTATAGACAGGGACTGTTATCTTATGATGTGATGCTTCTGAACATAAGAGTGATCGGTGATGATCAGACGATTTGCAGTATGACAGAAGGCTACTAATCTAAGGCGGTCTTTCTTGCATTACTGCTTAAATAAGGTATGAAACAGTTCAGAAACTTAAGCAATTTGAAGAAGACAAGGAAAGAGTCTTGGCAAACAGAAGTCATGGATGGTGCATGTTTTTCCAGATAGCATAGGAGAAGTTATAAAGATGAGAAGGGGATTGAAAAAGGGTAGCAAGAAAATATTGACTTTGGTTAAAAATAATAAGAAGCTGAGTGATTTTCATTTTCATTACTTGGCCATGAGGTACAGATGTTTCATTTTCATAGGCAGTAACTGAGGCCAATAGAAATTGAGAATTGAAATGAGGCTACCTAGCAATAAGGATGACTGACAAAACCCACTATTTTCTTATAGCAGGTGCATAAAGTAGTGATCTGTGCTATGGCCCTGTTTCCGTTCTCTGTGAAGTCAATGGCAAAACTTCCACCGACTTACGTGCAAGCAGGATTGATCCTGATTTGGTTAGGCTCCATCAGTGAGAGGTTGTATTTAATTTAAGAGAAATCCCTGTGAGACTCTTTCGTTACCCATCTGAGTTTAATAGCCAAATTTGCAAACCTGTGTGAATAAAATTAAGTTCCAAAATTCATATTTAAGCACCTAAGTAAAAATTTTGGTTCGACTTCCAAAAATGCAGAGCATCTGCAGCTTATAGTAAAATGTATAGGTGCACATCTCCTCTGAAAAAAATTAGACCATCTTTATTTTGGTGCCTAAATATGAATTTTGGAGGTTAATTGTGGGTTGGTTGTTTGGTTGGTTAGTTAGTCCATCCCCCTTTATGCCTCTGGTGTTTTGGGGATGATGAAACTCCTCCACTTCTCTCCGTTCCTGGGTAGTCTTTTAATGGTCCTCAGCTGTGCCCCAGATTTTTCAACTCAGCTTCTACAGGTCTTCACCATGTTGCTTTCAGGCAGCCTTGTTTTCACTGGCCTTCAGGTGTCCATATTATTGCTTTCCTGAGGATGGAATCAACTTCCATCTGAAACACATGACCAATCCGTTTCCAATGCCTTCTGGTAATGATAGTGCTCATATCTTCTGGGTTACACTGTATGAATAGATCTTGATTTGAGATTGTTCTGGGCCAAGAGATATGGAGGATTTTTCTGAGGCTGGATGTATGAAATAGGGACTGCTTGGACATGTAATACTTTGACATTCTTCACTATAAAATAGTGTTGAAAGTACACAACTCTAATAAATCTTGTTTAGTTTTAATGTTACATTTTGATGATTTTCAGACTGTATTTAAGCTCCTAATGGTGTTTTTTACTTTATTGATCCTGTTCTGAATGCCCTGACTCGTTCCACCATCTTGGTGAATGGTATTGCCTAGGTATGCGAATGTTTCTACATTAGTGAGAACATAATCCTCTTATCATACTGGTAATGGTAAGGCAATATTAAAAGTCATGATATCTGTCTTATTGCAGTTGATTTTCAGTCCAATTTGCTGACTGAATACATTGTCAGATTGTTTTCTCTTGTATATGGTGATGGGTATGTGATAAGAGGCAAAATCACCTGCAAAATCCAGGCCTTCAAAGGATGAGAAAGGTTTCTATCTAATCCCTCTTGGCATATCCTCTATTGCATGCTGCATTACTCAATCGATGGGAAAGTTAAAGAGGACTGCAGACATAACCCACCCCTCCCATATTTCTGTTTTGACTTCAATACTGAGCTCACTGTGACCCACATTACATGTAAAGATGGAATAGATACTTTTAATTATGTTAATTTTAGGAAGAGGGATTCCATAAACCTGCAGAATTCACCATAGGCTGTTCCTGTGAATGCTGTCAAAAGCCTTCTCAAAGTCTATTGAAATTTATGTAAAGTTGTCATTGCCATTCTAAGCATTGTTCTGTTATATCTGTAGAGTAAAGATCTGATCTGTGCAACCATACCCATCCGAAAACTGGCTTGGTCTTTCTGAAGAACACTATCAACTCCCTCTGATGTACTATGAACTTACACTATACTTACTTGGCACAGATAAAAGTGTAATACCATGACAGTTACGAAAATCACTGAGAGCTCCTTTCTTTGATATCTTCACTATAAACCTATTGGTCCACCAATCTGGTACTTTTTCCTTTTCCCATACTGATGTAAGTAAAAAGGCCAGGACAGATGTTGCTAACTCAGGATTAACCTTGAACAATTCTGTAGTCAAGTTATCATTGCCAGAAGCTTTCCCATTTTTTAAAGATTTGATGGCTTGAATGATCTCTTCCTTTGTTGGGATATCTATATTGATATCAAGATCTTCTTCTGCCTCCTTAACATTTGCTTCTTCTTTAGGTGGCTCTCTGTTCAGCAATTCTTTGAAATGCTTTATCCAATGCCTTTTTGGTTCTTTTTCTTTTGTCAATAGGTGGCTTCATTTGCCCAGGATGAGTGTGTGTTTTGGTGTCTGCCATTCACCACTAATATGCTGTCTCATTTTGTAGATGGTTCCTTGTTCACCACAGATAGTTGTATACTCTGCTTCTATTGTCAGATTATCGATTATAATGCTGTTTATCTACTCTCATAAGAAGTTTAACCTTCTTATGTGCCTTACTATACTGCTTGTGGTATCAGTTCTTTAGTCTCTGAGATTTTATATTTACAGCTTTTTCCTTCAGGGCTCATCTAATTTCTATGGCCTTCCATGTATTGGGTGTTATCCACTCCTATCTTTTCTTCTGCCTCTTACTGTGTCCTACTTCTTGTCGATCTCATTTGGGTTCCCTTCCTGTCCTCTTCATCAAGATTTGCAAGTGCCTGAAATCTGTTCTTTAACTGCAGAAAGAAAAGACTTTCTGTATTTCAGGTGACTTTAGCTTATTGACATCATAATATCTAGATCTTGTTGTTTGGATCTACCCTCCCCAGTTTTAGCTTGATGCAGGCTGTCACAAGGTAGAGGTCACTGCCAATATCGGCTCCCATTCTCATTTTCACATCTCTCAATGAGTGTTGCCATTTACCATTAATCATTATACGGCCAATCTGGTTCTTATCTGTGCCAGTTGGAGAACACTGTGTAAGCTTGTGAATTTCACAATGTTGAAATAGAGTTTCACCAATGACTAGATTGTTCATATTGCAGAAATCAACAAGCTTTTCTCCATTTTTATTCATAGTGCCACACCCATGTTGCCCCTTCTATGTCATTATTTGTGTTATCCTCACTGGCCTTAGTATTCAGGTCTCTGTGACAAAATTAAGTCATGGCAGCCAGGTACTCTCTCCAACCCCACCTGTAACATAAGACAGAATTTGTCCTTGGCTTCTTTATTGCTGTCATTTGTTGGAGCACTGCACTGAATCAGAGTGATACTATTGTGTTGCCTTTTTAGTCTAACTCTCCTAAGCTGCTGCTGCTGCTGGGCTTCCACTCAAGCAGGAACTGTTCCACTTCTTCTTCAGAAGGATGGCGGTTCCCTAGTAATGTTGTTTATCATCCTGTCCAGAATACAGCAGAGTTTCTCCCGAGGCTGTTGTTAATCTTCCTGATTCCGTCCATCTGCTCTGACTGACATCCAGGATGTGAAATCTATAGTTTCTCATCTCTGCTGTGACCTGAGCTAGCTTCCCTATTTTGTACATTATTTGTCCATTACAAAAACCAAATTTGGTTTTTTTTCTTGGTGTTGAGCACTTAAATCTTCACGCCAGTGGCTTCCCTTTGATTTTCACCAAGGGGTCATTGACTCTGGAAGACAATCAGACATGGTAATGGTTGATTTCTCCACTACTGTTTTCGTAACATATTTTGTTTTTTACAGGACAGGGCTCTTAGCTCTGTGCCTAACCCCTAGTCTGGAGGATCAGGGTGTCCGTTTTTGTCTGATACCCTCCTGCCCCCACTAATCCAGCATGGTTGAACCTATCAAGACCAAAAATGTCCCTGCCAACACAGACGCTGGAGATTGCTAGGGTAAGCAAGCTGTCCCACCTCAACAAGGCAAACATCAAGGGACAGTGTACTGTGAATGCACTGATTAAAAAAATTTGGTTCAAGTTCCTAGAAGACACAGGTGAATACAATTTCGCTTCCATCCCTCAAACACACAAACAAACAAACAAGACTGCACTTAACTCTCAGCAGCACCCAATGGGCTGATTTGTGGTATATTGGTGTTGCATCGTTACAAGATATTGACTTCCACTGTAGTGTCTTTCAGAAAATTCCCAGTGTAACACAACTATGAATTACTCAAAAATGGACATTCAGACACTATTTTACTGGACAGGATAAAGCAAACTGAGTTTGTTAAACAAGCTACCAGTAAACCAAACGGGCCAATTTCTGTCTTCAGTCCAATGCAGCCCCTATTGCTCCAATGGTGTCTCAGAAGGTGGAAATGGGCCCACAGTATTTTTTTTTTTCCCCAGAAAATAAGTTATGAATGAGATTAAGAACCAATATATGTCCTGTTCAGGGAATTCGTATCATGACAGCCAAGTATCAAAACAAAGCAGCAGTGAAATTGTCCTCCAGTGACATTTTCTCTTTCAGGATAATTCTCAGCTCTCCTGGGGAAGGAACAGCCCTGTAATTTACAAGCAATTTAAGGTGCATTACAAAATGCCAAACGCATCCAATTTGATGACAACGTCAAAACCTCTCCACTTCCTCTAACAGGAAGGTATAAATTCCACCCTGCTGCCAGTGCAGTGTGTGTCTACACCTCCTATTACTAGGGGCGGAAACTGGTCGATACACAGCCCATCCCTTTGGTTCCATCACTTGTTAGAGATACGGTATAAACCCTGTGAGACCTTCAAGGAACTATAGCCACCCAACCATTCCAAATCCCTGTGGAGCAAGGACCCAGGTTTCTGGGATATTTATTATTCTCCCTTTGGGGCTTTCCAATTCTTTCTCTCCCTAAACCTGTGAGACATCTGAGTTTGACATTTGTGTGTAAGCTTCTTTTCAATACATATATTAAAACCAGAAAATAGAAAGTCATTGCGTCAAGAACCTGACAAAGGCCTTCAGGATGACTAATCCAGACTGAAACCCAAGGTTGAGAGTAGTGGAGGAGTACACCCAGGCTGAGGTTGATACTGAGGATCAGTCTAAGTTTGGTTTCAGGTTCCGAGTCCTAAGGCAAAGTCCAAATCACTCCAGGGTTGAAGCTAGGAGTTCAAAAGCAGAAATAGTTGTGGCAGCTCCAGAAGAGCCACACTGTTACCCAGACATCTCTAGAATGCCCCCAGAGTTTATATAGTATAGGGAGGAAATTATGGATTTGGCTAACCCAGTCAGTGACCATGTGCTTGGTGGAGGAGACTAGCACAGCCATGTGGAGATGGGGGCAGAAGTCACAGTTCACATAGAACTGACTGCATGGTGGAGACATGACTGCCATTGTTGTGAGCAAACTCTGCTTGGGATAGTAGGCTTGATAAGTTGTCTTGGTGGAAATTCATGAAGCAGCACAAGTATAGTTCTAACACTTGATTCGCGCACTTGGAGTGACCATTAGTTTGTGGGTGGTAGGCAATGGATGTGTAACTGTGGAGCCGTCAAGCAGTTGTAGGGTTTTGTGCCAAAACCATGATGCAAACAGCAGACTTCAGTCTGCTGTGACTTGCTGCAAGAGTCCATGGAGATGATGACATGAATCACCAGGAGCTGGGCCATGTCTTCTGTGGAGGACACATGTGCAATGGGGATGAAGTGGGCCATTTTTGTCAATTGATTGACTGTGTTGAGGACTATAGTGTGCCCATCAGACATGGGAAGCTAGACAATAAAGTCCAGGGTAATGGCTGCCAAGGATCTGAATGAAGTCTCTGTAGGCATTAGGGTACCCAGGGGTTCTGAGCATGATGTCTTGAGGCAGGTGCATGTCTCACAGGCATCAACACCTCAATGGATCATTGTGCATATCTGGGACCACCAGTAGGAGTGGTCAACCAAATGGAGGATCTTGGTACAACTTAGATGGTCTCAGATGAACCTCTAATTCAGGGGGTTCTGACAGAACATAGAGGCAGTCCTTGGCTTAGATCAAGCCATATTGTACCTGGTATTGCTCCTAGCTTGCTAACTCAAGTTCCTTGGGAGGGGACTCCTCCTCTGCAGCTAAGTGGATCAGTCTCATGGTATCTTGGTGAATTGCAGTGCTCAGAAAATTCCAGGGCTTGAGACTGCATGGGGATTCAGCATTGGAGAAAGGTGGTTCTTGGCTGGCAAGACATTCCCCTTTTTGGGACAAGGCGTCAGAGGCCTTTTTCTGTGCTCCTGTATGGCACATGATGTGAAACTGTAGTGTTGTGAAGAACAGAGGCCAGCAAAGCTGCCTTTGATTCATCAGGCTTGGAAGAGGTACTTAAAGTTTTTGTGATCCATGTGGACCCGTACTGGGAACCCGGCACACTCTAGATAGTGGCACCAATCTTTGAAGGCTGCTTTGAGGGCTAGAGTCTCCTTATCAAGAATTTTGTTCAGTTGGCGTGAGCAAACTGCAAAGGAGGGCTTGGTGAGGACTATGTGTTTGGCAGAGTATGGCCCCAATTGTGACATTGGAGGTGTCAGTCTCAACGACAAAGAGTCATGCAGGGTCAAGATGGGCCAGGATTGGGGCACTGGTAAAGGCCATCTTGAGCTGGACAAATGCTCTTTGGTAGTCTTTTTGAAGGCAGAGTTTTTGCAGAGAAGCAGAGTCAGTAGGGTGATTTTGCTTGAAAAATCTTGAGATTAACTTACCGTAAAAAGTTAGTAAACCCAAGAAAGCATTGTAGCTCCTTGATGTTCTGGAGTGGGGGTCTGGTGCCCAGGTCAGCATCACCCCCACCTTTTTGGGGTCCATTCAGAGGCCATCAGGGGAGAGTGTGTAGTTCAGGAACTCTACAGAGTGCTGACTGAAACAGCACTTTTCCAGCTTCACATATAGGCTGTATGGCAGAGCCATTCCAGGACTGACTGGATATGCTGTGTGGGCTGCTCCAGGTCCTCAGATAAAATGAAGATATTATCTAGGTAGACCATGATGTACTGGTGTAGGATGTCATGGAAGGACTCATTCACAAAGTGCTGGAACATTGCAGGGGCATTCATGAAGCCAAGAGACACCACCAGGAAGTCATAGTGGCTGTAGTAGGTTCAAAAGCTGAATAAAGTCTATTGGCCACATGGTCAAAGGATATAAAATAAGGAACAGGGACAACAAAAAATCTACAGAATCATCATTTCAGTGGCATGGCAGGAGGACTCAGCCCTCCTAGCTCAGGTTCTCTGGTTAGTAGAAATTTTGATAATACAGTATTTTCAGAAATGGTGAAGTTGAGTATCATTCAAAAGCCCTTTCTCCCACAGACATAACGGTAACAAACCTAGAACACTTATGTAGATATGCATTCAAGAAAATGTTTAAAAATCAACTTTATAAAATTATACTTCAACACATGGATACATTGCATGCATAAGAAAGACATTGAGCTTTGGTATACTAGGGAAATTAGCCTTGACATTTAGGACTGAAAACATTTATTTACCAAAATCATCAGTGTTGTCTCCATCTAGGGCACAACATTGTCATTCTGAATCCTAGCTGCACCACATTTCCAGGCAAGGCAAGCTGCTGGCCAAATATTTGCATGGCAGTCTGTGATTAGCTGAAGGACTGATTCGTGAGGACATGGTATTTCACACATAACTGGTGTGATCAGTCCATTCTCCAAGACTTATGCATGCCTGAGAGAGAATGGTAGTTTTGGATGTATGTAATGATCCCTGGTAATGATCCTTGGTAATTTGCCTTCTTGATATCAGGTATAAATACATCTCTTGTCACTGGCGATTCTTCTCCAGTTGTCTGCTTCTTGGAAAACAGTCATCAATGTAGCACTGCAAATGTAATAATGTTGGTCTTCAACTGGTAAACTTGGCATATGAATGCCTCTGGTGCATTTATGTCCTCATCAATGACTGTCTCAGTTGTTCTGAGCACCTTCAGAATGAGGAGAGTGTCTCCGGAGGCTGAATCAAATGCCTTTCCAGAAGATAATTTAGTCTTTCCAGCCAATCTTCCAATAGTGTCACATCCTGGAAGGGAATGGAAACCTGGCTGTGCAGAAGACATCTCTGAGGAATATACAGTTACTCTGTTCCCCAGCAGGCACAAAAACATAATCTTGTGGAAATCTTGGGTACCTTCTTAGAAAGAGCACTAGAATATTTGGGTCTTTCACAAAAATCCAGAGTTTAGTAGCAGCTGTCTCTGTGTCACTGATGGTATGCAAGATAATTTTAACATCAGCATCCTCATGGGAATTATAAAGAAACTCCACTGAACAGTGCAAGGAATGTGACACCATGTGACAACAAAATTCTTTGAGCAATTCTTCGCACGCTGGAATGTTTTTCCTGCAAGGTATGTAGTTATATCCTCCTTCATGTGAATATGAGACAATAGATTCTTCACTGTGACACAGCAGAGATTCATGGAGTCAATGATTTTATATGGGACAGGTGTAAATACCATGGAGTCTCTCTTCTTTTTGGTAATATTTTTAATTGATTCATCTGCCTACGTGTCAAATATGAGATGGACACCATCACAGATTCAGTACCGGTATTTTATCTGCTGCTTCGTGATGAAGCATTCAGCCAAATCTCAGCAGGTGCTAACAGTTGCTAGTGTTTTGAGAACTTGTACGTGAGCCATACCATCTATGCCTGCTACACTGAAGGGCCTCTACTGGCATAAGGTACAGGTCACCTTATCAGGAAGTGCTTGTTTAGGAAGACCATGGAATATGCATTAGTTTGCTTTTCGCCTGGCATTCACGCATTGTTCTGTCGCATTTGAATTAATTATGGTGCCATGGAGAACTTGTACTTCCCCAAAGTCTTATGTAAATCAGCACACTGAGATCTGGACACAACTGAGAGACAATGACCTGTCTGTGGTTAGGTTACCAATACTACCTGCCATCTTCACTCTGACTTTCTTCTTTGCATTTGTAAAGATAGGTATGTCTTAGCGTTCTGTTAAAAATAAAGGGAAACCGCTGGAAAGGGAGAGGTGGGATGAAGCATGTGGTTGATGTCTGTTCAAATACTTCTTAACCTTTTAAATTAGAGGTCACTTTAGCCAGATACTCAAAGTTATTTTGCCATTGATTTCTCATTGATGTCAATGGAAGTTAGGAGTTTAAATACCCTTCAGAATCTAGGCCTTATTCAGCTTCTTAGTAGCTGTGTTCAGTGAAGTCACACCTTAGACAACAGTCATTAACCGTATAAATTTGGAAACCCACTTCAGAAGGGGTCCCTCTTTTCCATATAAATAGGGTGGTCAACCGTGGGAAGGAGCTGAAGGCTGGGCACAACCAGTTAACACAACTTAAAAGGTGGGTAAGTCCTATCTATCCAGACCAGAGTTTAAAAACATGTTAGTTAACTCATATCAATTAACACTTTTTTAAACATTATCTATTTTCCGTGCCATGGACTTGGAATACAGTGCTCCTCAGTCACCATTACATCCTGTAGTATCCTAGATTTTCATTGGAGGTTTCTGATAGTGATCAGGGTCAACCTTGCTCAAATGTGATTGCAATAAGCAGTAACAACAGATTTACCCAGCCTTGGTATGTGGACTAATAGAAAAACCTTCTGAATCAAAGGGTAAAATCCTATTGGAAGAAAACTGAAAAGTCATTGTCTAGATATCTTGATGCCACAGTGGTGTCTGTATTCCATCGCCAGGGCATGCACGCAGATACAGCATGGCATTCCTTGGGATAAACCTACAACTCCCGGCTTTTTGTACCCTGGTGTCACTGCTTTGTACCTTCTTATTTTACAAAATAAGAATCAGCTGCATTAAACAGGAATTTCTGCTTTTTACATATAGTTCTTCTTGCCCACTCCTGTGTCTAGAAACTTCTTCAGTCTGTTTACGGTTTCATGCTTCCCTGTTTGCAGTGCAGTGTACTGACCTGTTACGCCCAAGTGGGGGCCAGCAACTGAAAGAGAGGAGATGCTTCCAGGGAGTTAGCAGTGGAATGTGAAGATCCCAGGACACTATCACTTTAAGCAGCCAGGATGAGAAACTCTGTATACGGGGTGGGGCAAGGGTCCCCTTTCTCCTAGCCAATTAGGGGGAGTTCTCAGAAGAAGGATAATATATATGTCACTTTCTGCCTCAGAACATGGAGCCAGAACTTGAAGGATAGGTTTCTGCTGATTGGAATAAAGTCCCTAGGGAGGCAGGAAAGCTGGAGAATGGTATGAACTGTGGGGTTGCTGTGATGGACCCTGTGTTTGGGACACAGAGGACTATTTGGGGCTACTGGTCCAGTTTCAGGGGAAGACCAGCAATAACCCTGAGAAAGACTATACAGCGCTCCCAAGAGGGCTGAGGAGTGTGGGTGGGGGAGAACTGAGAGAGAGCGGGAGGGTTCTATGGAAACACCTCTGGCCACATGGGGGCAGTTGGCAAATGGTGACCCTGCTGTACTGTCCAATATTATTTGACATTTATGGTGAGGTAGCGCCCAGAGGCCTCAACCAGGTCAAGACCCTCCTGTGCTAGGTGCTGTACAACCACAGAGAATAAGAGTCTTTGACCCAAAGAGCTTATAAGCTGGTTGTATTCCTTCCTGTTACTCTGTGCATGATAAGAAGATAGCAGGCCAGCTTCTCTGGCGCAGTGTGGCTGTGTTGGACTTCACCTCTAGAGCAACCTCACCTCAAAATCCCCTAAAACAGTCTGAGGATTGGCAGAGTGTCATGGTCACCCTTCAGTGGTGCAGTCCAGGTGTTGGAGTTCTATATCTTTCCCTCCCTGCTGCTGGCAGAGCAGGGAAAACAGGACAGGGTGGGACACCTGTGTGCCAGACTGATCCTCCGCTGCAGTTCTGGTTCCTTTTCATAGCTAGAGTAACAGAGAGTACCAAACGAGTCGGACAGGTTGTAGCAAGAGGCGGCACAGATCAGTCAATTGGCTGCTGCTGAGCTAGAAATAATGAGAGTTGGATTTGATGCCTGGTGCTGTCACCGACCTTCTGTGTAAATAACCTTCCCTCTCAGTTTCCCCCATCTGTAAAATGGGGCTAATAACATTGATCTCTCTTTGTAAAGTGCTTTGATTATCTACAGATTAAAAGTGATCTTGAAGAGTTGAATATGATTACAAGAAACTGCAGAAGAAGCACAAAGGTGAGCTTAAGATACTGTTACACACCATGTCTCCCCCGCACCATCACGTCAGGATTTGGCTCAGGATTTCTATAACAGTTTTCTCATCTTTCTCTCACTCTCTGCCTTGCACCTTTCCCTCAAAATGGGGCAGATCTTCAACTGGTGTAAATTGTTATAGGCCCATTCACTTTAGGGGAGTTCAGTCTTTCTCTTTCCTGATTCCTCCCTCTCTGCTCCCACCTTCTTTGTCTTTTTCCCTTTTCTCTCTGTCTTTTTTTCCCTTCCTACATGATCCCTCTCTTCCTCTGTATCTCTCTATGTCCCTCAGTCCCTCTACCCCATTCACTCTCTCTCTGGAGACAGGTCTAGTGGCCTGATTGCCATCTGCTGCCTGTTTTTATGCGTGTATGTGTGTGTGTATGTTTTTATGAGGTTGAGATCAGATGGCATCTAATCGATCGTCATGGTCTCCATGGTTACCAGGGTGACAGAGCAGTTGGGAGAGACACATATTCCAGCCCGGGGCTGTCAGACCATTCCTGAGAGGAATAAAAGGGGGGGGGGGGAAATCAAACCCCTTCCATCACATTTTACACATTTACATCTTCCTCGGATCTTGGAAAACACAGCTCATGCCTCCAGGAGATACAGACTGACTTTCCCATAAGGAGTGCACTGGGACAAAGGTGAAGCATATCTTTGATAATAAAACAGAATCTCCTCTTTTCCCTGTCTCTGCTCAGAAGGGCTGCATTTTTTGGTCACCGTCACAACCATAACGATTATTTTTATTCCTCGAAATTGGATAGTTAGTCTCTTGAAATGACTAATGACAACCATGTCCACTGGCAAAAGAACGGTAACGAATTATTATTAGCGGAGCCTTTTCCCGGTACACCCAGCCGTAAAAATCCTTATCCCTTACTGTGTCAGATCACTCAATCAGGCTATGATTCCTATCTGATAGAGAGCAGAATTAATGGTAAGAAAGAAATATGGCATTAGATGAGTCCTTCATCTTTAAAAGGAGACTCGGTGGGTCCGGGTGACACCTCTGTCCCAGACAGAGGCTGGTTATTGGGTTCAGCACTAATGGCGGAGAGGAGAGATTTGTGTGTGGAGTGATATGATGCAAAGATGAAGTAGAACACAGGAAATGAAAATGTTTGGTCACAGAACTGAATAAGATCGGGACTCCTTTTGAGGACTGAACCCAGGGAACCCCCAGACTGGCACATCAAAGGCCTCGCTTACCATTTCTCATCATTACTACTGCTGCTGATGCTCCACTCGTGGCAGAGAAAGTGGAAGTGGTAGTGTAGATAAGTTGCTCACAGCCACTCCGTTACCTAGACTTGTCTAGGCAGGTTTAGAAGACACAGTGGCTGAATGCTGGTGGCTGGTCTACATGAAAGCTTTCAGCCTTGTTACCACTGCTGAAGCTGCACCAGTGGTAGCAGCACAGGGAAATTTTAAGGAAAAGAAAAAGTTGAGCATAAATGCAAGGATTGGAAAAACCCAAGCTGTGTGCCTGTGGTGGCCCAGGGAACTGATGACATCCGAGCAGAGAAAAAGGAGAAAGCATTCTCCAGAAATTTCAAACTCATTTTACTTCCAATAAATATTAGATGCATCTAGCCATCATCACTCTTGCCGTGTACAGAAGTAGATAAGTTATACAGATTGTTTCTGGTATGTTGCACTGATTTTTGTCTCTCGGTTCTTCACAAACCTGGTTTTCACTTAGACCATTTGAGTCTCACATTGCTTTGAGATGCCACTGCTATGGTACTTCATTGAAGGGAAGGCAGTATTTTGACCAGGAGAAAATGGTTTCAATTGTGGACCATTCTGTTTGAACTACAAAGTACCACTCAGACACTGGCTGAGGTCAGTGGGAGCACAGGGAAAGCAGACAGACCATGAGGAGTAGCAGGAAAAGAAGACAGAAGATTACTCTGTTAGGATGAAAACACTGCCCTGCAGTAGTGCACAGAGATCTTAAATCAGACCTCAGTGAGGGGTTCCCGCAACACGACTCTCACCCATTGCAGTGGGCAATGGAGGAATGAGCATTCCAAGGCAAAGAGGAGTACGTGACAGGGCCAGAAAGGGCAGGATAGATTGTGATGTGCTCTGTTGATCCTTAGCTAGGGGAACAGTTCTTGGGGTATAGTACTAGATGGACCAAAGCAGAGCAACTTTCTGGATGACTCAGGGTTGGAGGAGTCATAACAGTGGCTTAGTGTGAACTTTGCCTCCTCCTTCTCCCTCAGGGACAGCATTAAGGTCCATGTTAGAGCTGGGTGAATACGAGCATCATTTTTGTGAAAAATGCGTGCCTTTTTTCCACGCAAAAATCTCAGAATTTGAATTATTTTGACCATCTCTAATACACAAGCTGTCCTGCTGCGATATTACATAATACTAAAAATGCTTCTCTGTTCTATTCTGTTTCGATTCTTATTGCACACCCAGCAGTGCAGTGTTTCAGTATCTAATCTGGTGAGTGAGAAATCCTTAGCTCCCCTCCACTATGGCACCTGAGATCTCCCTAATACGAAATAAATCCTGGGACTGCACCCTTTTATACTGTTGCACTATACAAATGCCAACTAATTAAAGCCACACACACCATTAAGGGAATGAGACTTAGAGCATGTGAGGGAGTTAGCACACCCGTCCCAGAGAAAGATACCTAGTGGTTAATGTAATTCTTTTGCAAAGGGTTATTTACGTTAAAGCAGTTTTCCACTTGAATGGCAGGCGTGTGCATTGAATAAAATGTAAACACAACAGCATCTTTTTGAATGCAATGAGGTGCTAGTGCATGACTGTACGTGCTCCATAATATATTAATACACGGTGGCTAGCCAATCCCACTGGAGCATTCAATCATGCCATATTATAATAGAATTTAATGGAGTTGACAGCTTAGACCTAGTTGCCAGAGACATGAGAAAGACCTTTGCAATGAGGATCTACAATTAATAAAAGAGGGGCTATAGATTTTTGGAGAACCTCATAAAAAAGTAAAATATAGACATTGATCATGGCATTCGAGAATATTAGACGCGTAAATCTAACCATCTCCTTTATTTATTTATTTGCACGTCTTTAATATTATAGGCACAGGTTTCCCTGAGGCCAAAATGCAATTTCTCTCTCCCTTTCTCAGCAGGGGCTTTACATCTCCCTATTCACTGGATTTGGAATTGAACATTTAATAAGCAATAAAGAATCCCTGCCTCTTTTCCTCAGGACTGAAAACTCAGATCTCCTTTTTATGTAGACAGTAATGCCATTTGCCTGCAGGACAACTGGCTTGGTGGGGGGGTAGGGGAGAAGAGCAGAACTTTGAAACCCAAGGTGAGGGGCCTATGCAGACCCCTTCCCTTCCCTCAGAATGCAGATCTGCAGGATTTCCTCTGCCCCAATATATGGGAAGGCTGTAAGTGCAGGCTGGACCAGCAAAGAAGCAGAGGAAGGGACAGAAGATCTCCAGGTATGCAGCTCCATCAGCCATCCTCCTAAAACTGTGAAGAGAGAAGTTCAGGAGCCATTAGTTTGGCTGCCAAATGACTCTACTATGAGAGTCTTCCCCCAGCCAGCTCCTGGAGCACAGGGATCCTTGTTCGAGGTATGCACTGTGGCCAGGATTTGGCCCATATTGAATGTCTGAATTTATCTAAAAAAAATAAATCACCCCGTGAAAATACACCTATCCACCACCTAAACCCCTGACGTGGACTGTGAACGAGGGTGCTAGGATTCTGGGGTTCACTGTGTTGCTCCAGTTTTATGCTGGTGCCAATCCATTAATTTCTTTGGAATTGCATTGGTGGAAAACTGGAGTAATGCTGAGGTGAATCATATCTCGTATTTTGGTACCTAGTCCCATAGCATCTTAGGGCCAAATTTTCCAAGGTATATAGATGTCTAAAGACGCATTTAGGTAGCTCGTTGGATATTCAGCAGCATATAAGATCCTAGCTCCCACTGATTTCAATGGAATTTAGGCACGTAGGCACATCTGGATATTTCAATGGCGGCTTAGCTGCAGGTTTGAAAATCTGGTCCTTAAAATCTAATTCCAATTTGACAAGCCAGATTGCGGTTTTACTAACATATATTTTATCCCCCTGTAATGCCACTGATTTCATTGAACTTTACATTAGTGAGATCATAATCAAGACCAAACTATTTTCCTTTTGGAAAACGATGGGCTTGCATCCTACTTCCATGTGAAATCAAGAGCTAAATTATCCTGATGTAAAATCAGTGTGAGAGCAGAATCAGGCTCAGTAGCCCAAGCTCTTCCATGGTGTAACATTACAGATTTCAGTGGAGTTACACCAGAGAGAAATTTAGCCCAGGATCTCTAGGTGCACAGCAGATAAACAGAAATCTCTGATATTTTGAGCAGAGGCGATAGAATCACAGAAACAAAAATGAATTATTGGGTATTTAAGTTTTATGCCCAGCTGTGGAAGGTTACTTTCATGTCAGGTAAATCAATTCCGTTTGTCTTCCATTTACTCTTGTATAGACATGTTTCCCCAGGACAGTGATCTCTGGTTTGGAATGAAACAGGCCATTTGTCATGTCACAGCAGCTGTGACTGTATGGTGGCAGCTCACTCGTCTTCAGTAAATTGAGTTTGTCAGTGCTCAGCCACACAGCTGAACGAAATGCTGTGTGATGCCTCATCTCTCTTGGGAGAAAGAAGTTGGCATAAGCCATCTCATAATAGGATTCAGAAACAAAGAAGCGTGAATTAAGTGCTAATTGAATTCATAAAGACATTAACAAAGGAATTAAAATGGCAGAAGCTTCCTTTCCCCCTCTAGATTCATATAAACAACCAAAAATGTATTAATAAACACTGAGGTTTAAACTATTTTCAGTCCAGCTTGAGGGATTGCCATAGCATTGGAACTTTGACAGACTTATCCAACAATCCTTGTCTTTTACTATATATGTTTGCAGCGAGAAGCTGTAACCTATCGCATTCTTTCTTCCCCGTCCTGCTCTGTCTCTTCCTTTTGCAGAATAGTTCTGTAGCTGTCTTGATCCTAGCATAAGAGACAAGATGGGTGAGGTAAGTAATATCTTTTATTGGACCAATTTCTGTTGGCAAAAGAGACAAGCCTTTTCTTCATGTCCGTGGAGCTCAAAAGGTTGTCTCTTTCACCAAAAGAAGCTGGTCCAATAAAAGATATGACTTTACCCATCTTGTTTCTCTCTTTCTTTCTGACTTTTCTACTCTCCCTTTGTTTCCACTTCAGAACAACGAGATATTTATTTTCTATTGTAACTTTTGAATGGAAAATGTATACATTAAAAGCTACAAAGTCAGTTTAAAACGCACACACATACTAACCCCCCCCCCCCATGTTCTCACTAATATTGCTAATAACACTTCAGAACATTTAAATATGAAATAATTTTAAAATCCTTTTTTCAGGTTTATTTGATTTTTGCTTCATATCTTTCAGTATGGACAAAGAAAATATAGTCATCCACACTTGCAATTTTTTCTGTAGTCAGTTTCTCGTCAATGTCATCCAGCACACTGCAGCAATGTCTACATTGCTAATATTGAAGAGGAATTATTTATTTGTTAAAAAGAAATCTGTCTCCAATGAATTATTTTTCATGGAAATATTAGTCTTAGTCTTAGGTTTTAGAAAAAGTTTATTTTTAAAAATCCTAAATTTTGGAAAAAATTTGAAGTGATCGTGTCCCTTAAATGCTAACTGTTTAGTTATAGGCCTGTTTGAATTATTTATTATACTTCTCTCCCTTTGTTTTTCTATATATGTGTGTGTAAGCATCTGTGGACTTCGAGTAATAAGCTATACTTAATGTTGTCTAAGCATTTGCATTCCAGTTTTCTTTTTTCAATCACTCATGGTTTTCCAAAATGTCTACTTTTTGAGCTCATGTATTCCTGGTCTGTTCAAAGGTGAATTTATCTGGAAAATTTTAGCTGCAACCGTTCAGCCTTTTTGAAGAACAGGGAGAATGAAAAATACACGATTTTGCCATTATATAAAAAAAATCCATGTGGCTTTTAAAATTTTTTTTTTAACAAGTTGAGCACCAGAGCAGCTTGGGAATGCAAGCTGAAATTAGGCAAAGGCACATTAGTCTCTGGGGAGAAGAGTCTTTGAATTTTGAGGTGAAAATTGGCCTTGGTTTGACCCATTGACAACCTCACGTCGCACATTCACTATAAATTTTTAATGACTAACGTCCCACTGAGGTCAACTCCCAATGACCTCGGTGGTGCAGGATCAAGGCCTAAATTAGTAATTGTGCAGAGCAATGGAAGGCTGAGCTGTGCATGTATTCAAGGCCAACCTAGCGGCCTATTGAAATATTTACTGAGGTCACACATTGAATGAGACAGGGCTTCTCATCGCATTGTTACTCACCTTGAGTCTGACTTCTACTGATTTCAATAGGCTTTGGATCAGGCTCCTAATACGGCATTTAATGCAAACCCCCCACTCCTACCATAAGCACTTCACTCATTCATGGTGACATCCTTTACTGTATGGAAGGGGGCCAGTCCAGCATAAGGCTTGTGTAACCATTGAACTCCACACAAGTCCTCAAAAAAAGGGTTAAGTAGTGTTCACGCTTTGTGCTGGCCCTCTGCACCTCACTGTTCCACCTGTGCAACTTGACTGAAGTCAGTGGGAATTCCTCACTAGCTTACCCCTTCTATTGTCATTTGCACTTGAGCCACACTGAGTGTAAAAATGGTCCTACATCTGCAAAGGAGTGGAAAACTCAGATGTGGTCCTGTTATGCACTCACTTTGCTAGGAATAAATGATGATACAAGGTGCAAATCAATGGGTAATTAGTTTCAACTTGTAGAGTGCTAGCAAAAGCCAGAATTCTATTTGCCTAAGTCTCTCCTTCAGAATTCCATGGATTTGGTTGCTCAGAATTATCGAAAAATTTGAACTGAAATTTTCCTGGTGTGCTCTCTTCCCCAAAGGTATTTTTTTAAAAAAAATGTGAACAAAGCCATTCAGACTGTTTGGCATATGAAGAGAGTGAAGAAAAATCATAACAAATAAGGAGTCCTGGAAAAACAACAGAGTCCTGTGGCACTTTCAAAGCCTAACAGATTTATTTATCGCATGAGCTTTCGTGGGAGTCCTAACACCTATTTTGATTTGCTGTTACAGCCTGACCTGATCCTGTGTCATACATTTAATTTCCTCCCATTCTGTAAGTTTCCCATCTTCAAAGCAGCTGACGAAATGGGATTTTCTCCCACAAAAGCTCATGCGATAAATAAATCTGTTAGTCTTTAAAAGTGCCACATGACTCTTTTATTTTTCTATAATAGACTAACACGGCTACCCCTTTGGAAGGAGTCCTGGGGTACCTTTAAAGACTAACAAATTTATTTATTAATTTATTTATTAATAATTTTGTTAGTCTTTTTAAAGTGCCACAGGACTCCTTGTTTGTCTTGCTGAACTAGGCTGACATGGCTGCGCCTCAAGAAAAATCATGTTTCCCTATTTAAAAGTGAATTTTTGCAATTCTTTTTGGAGTATTCTGTGTAAACTGACTGAGGGAAGAAAGGTGCAGTTTGCCCAGGTCCCGATGAGGGCTGACTTTGAGCCTTCCAGTAAAAGTTGGGTTTATTTTCTCCAAGAGGATGTGAAAATTACAGTTCATTCATGCACAATCAATGGGGAGGGATTATTTGGCACTTCTTACCGATGGTCTGCATGAGAGAAAGATGCAACGTTGACGGCTGTGTAGTTAACCCACAGACACACTGTAAAGAGATAAAAGACCTAATCCACTATTTAGTGTGTGAAAAAGGCCTGTGCAGTAACATGCTCACTGAACCCCTTACTCGCAACGAGTAATGCCTCATGCCATGGATAGATGGTTGCTGATAAATCCACTTGATTGACCCTAACTGAGTATGTGGTCCATTGGCTCAAGGAACAAGATTCTATTCAGTGTGAGTGAGTAAAGATCTCAGAATCTGACCCAGAGGGAGGCAGAGCTCCTCACCCAGCACTTGGGCTTATCCACCTCTCAGTTTTCACTTGATTTCAATGGGAGTTTTGAGTGTGCAAGCATTACTGGATCATAGCCATTAAACTTCATCCGCCCAAGTTTTTTTTTTTTGCTTCCCCGTCTCTCCTTTTTCTGTTCAGGAAAATGAGATCAATAATTCTTAGAAGAAGGGAAACATACCCTAGCTGTCACTTAAGTGCAGCTGAATGAGGTGTGGGAGCAGCCCCAGCTAAGGTTTTGTTTCTAAATAAATGAAAAATATATCTTCTGTGTGTTCAGCTGAGAGGGAGAAGCTATTTTAAAACTGATGGCAGGTGCTGCTAAGCATTTTCCATTTTCCAGCTCTGCAACCTCAAGAACCTCTTTAATCCATATCTGCAGCCAAGATCCATTCACTGGCAGTGAGAATTGCCCAGTGCTTTGGATTCATTTTCAAGCAGAATTTTTAATTTTTTGAAGTCTCTCTCTCTTTCTGGCCCTACATGTGTTTCAATAAGACATTTGCAAATCTCTTTCTCACTTTTCAAAATATGCAGTCATTTCAAGGGACGCTTAATGCAAAGAATTTAGGCCTTAATTTTAACAAAGGGGGAAATAAATATCACACGAAAACTGATATGATCAGAAATGCTTTGGTGGATTTTATTATTGTACATGAAAATGTTCATTTGAGCTAAATATTCCCTCAGAGAGTGCTGGTATTGCAAATGCCAACCATGGACCTAGTGCCTGAAAATCATAGTGTGTAACTGACTAGAAATGCAATGTGAAACTGACCTGTAAGCTCTATGAAGTGCAAAATGTAAATCAACAGCATAAAGAGTATGTTAGCACAGGTAGATGATTTCACTTACCATTCTCTAAGAATCTAACAGGAAAACTTTAAAAGATGTGAGTGTGTAATTTAAATTCCCCAGTGATGGGTGCGACCGATAGGTGTTAGACATAGATATTATTTTTGTCTTGATAGGATCTCTTTGAATTGTCATGATTTGAGAAAAACACACACAAAAAAGTCCCATTCCAACTGCTTTCTGGTGTCTATTTTGCTGAAATGCTTTCAATTAGAGTTTGGAAAAGGTTGACTCAGACTGTGCGATGCTTGCCAAAGACAAAATTGGTTTCAGTCACTGCTGTTTTTCTTCCAAAAATACAGACACCCTCAATTTGCCTTTTCCTCTCCCCACATATTAAGTAGTAAGTAGTCTCAGATAGGTGTTTAGCTGATTTTTAATGTCACAGAAACTTCATTTGCAAATTCGCTAGAAATTCTTTAGTAAAGCAGTCTAGTAAAACAGATGATTAATATCGGTAAGGTCCTCATTTGCATATTAATTAGTCTCAGTACTCAACTAATTAAAACAGGGCTGTCTGTTTGTAGACTTTCTGAATTTCAGATTGTTGCTATTGCGGCTTTGGAAGTGCATTTAGCACAGATAATGCAGGCCATTGATAATACCACCCAGACATCCTAAGCAGCAAGAGCAACATTCAAAGTACTTCAGGCTATAAAGGAGGCACTTGCAGAATTTACTCTGTGAGAACAAGACTAATGTTTGAAATTGCAGGGTGTAATAACTAAGCAGTGCTCTGGATTCCCATGTGATGTTCTCTGGTAGCAAGACTGTGACCAGTTCAGAGGACACAAGTGTGCCTGGGCGGAAATGAGCTACTGATAGACTCACCAGATTTGTAATCAAGTTTCAAAGGGGTAGCCGTGTTAGGCTAGTGTAGAAAAACAATAGAGTCCTGTGGCACTTTTAAAGACTAACAGATTTATTTATAAATTTGTAATATTTGTCTTTTCTAGAACTGCATGTTCAAATCCAAGGAAGATCAGCTCAGCCCTTTATCTTCTCCAGACAGATACTCTGAGATGAATTCTGATCTCATTTACATGAGTGAGACTCTGTGCGAAGATGGTGTTACAAAGAAGGCTTTGACTTCCTTGACCATGGGGTGCTATTCCAGGAAGAAGGACTGCTAGGCAGAGACGGACTCCACCTATCAAGGAAGGGGAAGAGCCTGTTTGGACGTAGACTGCCTAACCTAGTGAGGAGGGCTTTAAACTAGGTTTGAAGGGGGAAGGTGACCAAAGCCCACAGGTAAGTCACAATAAGGGGGAAGGGATGGAACTTGGGGGGAGCCAGGGCTGTAACAGCAGGGATAAAAGTGAGACTAGTCAGAACTGGGGCATTGGAGGGAATCAAATCAGTGTCTTAAGTGTCCTAATGAAGCCCTAATACCTGAGGTGAGTGGAGCAGGAAAACACTGGGAGAAACTGCAAAGAGGAAGATGCAACAGGAGAGACAATCGACAGGGGAAAGTAGGGGAATTGGCCTGGTATCTTAGGTGCCAATGCAAGGAGCCTGGGAAACAAGCAGGAAGAATTGGGAGTACTGGCAGAGACAAGGAACTATGATGTAATTGGAATAACAGAGATATGGTGGGATAGCTTACATGACTGGAGCACTGCCATGGATGGGTATAAATTGTTCAGGAAGGACAGGCAGGGAAGAAGGGGGGGAGGAGTAGCGCTATATGTAAAAAAGCTGTATGACTGCTCGGAGCTCCACTATGAAAGTGGAGACAAGCCTGCTGAAAGTCTCTGGGTTAAGTTTAGAGGAGAGTGCAACAAAGGTGATGTTGTGGTGGGTGTCTGCTATAGACTGCTGGACCAGAATGAGGAGGTGGATGAGGCATTCTATGGACAACTAGCAGAAGTTTCCAGATCGCAGGCCTGGTTCTCATGGGGCCTTAAATTACCCTGACATCTGCTGGGCGGGAAACACAGCAGTGCACCGGAAATCCAGGAAGTTTTTGGAGAGCATTGAGGACAACTTCCTGGTACAAATGCTGGAGGAACCAACTGGGGCCTTGCACCTCTTGACCTGCAGCTCACAAACAGAGAAGAATTGATCAGGGAAGTAGAAGTGAATGGCAACCTGGGCAGCAGTGACCATGAGATGGTAGAGTTCAGGATCCTGATTAAAGGAAGAAAGGAAAGAAGCAGAACACAGATCCTGGACTTCAGAAAAGCATATTTTGGCTCCCTCAGGGGCTAATCTGAAGGGGAAAGGCGTCCAAGGGTACATCTACACTGGAGCCTTAGGTCAACTTAAGGATGGTTAAGTCAATCTTAAGACTGCTGCATTCACATTGGGCGCTTATTAAGTTGACTTAAGTGCTTCCTTAGGTCGACTTAACATCACCCCTGAAGGTCGACTTAATGCTTAAGTCGACTTTATTAAGTCGACTTAAGCCAGTGTAGATGGGGAGTGACCTTAAGTCGACCTAATTGGCCTCCAGGCCCCGGTGCAATGTGGGACAATTACCCACAATGCACCACTCCTCTGTTGACCTAGCACCTGCCAGTGTGGATGGGGGCAGTCGACTGGAGTTTTCAGTGTGGACTCTCTAAGTCAACTTAACAAGGTCATCTTTAAGTCAACTTAAAGTCAACCTTGTTAAGTCAATTTAACAGAGCCTCCAGTATAGATGTACCCCAGGAGAGCTGGCTGTATTTAAGGAACCCTACTAAGGGCACAGGAAGATACCATTACGATGTGCAGAAAGAACAGCAAATGTGGATGGCGCCCAGGGTGGCTTAGCAGAGAACTCTGCGGTGAGCTGAAACACAAAAGGGAAGCTTTCAAGAAGAGGAAGCTTGGACAGATGACTAGGGAGGCATATAAAGATATTGCTCGGGCCTGTAGGAATAAAATCGAAAGGCCAAAGGGCAATTAGAGTTGCAGCTAGCAAGGGATGTGAAGGATAACAGGAAGGGTTTCTACAGGTATGTCAGTAACAGGAAGAGGATCATGAATGGTGTAGGTCCCTTACTGAATGGGGCAGGTATCCTCGTGGTGGATGATGTGGAAAAAGTCAAAGTACTCAATGCTTTTTTTACCAATCTTCACAGGCAGGGTCAACTCCCAGGCTACTACACTGGGTAACACAGAATGGAGAGAAGGAGAGCGGCCCTCGGTGATGGAAGTTCAGGTTAGAGACTACTTAGAGAAGTTGGATGTGCACAAGTCTGGGGCTGGATGAACTGCATCTGAGGATACTGACAGAGTTGGCCGATGTGATTGCAGAGTCCCTGGTCATTATCTTTGAAAACTCGTGGTGAATGGGGGAGGTCCCAGATGATTGGAAAAAGGCAAATATAGTACCTATCTTCAAGGAAGGAAAAAGGAGGATCCAGGGAACTACAGACCAATCAGCTTCACCTCAATCCCTGGAAGGATAATGGAGCAGGTTCTCAAAGAATCCCTTCTGAAACACTTGGAAGAAAACAGAGTGATCAGGAACAGTCAGCATGAATTTACCAAGGGCAAATCATGCTTGACCAACCTGATTGCTTTCTATGATGAAATGACTGGATTTGTGGATGTGGGAATAGCCGTCGACGTGACATACCTTGACTTTAGCAAAGGTTTTTATACAGTTTCCCACAGCATTCTTGTCAGAAAGTTAAGGAAGTATAGGTTGGATGAATGGACTGTAAAGTGGATAGAAAACTGGCTAGATCATCAGGCTCAGCAGGTAGGAATCAATGGTTCAATGTCTAGTTGGCAACCAGTAATGAGTGGAGTGCCCCAGCGGTCGGTTAGACCTCATATTCCATGAAGCGTGCCAGTCGTCAAACCTGTCTCTGACTTCTTATTTGTGTTGTTGCTATTGGTGGGGAACTTGCTTCCACATGATGCTGCCTCCATTCAGTTGAGTGGTGTCTTGTTGGTCCTCTGTGTTGTTCAGACACCTCATTTCTTCTGACACTCCTATATCAGGCTAGCTGATGGCTGAGGTTCTTTTTAAGTCTTCCAAATCCTCACCGTCAGTTGTCGTTGTTTCATCTCCACCACTGTTTGTAGCTACCTCATATGATCCCACTGCAGCTTGGACTATTACCTTTTGTCATTGCTTTGTGTTGCTATTCAATGCTTGGACTTAGACCTGCCCACCTATACATAGTGGACTCAGGTTGTAGCTGGCTGCCTGCTATGCTTGGCATCCTCTTAACTGCTTCTGTCCATTAGTCCCCCACTGGGCTGCAACAAACTACTGAATCTCAATCAGAGGACCTTGAATGGTTATGGATTAAAGTTCTAACTAGTAAAACAGAGATGGGGAACTGGTGTGCATCTGGTACAGACCATCACCACTCATTAGAGACCATGGTTCTTAAGCATGTGTCCATAATGTATAAGAATTAAAGGCTAAATGTATACTTAATGCTAATCAACATGGTTTCATGGAAGTTAGGTCTTGTCAAACAAACCTGTTTTCTTTAACAACAGTATGGTCTAGCTGATGAAGGCAACTGTGTGGATATTGTATACTTGCATTTCTCCAAGGCATTTGACTTTGTACCACATGACATTTTATTTAAAAATGTGTGTTACATGGAACTTGCATTACGTGAAACTATTGAAGCCAACTCAAGCCTTGTGTACACAGACTGACTTCCTGGTACTTCCTCCAAATGCTTCCCTTCTGTAGTTTGTACTCCTCCAAGTTCCCTGCAGGTTGCTGCAGAGATTGCTCTAAGTTACACCAAGAGACAGGTCTAGTGTATAGCTAGCCCAAGATCGGGAAGTGCAAAAGCAACATACAGCCACCTTTGTGATTTCCACAATCTTCTGACCCAAGCGACCCTCAGCTGGGCTGCAGAATCTGACCCTCTGAAACCAAAGAAGATACTTAGAGCTATTCATTTGAACCTCAGTTTCCAGAATTCACTTCCTGTTCACAGGGCATGGTTCACCTACCGGTGAATTCTCTGTATCTTCAAGTCCTTAAATCATGATTTAAGGAGGTAAATAACTTAGACATAGGTTGGTGGCCTATTGCTGGAGTGGGTGGGTGAGGTCTTGAAGCCTGCATTTTGCAGGAGGTCAGACTAGATGATTGTACTGTTCCCTTCTGACCTTAAAGTCTATGAGTCTATGAATCAGCATTAGAATATGTGCTCTGTGAAGAAATGAGGGTGACCAAATAGCAAGTGTGAAAAATTGGAATGGGGGTGGGAGGTAATAGGCACCTATAAAAGAAAAAGTCCCAAATATCAGGACTGTCCATATAAAACTGGGACATCCTGTCACCCTAGAACCATGTTCTGAGCTTTAATTTTGGAGGATGTTCCCCAATGTTTCCCATGGGCCTGATTCCCCTCTCACATCACCGTAAGTCAAAAGTAAGCCCAGGGAAGCCAGTAGAACTTGACTATTCTAAGAGAGAGAGAAAAATCAAACACTTGGGCCTGAATTTTCAGATGTCCACTAACTTTGTATGCCTTGACTTCTGGGTGCCCAGCGTAAGGTTCTTTGTACCTGATTTTCAGAGCTACTTAGGACCCATGGCTCCCACTGATTTCAACTAACATTCTAAGTCCTCAGCATGCCCAAGAATAAGGTCCAATGGGTTTGTGTTAGACACCCAAAACTGTAAAGACAGACAATCAGTGGACACTTCTCAACATTTGGCTGCATGACTCCAACTGCCTGATTCCCCACTCCCTGGCACTTTGTTTAATCATTTACACCAGCGCAAAGTGAGTGCAATGCGCTAAGTGTGCATTCAAGGGAAGGAGAAGTTGCATGGCACAGGGTTTTGGGAGTTGGAGACTTTCACCTCTAGATTGTGGCTTAACAAGACCCCAAGTCAGTGATAACTAAAAGTCACTACCATCTCACTAACATTCTCTTGTCACTGTATGAAATGAGTTTAGTCTAGCTCTTAGTGGACAATTGTCCACATAAACAGAAACCAGTACAACTTCTGCATGATTCTCAGCAGCCACAAGAACTAAGTGGGCTGAATAACTCATTGTGAATAATACCCCGTGTGAAATCTGGCAAATCCCCGGTAATTATTTGGGAACAAGTGTTTCCATTTTTCACGCAATCCTGGTGTGATGGAAGCTGGGATGGCACTCTGGAGAAACGGAGAACTTTCTAGGCCTATCATTCTGATACCTGTTGCTGCATGAAGTGCAGCTTTTCAAGACTGTAGACAAAGAAGCAGATTAAGCAATTCTCTGCATATAGTTCACCCCCTGTAGTCCACAAAGAGAAACAAATGATGCTCATGGCTGGTGCAAGCTACATATCATTCAGCTTCAGGGACTCCTATCTTTGTACTGATTTGACTGGAATCATTACAGGGCACATTTCAAAGAGGTGTTATGTCTTATCTAGACGTGAGTGCCTTTGTTTGGATACTGAGACTATTTCTTCCCGTGCCTGGCAAGAGAAATATGTTTGGATGCATACCGAATTTTGATGATTTAAATGTTGTATGTTAATACACTGATCAAAATACTGAGTATTTTCAGGGCAGATCACATCTGTTCACCGTGGACGGATCTTGCCAAGATGCCAACCTTTAAAGCCTTGTCTATACAAAGGAAATTTTGTAGGATTTTTCCATCATTGCTATGGTCTGGTTCCACCAGAGTGAGCAATCTCTAGCACCTTAGTTTAGGTGGGCTCTTGACTGCTGAACTTTATCAGTGCGATATTAAACACTGTATCAATAAGGTTTATGCAGAGCAGAGTTAGACAAACTAGTGTTTAAGGGTGCATCTACACTGCAAATTAAGGCGTAACTGTTGTCTGGATAGGAAGATAGACATGGCAGATATGGCATAGATATGGCCACCTGGGTTTCAACATGAGCTAACTACCTGCAAGGGACTTTAGGTATGTACTCACATGGCTAGTGAGGCACAGTATCATTACAATTGTTACCCCTACAAGCTACATTAAAGATAGCATGCACTCCAGTCACACTTTCACTCATTGTGAAGACATAACCGAAAAGGGCCATCAAGCCCGTTTGCACTATGTTTTCCTGAGGCTGCTGTCACCAGTGGAAGTAAAGGAGTGGTTGCAGCTTAGACTAGCTTTTGTGAGAGCTGGGTACATTTCCTGGCTATCCCTCTGATCCAGATGGTCTGGGGCAGGTCACTCATGGGCTGATCCTACACTACAGAAGACATTTTGCTGGGGTCACAGCTGTGGGGTGGGGCCAGGAGTAGAGCTGCCAATGACTTCACTGAGTGCAGGATCAAGCTTGTCATCCTTCTTGCTGTCTCACTTCTCCGGTCTGTACAATAAGGAAAATACTCCTCAAAGGACAGTATTTAGCATTTAGCATTGCTGGAGGCTGTATTTATAGTGAAATGTCAAACCAAGGTCTTGATCTTGTATGATCATTGAAACTCCTCTGGCCCATTTCATAAGTGTTCGCCTCAGAGTCCTGCTGTAATTGCATTTTGCTTACCAATAAATAGGTTTAGGATCTTCAGAGAGGAAAGATGCTCTATGGGAAGTGGTATGATAGGATAATGATGCTCAGCAATATATATTATGTAGCCACTGTTTTAGTGGAAAATGGACCAAATCCTGAGCTCCTTTCTTGGTTTTTACTCAGTCCTTTCGCAATAGGGATTTTACCTCTACAAGGACTAAGTAAAAACTAAGTCAGGGGCTCAGGATATGACCCTTTAATAATATATAGCACTTCTACAGTGTTGTTCACTCAAAGACATCAAAGCATTTCAACAACCTGATCGAATGCCCATTGAAATCAGTGTGCAGCTGAAGTCTTTGCATTGATTTCATGGGCCTTGAACCATGAGTGTATGAAGCTTCTCAAAACACCTAGAAGCAGGTAAGTATTGTTATTTATCTCATTTTATGGATGGGGAAACTGAGGCACAAAGGTGCAATGACTTGCCCCAGGACTACAAGTTTGCTGCTAGGGATATATTTCATTAGCAAACAACAGTGAATTTTTAAAATAATAATAACTCTCTCACAAAATTAATGTGAAATGTGCTAAACCAGGCATCAACAAATCTGCCACACACCTAGGGGCCAGCTTAAAAACTGACACCCCCATATGTGCAGCAGCGAAGGGGCCCCCTGCTTCCAAAAGACCACAGTGGCCACTACTTCTTTCAGCAGCTGTGTGGAGTGCACAGGATCCCCCCACCGCCAAAAAACCACCACACCCACCAATGCTTTTGGCAGCAGCCTGATACGTAAAAGACTCAAAAACACCCCGCCGCAGAAAAAAGCCACAGCCACTTTCGGCAGCAGAGGGGAGGGTGGGGTGAGGGAGAAATGTGGCAGTGCTGACAGTGTGGGCACCGCTGGATCTTTTTTAGGCACCAGGGGACATTCACTTTCCTGGCTGCCGCAGCACAGCTAGACACCAGGGGCAAAGCCCTCGGCTCCATGTTGACCTGATGCCCGAGATTTGTCGGACCCTGTGCTAAACCTTATAACTAAACTTCAGATAAGGAACCCATAGGAAAAACTTTTCAACTGAACAAACAAACACTGATTTGATTTTACATGAAGTAATGATTGACTTATTGTAGCTGAATCCAAAGAGTTCTTTAGGCTACGCTCCCTCTCTCTCCATATCTGTGTAGCTGTTATGCTTTATTTACAGATAACTGGAAAGAGCATGTAAACTCACTCAATGAGTCCACCTGAAACGCCGAAGAAATCAGTGACTAATGAGTGTTTATTTAAAGTCTTGCTTTTCTGTGATGATGGATGGATGACAGGTGCACACTGCCTGAAATCAGCAAAGGAGGATGGAAATCCTTTCTGGATTCAATCAAAAAAATACCTTTGAACTTTGGGAAGGTTTGAAATCCAGGAACTGAATTCCCAAGCTGCTCCCTATCTCTTCAGTGATCCCAAAACACTGCCTCTCATTCTGCCCTCTGCTTCAAGTAATAGAGTGTGTCCATACCCCGCAAGCTGGGAGCAGTGTTGTAGATGGACTGGGGTCTGTGGCGGATGCTGGAAGCTGGGGCCAGGGACCAAGAGTGTGGGCCAATGGCTGAGCTGTGCAACCGGGAGTATGGCCACAGTTAGGGGCCAGGAGTAGAGCTGGGGTCACAGCTGTGGGGTGGGGCTGAGACTGGAGATGCAGTCAAAGACAGGGCAGAGCAGGACTGGGTAGTGGGGGACCTGCCCCACAGTTTGGGTCCACTGCTGTATTGGGATGAACCAAACATCCAGATGCGACCATCATAAACTTCAAAATCTGTATGTTGATCTGATCTGTGCAGCTTGGGGCCATCTCTAAATAATAGGAATATACCTTTATCTATCTGTGTGTGTGGATTTTTACACCACATTCATCACCTGTTAGCGTCTGACGAAGTGGGATTTTCTCCCACGAAAGCTCATGCGATTAATAAATCAGTTAGTCTTTAAAAGTGCCACAAGACTCTGTTGTCTTTCTACAATAGACTAACACGGCTACCCCTTTGGAACTCCTGCTATAAGTTATTATTTAACTTTGTGTGAGGGTCGGCATGTGATTAATAGAATATGCCATCAAAAAAAAAAAGCTGCATTGTATGGCACTGTGTTTTTGTTTCATTACTTCCAGGCAGTTTTCCATGCACAAAGAATAAATATTTAAAGCTGCAGCTACCCTAGCATCCCTCACAAAATCTTTAGCTATTTTACTTCCTGCGGTACAGCTTCAGTGTTAGAAGCACTAGTATAGACTGCTGATGTTTTTACCATTTCGTGTTCTCTAATCCTGCTCAGAGTGGGTCTAGAAGCCCTCTTGGCCAAAAAAAATCCCATTCTTTATCTCCCCACCATTGCTAGTGTTGGCAGAAGAGTGAAACAGCAGCAGAATGCCTTCCAAATTTTACTTAGTCTAATGCCCACAAATTCTAAAAATCAGAGTGAACTTTTATTTTTGCTTAAGGAAAAAAGGACAAAACAAAAAAGAATGCAAGGAAAGTCTCCCCCAAGAGCACAGGGTGTGTGTCTCTGCTGGAACATGTTCCATGAACTCTATCTCACAAAATAGCTGCTGCACTACAGTCAGCAGACTCCTGTAAATGTAATTGTGCAGTACATATAAATAAAAAACACAACCCAGCCAGTTTCCTGTGTGATGTTTGTATTCTGTGCAGAAAACACATAAAATAAATCTGGGATCATCTTAAATGGGAAAGTCCTTATTTGGGCAATCAATTTGTATCTAAAGGGACACTGTCAAATGCTGTTCTGATTTACTCATGACATCATGGATTTTTAAATCCAACATTTTTAGAGAGCTAGGTCCTGGGTCCTCTCTCACTTACTCACTTTATACCAGTGTAGCTCCATGGGTCAGATTCCCCACATCACTTTATGCTACTTAGGCTCCATGCCACCCACTACTGGTGCCCCTCCTATAGGAAGACTTCTGGCTGTTGGTGGGGACCTAACCAAAGGATGTTGTGCGCATGCAATTCCTGACCAGTGAAACGGGATTATTTTTGCTGCTGGTCTCTCAACACGCTCCTGAGAATGTGGTGCCCAGGACTGATTGCAGTATTTCAGATATGATCACAGCAGAGCCATATAGAGAAGGGCTATTATTTCTACACTCTGCTGTATATAATTATATATATAATTTTGCTACTCAGGTTAAATCAATTAATTAATTAACTCACAGTCACTGGCTTCAAGCTTCCCTATTATTTTTACATTCTCACCCCGTTCTTCCTTATGGGAATGCAGGTGATCCAGGATAACTCTCCGATTAAAATCTTTATTTTCAGGATCCTAAAACAGCCTATAAGAAAATAAGTAGGTTACTCTCTGCTGGTAAATTGAGCTCCTCTTCTCCTACAACCCCTTCTAGGTCAGGAGAAATAACCCAGCCACAATGAACTTGATTGCATCTCTTCAGCTTCTGTTCTCCAGCTGGATATGCCTTCAGCCCTATGATCCTTTGTACCCTCAACACAATTCACTTCAATAAGTGCAGTCATTAAAGGCGTCTGAGATACACTCTGAGACTTATGCAGACTCCTATTTTGTCTCTGCCTCAGGTGTCAAGGCCAATGAACCAGTCATAAATGCCAAATCCTCTTAGAATGTCATGCACTGAAGTCATACCCTATGGCAATTCTATGACGTAGTCAGTAGGAAGGCATATTAATATTGTTGAAGCCTGGAGGTAAACTCATACCACCCAAACTCAATGGAGCTGTTATCCTATGGATGTTTAGTGGCCTATATAAGATTAGCTGGCTGTCTCAATTTAGGTCCTAACAAATATTTATTATTTCCACATCACAAAATAATCGCCATCAACAAGTACTATTTGACGCCTAGGTTGGCAGACTCCACCAGTTAGTGGATTGATGAGGAAGAATAAACCAACTTGACACTTGTTCAGGTGGATCCTGCAGAACCAGAGCCAGGAATACTGGCTGTGGTGGAAGCAAAGGAAGGAAGATCATGTTGCTGTGGCCCGAGTTGAATATTTTGGGGGAATAAAAAGAGAACTTTATTCTCCAGGATTATCTATTGGATCTCTTCCACTACAATCACTCAAAGTAAAAACAGAGGCTCCCGCCCACCACCCAGTGATTTAGCTTGGTGGATTGTATGCCCATCAATGTTACTTTCTAAAGGGGTGGTCTATTATGGCACTTGCATACAATCCCGGTGGTTGTGGCTTTGAATCTCACAGGGAAAGGCTGCCTCCAGGTCATGCAGCTGCAATATGGGTATCTGATTCACAGGGTTAGGAAAGACAAAGGCAGTCTGATGTGGTGCTTGCCACACTACTCCCTTGTGTACTGTTGGTTATGGAAACTGATGTGTCTTAAACCATGTAAGCCTGATGACCCATCTATGACTCCACAGACGTTGATAGTCCTATTTATTGAGTATTTACATTATGTATGACCCCTACTCAATTAAGACCCATACCATCACCTTTCTGCTTAATTCCACCTCTGCCTAGCTGTAGTTAGTTGTTTTAGACAGCTGTGGTGCGCTGAAAGGACTAGATGGCGTTTCTGTAGCACCTCTACTCCCCCTTGTGGATAGGAACAGATCTTCAGGAATTCTTTGTTCCAAAAGAATCCTGGATTTGGGAGTAGAAACAAATACAGTTCTTCCCGCTGCACAGAAGTAATTTAAGCATTCTTTTCAATTGTATAATTCTGATTTTTGCCAGCCAAATCTGCACTTCATGGGTCTGTGTGATTCAGTAGACACACGCCTCAGGGAAACATTCAAAAACAGTTTTTTCATCTAAACCACATCACAGTGGCTACATACTGTTTTTTCCCCTTCCATTTCCTTTTCCATCCAGGCAAACGCCAACATATATGAACATGAATATTTCTTTTATAATCACACTTATCCTCCTGGCCAATTCATTCAGTTATGCTGAGTCCTGCAATACCTCTATTGTTAACTTGGGAGCAATTTTAATAGTCACAAGCATTAAGCAGTGATGTCACTGGATGACTTAGAGTGGACATGATTGTAAGCAAAGCTGAATGAGTCTGAGCTGCACAGTTCAGATTTGGTTTTGTATTCTGACTTTCCCAAAGTTCACTGATGCTCAGACTGAAGCTTTGGTTTGGTCCAATATAGAGGTTCAGGCCTAAATCCAGATATGAACTTCTCCACAGTTCTGGAGCAGACCAATTATAGAAATAGGACCAGCTAGAAATTCTGACCCAGGTGGCATTGCCACCACATTAGAGTCGTTTGCAAGCTGTCTACAACCCAGGGGGAAAGTGAAGGTCTCATTTGAGACTTCAAAGCCTCCTGAGGCTGTGTTTTGTAAAGAAGAGCTATAAGTGATATTAATAATGTTCTGTCCATGAGGCTCAAGTCATTTTCCCTGCTCATTGCCCTAAACACATCATCCCCATGGCTACCCACATTTCAAATCTCACTGTTGGCTCCCACTTCTTCACCATATCAAGTACAAGCTTTTTGCCTTTACCTTTAAGGCCCTTCACAACCCACTGTTTCCTCTCCTTTTCTTCTGCACCATTGATGATGTCAGCAGTGGATGGTTGTTCTGCACATTTCAGTCTGTGTTTCCTCTTGTGTCTTGAACTAGTTATAAAACCACTACCTCATTCTTAGTCAAATCCTTCCCAACCATTACCTTGATGCCTAGGGAAAACTACCATCTGAGCAGAGCACCAGTGGTAACATCTTAAATTCATCTCATTTACTTATTGATGGTGGAAAATTTATCATAAATAATAAAATAAATTGATTCAGAACAATCTAACTGTGCACCCATGTAGTTTATGTCCCCATGTGCTTCGTGTCACTGTTTTCCTTGTCTTTACTCCCCAATTCCTTCTGTTGATTAATGTCTTAAATTTGATTGCAAACTCTTTGGGGGCCAGGCGTCTTCAGTTGTAAAACATCCTACACTACTGTGTCCTGACCTTCTGGACACTCCTTTGATAATAATGATAACCATACCTAACAGATTGGGTGGTTGAGATTAACCTGTGAGGGCATACAGGTAGCCATGAGGTCCAGCACACAGCCAAGTGCTTTCTATGAGTTGCATGATTGTTGCCAGAGAAAGGTTTTTCAAATTTTCTTTCACTACATAAAAATGGAGATATCTGAGATCCAGGAGGGATGAAGCTTCCTGTTTTCTTGAGGATCAGAAGTACCTGAAATTCTCTCCTCTGTTTTTTCAGTTGTGCAGGATCTCTTTGCCAGGCAGGGCTGGATTTTGTGCAGCATCTCCTCTGTATATTGTAGTATGAGAGCCTTTTCCTGAAGACACTTTTGTAGCCTCCTCTATATACTACTGGGAGACCTGTCTCTGAGATAACCATGAGTCCTCAGGGATAAAAGGCCCCAGTCTTCCTCTGACTGGGAGATCCTCCAAGCCACATACTGATTGGATGAAGAAATGCCTTGTTACAAGCTGTGTACATGGCAGAGCAGTAACCCCTTCTTCTGAAGAAGTGCCTGTTCCTCAGCTGAGATCACCGTATGATGAGGGTATTCAGTGAAAGGGCATCTTCCAACATTAGGCTGATGTGGGGATGGTGAGAGGATTAGCCACTGGTAGCTTTTGTCCACAGTCTGAGTATATCTCAATTAGTTCCCTGTCAGTGTCGGGGCCTCAGGCATTTGGTACATGTCAGTCTCTCCTGTTCTCTGCCTGTGACACACAATAGTTTACTCTCCTGAGGACTGATATTACTTTGACCTAATTCCAGGTGATAGGTTTAGTGAACAGAGGGCTGCATGGGGTCAGTGTCCTGCGATAGACAGGTCAAACTATATGATTTGACCTTAAACTCAGTGATTCTATGACTGAGTGTGAAGATGCTGCCCCCTGCCAAACCTACATTCTTTACTTCCAAATCCAGAACGGAGTGAACAGGCTATTCCACCCCCTCTGCTGGAGAAACTATGTCTAGGTAACTCAGTATATCAGCACTGACACTCCAAAATAAAAGGTTTGGCTTTACCCACTTTTTCTTCAAACTGAGGAAAGGACAAATACATAAGGGTTGTTAAGAGAAAATGCCTGAACTATTAGCTTTTAAGATTGTACCTTCTGTCTCCAGACCAACAAGAAGAAGGAAAAGGCCTGCAAACACAGAAGAGCAAAGGTTTAAAACAGACTCTCTCAAGAGAGGTGGGCAGTAGATATTTGAGAGAACCAACAAGAATCTGCTGGGGTGTCTGAAAAAGCTAGGTCTGCCTAGGTTGGCATCGGGATGGTAAGACCAACATGCATTTTAGGGCTGTGTTGACTTTTAAAGATCTGTAACTCTCTAAGGTATGGTCAAGGTAAGGAAGTTTGTGAGAAAAAGTGTCTGTGAATAAGAAATTACTTTGCTAGGCTTGTGTTTCTTGCTTGCCTGCCACAGTGTCCCTGAAAGGGTTAATTGAGAAACTAGAACTTCCACAGCCAAGTGGACTCTGGGGGAATGTATCTAAGGGGGGTGGGGCTCAGGATGGTTGGGACACTGGCACCAGGGTCTCAGGGCTCGTGGGGCCCTGGCACGGGCCAACCATGGGTGTCACGTTACTGTGTAGACGTACCTAAGCTGGCTCGACCGTGTGGTCACGCTGCCCAATGGAGTGTCATACATGTACCTGGGGGTATGCCCAAGTGACCCGGAGCTAGGAACAGTGACTTCCCAGTCACTACCCAGATCTGGAAGGCTAGCTTAGAAACACATGGATCCATGATTTGGGTCCATTCACAAAATTAGTGTAAGTCCAGAAAGGAGTACAGGGCCAAGCTATAGCACCATTCACACTCCAGCCAGAAATTTATCATCCTAGATCCACATTTAAAACTGAAAAGTACCTCCAAAGGAATTGTTTGCTGCACTGTCTGCAAAAAAAAAATGCAAGTGGTACATCAGAGAAACAAAAAGCCCTTAGTGGATTATTTGGCTGAACACTCAGTGTATATTGTAATTAGCCATATGCTAGGCTTGCACAGTGTTATTTATGGGGTAAGTCTGCTGCAACACAGATAATTAGTCTGGTTAGAAACTTTCATGTACAGTAAGGGAAAGCCAGTGAAGGAAGATACCGTGACAGGTATCATTACTACTCATTAATGACATTCCAGACTGCTGATGTCATGCTGTTGCAGAACACATACTACAAGGCAGTGGCTCTTAGTCTTTTGCAGGTTGTGACACATTTGGTGGCTTGTGTGATCCTATGGGACACTCCAGCAAACCCCTCAGGCTGAATCCCAGCCCCCGCCTCAACTCTCCATGACACACTTACGCTGTGTGGTGACACAGTAAAGTGTCCCGATACAGTGGTTGAGAACCACTGCTACAAGGCACCCAAAGATCTCCAGCACTACTTTTCCCCTAAAGAAGGGAACCTCAGAACTATTTAGAATGGATATCGTAAACTGGGAACCAAAATTCCAATGGCTTGGAATGATCTCCCAGCTTTAATAAGGTGGTTTTACCTATTTTCTTAGAGAGATGTGAACTTGGAAAATGGATCTAGCAAGTTAGATATGTATGTGCATATCTAGCAATAATTTAAGGAACTAAGGCTGAGCTTACAGCCTTTCCTCAGGGGAGTTGTGCTAGTGAGTTCAATAGATTGCTCACATGAATAAGGGTTGCAAAATTGGGCCTTCATATGGGAACTCATGTTTACCTCTCAATACGGTAAGTTTTTTTCTGGGACAATTTTCCTAATAAGCCGGGGATGTAGGTGCTACTGGTCTTTCAGTTGGTAATGGGTTTTGTGGGTGCACTAATTAATTTTTGGCGGTTCGTGGTAGCCTGGTGAGTCGGTACTATTCCTCAGTGGCCGCTTCCTTGAATTCTTGAGTCTCTAGCCATTATGGTTGTGAACCATATGGAAATCAGATGGAACCGTAAGTGTAAACTGTGACCTGTCAGCTCAGTGGAGGGTTCACTATGGTACTAGTCGCATTTTAAAAGTTAATATTTTTAATTATTTCACCACTGAGCAAAGCATGCAAGAAAGAAGAGCAATCATATTATGGTCTGCCCAGCGTGGCCAGTCTCTGTGAGGTTTGGGGGTTTTTCGACATATAATGTTAGTGTCTTGAGTGGTAGGAAATGGAAGTAGCTGTATATATCCATACACTGCATGCTGCAGAAGTACACTCCAGAACCATGTTTGCCTTGCAAACCAGACTGGACTGCAAGACAAATAAGGGGGAATTTCCACAGTGTCTGCCATTACACAATCCTGGTAGTGCAAATGAGTTGATAGATAGATAGACAGATAGATAGAGTGAATGGAGTAGCAGCTCTGAAATATTTGCTTTTGGCTGGCCATATGCCTGGCTCATGGGTTGGGGTGTGTATGTGATCTTCATAAGTATATCATTACAGGATAAAAAAATAAATCTGTTAGTCTTTAAAAGTGCCACAAGACTCTGTTGTCTTTCTACAATAGACTAACACGGCTACCCCTTTGGAATATAACTCTATGGCATTTCTCTGTTTATCTGTATGAAACAAGATAAACATTTAAAAACCACTTTGAATCAATTCCAAAATTCCCAAAGTTGATTTAGATGAAACCCTCTAAAATCATCATTTTTACTTACTTACTTACTTACTTAGAATACAGGGTTCAGGCACTGACCTTACAGAGGCCTAAAAGAGGGGATCAGAGTTACTCCAGAGATAAGGGTGAGGCAGTGACTTCAGGGTTTGGATTATAGTGAGAGTGTGGCATAGTGTGGGTAGGGTGACCAGCAGTGTTCCCTCTAAGCTGCGCGGGCGCGCGGCTGCGCAGCGGCCGTCGCACCCCCCGCGCAGCAGTGAGGGACCCCCGCGCAGCCCAGCAGCCCCCGCTGCTCCCTCCAACCCCCGGGGCCGCGGCTTTGCCGCGGCACACCCGGCCTGCGCCCGGCCTCTGGGCTGGCCTTCCCCACCCCCAGGGTGGGACAGGCAGGCTCAGGCTAGGGTCCGGAGGGTGGGCCTGCCTGCCTGCCCCACGCGGCCGGGCCAGAGGGGTGGCTGCGGCCGCGGCGGGCTCCCACCCGCCGTCCGCCTCCTTCCCGGGGCCGGGGCCGGGCTAATCCACGGCCCCGGCCTCCCAGCACCGGGCCGGGATCAGCCTCCGGGGCTGGGGTATGCTCCCCCCCCCACCGGAGGCTTCCCAGGGCCGCGGTAGGGTCCTCCCCCGCCGGCGGCCTTGGCTTGCTTCTTTCTTTCTTTCTCTTTTCCTTATTCGTCTTCCTTTTTCTTTCCTTTTTTTCTTTCTCTTCTTTCCTTCCTTTTTCTTCTCTTCCTTCTTTTTTCTTTCTTTCTTTCCTTCTTTCTCTTTCTTTGCTTCCTTCCTTTCTCTTCCTTCTCTTCTTTCCTTCCACTTTCTTCTTTTCCTTCCTTCTTTCTCTTCCTTCCTTCTTTCTCTCCCTTCCTTCTCTCTTTTTTCT